>VXAY01007404.1:650957-892295 GCA_013399855.1 Oxyruncus cristatus | reverse complement strand
ACGGGAGCGGCGGCGGCAGCGCTCCTTCCTCCGCGGGTGCGGGTGAGTGTGCGGACGGCGCACAGCCCCCAATGCCAGGCGGGCGCCCCGCCGCCCGCAGCCTGACCCCTTGCGCCCGGGAGCATCCCGCCAGCACTTCGCCGCGGAGGAACCGGCGGCTCTTGGGATTAAAATACTCACCGCGCCGGGCAGCCGAGGGAGGGAGGGAGCAGGTAAGTGCCGGCTGCACCTATGCCTTTCTCTGCTTTCCTTCCCCTCCCGTGTAGGCAGAGGGCGGTCGGAGCAGTTGCGGAAAAGGGCTGTGCGCTGGGTTCGTCCGCACTCGCTCGCCCCGGAGCGGCTCCTGCCCGGAGCGGGGCCGTGGCTCCGCGAGGCCGGCGCGGCCGCGGGTGAGTTTGGCGCTCCCCGCGCTGGGGGCGGCCCGGGCAGCGCGGCGGGGACCGACCGCGGGACCACCGGCACCAGGGGTGGTGGGGAGACCGTGGAAAGTGAGAGCACTGAGACTATAGCCGTGCGCGCACCTTGTGAGAAATTAGAGAACAATAACATTACTCTTGGCTCTTTGGAGAAGTCTCACAGACAAGCGGGGGGAACTGGGGTGGGGGAAGGGAGGACCACGGACTTCTGCAAAATACAGGCAGCACAAAGTCCTGACTGTCTCAGTCCTTTCTGCCAAGCCAAAGCGGCTGTCTTGGTTGGCCTGAAGTCCGGCAGTGATGTTACAGTGCAGAAGATTACTGAGGCAAGGAAATTTCCTGAGTTCTTTCCCAGAGCTTTCGTCCTTTTATGTCAAGGGTGCTCTAGAGTTTGCAAACGTTGAAATTATGGGAGCTATTTCTTTGATTAGTATTCAGCTGGTAAGGCTAGCTCTGCAGTGCTTGAGTAATACTGACCCTTCCCCCTCTGCCCCGTCCCCCCATCTATCCACATATCCACACACACGGACATGTCCTGCTTTCCTACAATAGGCTCTGTGCACTGGTAGCAAGTGATTTGTGATCTGGATCCTCAGACTTCTAGTTGCTAATGGAGGAAAAAAAAAATCACTTTTTGAGATATGATTTAGCCTTTATACTCATGCTTTCAAAAGGTGAGATAGTTCAGGTGAGCCAGGATTCTGCAAACGATGTCTTCCCCAGGATTTAGGGAGGGATGGGAGATGGAGACTAGTGAGGTGCTCTGATTCTGGGAACTGAAAAGCTGATACTTTATTTTTTTTCCCATTGCAAGGGAAAATGTTGTGTTCTGATAGATAACTTTTCAAGTCAAAGCAGAGACTTGAAAGGGCAGAGTATGCTTCATAGTCTCTCTAAGAAGACATACTGCCTTGCCATTTTTCAGCTAAAACATAGGTGATTGTGCAGCTTTGCAGAAAACAAATTGCTTTTCCAGAACAAATAAATAAATAAATACATAAAAGAACCAAACTCTTAAGCATGCCAGTTTCTGAAAGTCTCTCATTGGCATTGATGTGTGACTTGACTTTTCTACACTCATTACATCTGCTAATAGTTTCTGTGGTATTATGTTTGAAGTTTGCAGGGAATTGTTACTGGTAAAAGCTAGATACTTTCTTTCTGGAAAAGATGTGTCTACATAATACCAGGTGCAGAGCTGTTCAGATGGGCAGTAACATGAAAGTTGCATAACTAAATTAAGTTTGCTTAGAATACAGCTTCTGAAGGTACAACAGGTCAGCAGATGAAGATCAGCTGTAAAGTCACATTGATTTTCCCTCAGTAATATCATAACAGTTTTAAAGATGCAGAAGTGAAGTGAGGATGTTTAGAAATTATGTGATTATGCCTCATTAGAGCAAGTTCAGTGCAATGTGTGTATTATCATCTCTGGAGAAAAAAAAAAGAGCAAAAAACCCACTAAATAAACCCAAATAACTATCCAGGGATCAAATGTACCATCCTGTTTAAAGTCCCTGTACACATTTTTATAGCTTTCTAGTCTGCACTTACCAGGGCATCTATCTAGGCATCTAAACACACTTTTTTTAGAATCATGATGAAAGGCTAAGTGAGATTTAAAAAACAATTGCAACAAAATCCACATCAGGACAAGAAAAGCAAAGGAACTAAACCCTGACCCTGGCAACTTTTAGTATTAAGTATGTGCAATATATAGGGTTTAAGTCCTTAATAAAGACTTTAAACTACCTGAAATATTAGGAAAATGTTAAAAGTAATAATCTGATCTACCATTGCATGTTATAAGTGCATGTCAGTTAATGTGAATGAAATTACAATCTTCAATAATACAGACTATTTTCTTGCAAAAAGCCATTAGAGATTGCAGTTTTAATCAAGGGGCATTTCACCCTTATAATGGGAGACTTTACTGTAATTAAAGGCTGATGTAGGTCATTAGAATTGTGTTAAGAGTCAGATGACAGTCTCACAACTCTCTTAAGTCTACTTTCATTGAATTGATAGCAAAGCACTCGATTATTTGCTATTGATTTAATAGCAAATAATTCTTATCTTTTCATATAAAAGGGTAATTGTAAAGCATTTGTATAACTGCAGATTAACTGGGAATTATCTGATGAGAAGGATGGATACAGCATTCATGTAGATTTTCACCTGTCCTTTTCATATATGACTGTGTACGAGTACACGCTATGTACACATTTTTCTATGTTTCTTCAGCAGTCAGAGACTTGACTGAAGAAAATCATTATTAATGCAAGACCTTATGTTGTTCTAGTCCAACTTAAATTCCTACTTTGCTATAAACCTGGCTAAGCCTTTTCTCAAAGGGATTCAACTCATAAATTGACTCCAATGTGTGATGGAAATAGAAAATATTTTAAACTTTGAATGGTTTACAGATGAATATACTGCTTGGGAGTCAGTTTTAGTGATGAGTTGGCTAGTAAGTTTCTGTGTGTGTTTTTTGGCTGTTGGCTTCAGTATCTGGTGTGTTCAGCAGTTCTTCAATGAAGGCCTTTCTTGAGGCATTCAGTTTCCTTTAGTTTATCACACAAATTTTTCATGATACTACTGGGTATTGTTTTCTTGTGGCAATAAAAATCATTAAATTCTGGTTGAGGAAGGGTGCATAAAATAGATGGTTACTTCGGTTCTTCCTGTCAAACCAGGCTTAACTCTAAGCAGTAATGCAGGAGTGCCTCCTCTGGGAATTCAGTGGTTCTGCAAGAAAATCATCCCTAGGCATTATGTGAAGTTCCTCAGCTGAAACGAGGCTGCAGAAATTGAGCTTGTGCAAATTTAAATATTTGTCTTGATTGGTCCCAGATCCACAAATACTGCTGGCGTTTCTTTTCAATAACTGATCAAATTAGCATAATCCTTCTCAGCAACTTAGATGTTTCAAATGTACCGTAGCAAGGTGAAAAACCAACAAAGCACTTTCACATGGAGAAAATTATATTAAAAAAAAAAAAAAATATTTCTTTTGTTAAATTTTCTTGAGGAAAAAAACCCACCTACCAACAACCCAAACAATTTAACACTCTATCCACGTTCCGTCTTATGATCAACTGCAGAGCCGTATAAAAGACCAAAAGCTGTTGCCTGGGGTTTTTTTGTGCATTTTTTTTAAGCCATATCATTAATGAAGTGTGCCTAGTGTTTTTCTGTTGCCTCATCAGGTCCTTTCACCTGAGTCAGAGGGTATTGGAGCCAGTTTAGTGTAACAGCGCCATATGTTTGGATCAGTGATAGTTTTTTGCTTGATAACCAGATGCAGACTGCAGGATGTGCACTACATTTACAGATCTCCCATGTGAATATTTAGGCCAGTTAGCGGCAGGAGGTTGTGGTCTGTAGATGTAATGTCATCTGGCACAGGGAATTAATAGGTTTCATTGTACAGCCTTGACTTGTGGAGCTTTATTTCATTGAAGGGTCCCCACTTCACTTGCTCCAAGGCACCCTCATTGTTTGGGTTTTTTTGCTTTCCCTGAAAGAAGTGATAACCAGACAATGCAACTAAACCATAATTAGACATTGTCTCAAGGATCACATAGTTCCTGTGCCTGTGAAGGAGGCTGCTGTAATCCTTAGGATGTGTGACATGGAGGAGCTGCAGGCTCATAACAAAGGGGAATTTTCTCTGCCACTGAATGCAACACCCTGTCCAATGGACATTGTAAAATTGAATGTCAGAACATAAATATTTCAGTGAGGCAGTTCAGCTGTCAGGAGGCTCACCTGCTGATTCCACTGTGTTTAAGGCATTGTGGTTCAAGATCCAGTGGCAACAGTCACCCTCAGAATTACTTCAACACCCAGGGTCTGATTTTACTGAATGACTAAAGTAGAGGAAAAACAAACAAGTATGGGATAACTGGGCATTGTTGACCAAGGAAAGCAAGATTTACTAGCAGGGGATGGCTGGGGTGCACTTTCAGAGTCAGTGAGGTCCAGATTTATGCAGTAAATTTTGCAATGATATCAAAAATTGAAGCAGTTTGATGAGAGGATAGTAATGCAGCAGAGGGAAGGAAGAGGGAAGAGAAGGCAATAGGAGTGGTAAACTCTTCAGTTACATCTTTAATGAACGCCCTGGGCTGACAGCAAGACTTCAAAATAGAGAAATGCAATCCAAACTGGTGGAGTTGAGTAATGGAAAAGGTTTGGGATTTCCAGTTCTTCCTGAAGCATTTTGTGTTGGAAAGACTTCAGGACAAAATATGCTGAAGGGCACAATTCCCTATTGGGTTGAAGAGATTGACAAGGAAATGATATGGTTCATAGATTAAGCTGGCACTGTGACACTGGTAGCAATGTGTGAGCAGAAGTCTGCAGGAATTTGCATTTTGGCTGCAAAGATTAGGTGGTGCAAAGATGATCTCAAAAGCCTTCAGCAAACTGCCCTACAGGGCTGGGGAAACCTCAGCGGCCGGGAAAGAGGGCTTCCAAGAGGATATCTCTGAGACTGAAGACTTGTCCTTATCTACTGCTGCTCATTGCTACACACAAACAGGGAAGACTAGTCATGATGTGTTGTTTCAGAAATTATGGAGCGAAGCAAAATATTCAGAGAGATTTTCAGTGGGTGTAAATTACCCTTAATTGCTTGCAGTGAGGGGGACTATTCCTTAAAGCTGAGGATCTTATTCATGATCTGAATGTTTTCAACAAATCAAGATTGCCCCTCAGAGACAGTTCATAATAGTGTCTTAGTGTCTTATTGACACTAGCAGATTGTTTTGGTGAAGTAAAGTAGTAACATTTTTCAGATTAGCAGTGTACACCAGAACACTTCTCCTCTAGACTGTAGCTTAAATATAGTTTAATTTTTGTGCAGCAGATGGGAGAAAATGTAAGTTTTATGGGATATATTGAATAAAAAGGTTATTATTTTGTCAAATGTGTATATTTTTAGTCTGATGTTTTATGTATCAGCCAGCTATTTGAGAACATAAACAGAGTTTAGAGATTTAGTGGATTTTTTAATTTTTATTCTTACAGCAGTTCACATGGACAGCATGTTACTCCTCAGCAAAGACATGCTATGTGCATTATCCAGATCACATAATATACTCTGCAAATTACCCATCAGTTTTTTTACTTTCTATTTTTCATATTTTTGATTGCCAGCACTATATGTAAAGAAAATAGGGAATACAAGCTCGGTGATGAAAGCTAGAGCCTAATGCTTTAAATATACTAGCAGACAATTTTATTTTTAAAGCCTAAATTACTTTTTAATGTTGGCAATGTGTGAGTGAGGAGACATGATTGCATTTTGCCCCTGTTTGGAGAGGGGAGTACCATTTTGGAGATCAGAATCAAGATGTAAACGTGCAATTTTGTCCTAGGGTAATTAATGACATCAATCAGTTCTGTGTAATCTGGGTCTTATTTGTGCAGAAAATGATACCATTTCATAAAAAAGCATCTTTCAACAAAAAGTACAAAATAGTTACAGGTCAGTTTTGCCTTCACTTGACACTCAAGTCTGTAAACACAGATGGCAGTGAAGACATTAGGATCAGAGCACTGAATACCCTCTATCACTGTCAGTGTTAGTCATATCCAGTGTTACAAGTGCAGCCCTGAACTCTGAAGTTGTGCCTTAATGAGGAAAAAACTACCAACTCTTAATTTTCAGTTTTCTGAAGGCTGTGACATTGCTTATGTGGACTTGTGGACTTCATACGTGTAGATTTCATAGAAGAGGTGATGTTGAGGTGTTAGTTATGCTTGGACAAACCCCCAATTTTTTTAAATTAAAAAATATGTAAGAATATGTGTGTATGTATATATATAGAAAGATAATGAAGTGCAAAGGTAATGAAATAAAGAGTTATTCCCAAAACCGAAAAGGTTTTTAAATACCAGAGACTTCTGCTTTTGGAGGTATCACGCTCAAAAGGCAATGTACTGAAAGAACTATAAATAAAAACCTAAAAAAAGGGCTCTAAGAGGAATAGGAAGACTTTTCCCGAAGAAGAGGAAGAAGGGAGGGAAGAGTGTTTCAGAGCAGAAAGTGCTGCTACACAGCTGAATAAAAATAATTGGAATTTCGGAGTCTATGTGGTGAAAGTATTTGAGAATGAGTAAACCACAACAATTTTTTTTTCCAGGAGGTGTGAGTATTCTGCTTTTCATCAGATTGTGCTGTCTAGCATATGGACTGTTTTTCAGTTGGTATTTTGGGTACGTTCTTCAGTTCTGTGCTGTGGCATGTGGCTGGGGACCATGGCACTCCATATGGTGGCTTTCATACTTTCCTGCAGGTGTAAAAGAAAGGATATAAGAGAACACTGTTCGAGATAAAGGTTAGAGCAATTCTAGGTTTGGAATGTCTGTTCAGAGCAAGAACAAGACATTTCAAACTGCTTAGTGAAAAGACTCCAACATATTGTAAATGTTTTACTGACATTTCTTAAGAAAATCCATTTTGTATTTTTATCTCCGTTAAATAACAATCTGCTACCTCTTTGAAATAAACTGACAGTTTATCAATATCAGATGTCTTTAACATGATGTAATTTAGACACAGAGGGGGGAAATCAAGGGTGTGTAAACAGCCTCTACTACAAACAACACATACAGGAGTTGAACAGAGGGGTAGGAAGTGAACATATCACAGAGGAGGCATAGCTACTCTCCTTAACACTCTCTCAGTAATTACTGTCATATGGTCATGATTTACCCAAAGGGCCAGATCAAAACTGAGCTATGCCTAGTTGGGATTAATGATTTCAAACTAGGCTCTGCTAGTGAGGATGACACCTGCGTGTTAATCCCACTGTGAGAAGAGTCTTGGTCCATGTTGGAGTGATGTCTTTTATAACTGTAGCATCCTGTTTTCAAAATTAGGGCCTTTAGGTAAGACAGTGCCTATTCTCTTTGGTTTGCCTGTAGGGAGACACTGGATTTTCACATATGGAAGCTTTCAAATTGCTGCTGCTTAGCAAACACGCTCAGTGGGTTTGTGGTTTATCCCACCAGCCTCTAAGCAAAGCCTTTCTGGTGCAGGGCAGTACCACAGAAGGGATTACTATAAAAAGGCTTTAAATACAGTCTGTAATCAGAAGAGCTTTTTATTTGTTTCATGTTTCTGCCCTCTAGGTACCTTTGGCAGCCCGATGCATAGGCGTTCTGCAGCTAAAAGAGCCTGACATACTGAAAACAGATAGCGGGTATCACATTTCACTCAGTTTTAATAGTAGTGGGTAGGGATGTAATGATAATCTATCTGGAATGTTTAATGTGTGTGTGATTTAATGTCTAGCCTTTTTAGATTAATTAAATGTAGAAAGGATGAAATCTTCTTTCTTCCATGGCTTCCTAAGTAGCAGCAGTTCACTCCAAATTAATGCCTTGTTATCTATTTTAATTTCACCCTTATTTTCACCTCATGTTTGGCACTTCATAAATGCTTCTTGTCTCCCTCATTGCGCACTCAGACGAGGAGGATGCCTGTTTCAGAGAAAGCATTGTTTACCTGGTGATTTCCCCAACAGGCAAAGCTATGTTTGGCTCTGGCTGATAGAATTTATACTTTAAAAAACATTACACTAAGTATACATTTTTACTTGAGCAGAGAAGGCTCACAGTTGTAAAAGGCAGAAAAAAGTCTCCTTTAAATATTGAAGTTTGATGTGTTTCTTTAAAACGAAATAACATATATATATTTAATGAGTTCTACCACTTATTAAATGATTAAATTTTGAAATAAAAACAGATGCACATAAAGATAAAAATTGTATTTGTTAGTGCTGAAAAATCATTCGTCATTAAATCAAGGTTTCATTGAAAACACAAAATCACATTATCCTCTGATCTTTCTCAGCATATTTCTGTATAAATATATAAAGTAGTCTAACATGTTTCTTACTATGTCTGACATTTGCTTTAGGAATGTAGTAAAAATGAGTGGGGAGACTCAGGGCTTTTTAGCAGATCAGGTTCGGATCAGAACAAATCATAGCATCTGGTGTACTGTGACTAAGAATCAATCAAATTGTTCTGATTAATCTTACACTCCTTTATTATACTTTTGAAGTATTTGGAAGAGAGTTAAGCTAGGATGTGTCCCTGCTGTTAATACAACTTCTTGCCTGTAGCCAGTTTGTAATTATATCGTAGTAATGACAAGCAAAGTAAACGACAGCAGACAGAGGAGAAAAAAAATCAAATCAAATGACTGTAAATAACTACACTTGCTTTGATTATTGTAAAGAGTAGTAGTGCCATCCAAGGAGTTTGTCGTAAACTCTCAGACTTCTTATGTAAACTCATTGGTATTTATGACGAGAACAGTAATAAATAAACATTTTTTATGCATGATATGAAAGCTGTGAAGAATTATTTGCATTATTAAAAAAAAAAAATAAAAATTCTGACAACGGTTCTTGTCTTTTTCCTGGATAGGTACCTCTCACAACATTTCTTTGGTGAAGGCTATTCAGCAGTGGTGACATCTTCCAATCGACCACTCTGCAAATTATTATCTCTGGACTCCCAGCTGACACCCTACCAGAGGCTAGAGCTACTGAGACAACTGGAATTGTGCCCGCTTTGGTCAAGGTTTTTTCTTTCACGGAGGAAAAAAAAAAAAAAGATGAAGTTGGGCAAAGTGGAGTTCTGCCATTTTCTGCAGATACTATCTCTTTTCCTGTGTCTTTCTGGGATGAACCAAGCCGAGCTCACAAGGTCCAGGTCAAAGCCCTACTTTCAATCAGGGAGGACGAGAACCAAACGCAGCTGGGTGTGGAATCAATTCTTTGTGCTGGAAGAATACATGGGTACAGACCCACTCTATGTAGGAAAGGTAGGGGATTTAAACAAACTTTGGAGGGTGCAGATGCTTGGTTTTTCATGTGTTTATGTGGTGCAAACTGAAAATTTTAATTCCATCAGTGTGGTTGACTTAAGCCAGGATGGGACAAAGTTCTGTAGTTTGAAAAAGAAAAAAAGTTCAATACTTCAAAACAGCAACACACTACCTTCCTATAATAATGCAATATTTCTCTCACATTTTTCTTTTTGAGCTCTACTTCTTTAAAAGAATACAGCAATGAAAGTGTTTTACCCCCACTGACAGAAAGATTTATTACTTAGATTAGATTTTATTTCTTTTACATAGAAATAGAGGAACATAATGATGAATATTCTTCTTTAAGAGCTAACAGCTAGTCCCAGAAAACAGACGTTCTGTATTATTTTATTTGCTCCCTAAAAATCAACACTACTGAAGGCAAGAGAGAAAGAATCAGGCATCTGTGGGTGTGACGAGTGAAAAGGAGGGCATGTCTGCGTTACTGCTTTGCTTTGACTTTGCCTGGCTGGCATATTGGCACCTTGGGGGCCTTGCTGTCCTCTGCACATAGCACAGCCTTGTGGCTTTACGTCTGATGGGCACGGGTCCAGTACAGAGCAAGCCCTTACATCAGGGCATCCCAAATGGTTCATTCTGAGCTCCCGCCGCTGCACGTGGAGCACTGTAAGCACAGCTGTGAATCTGGGGCTTAGCTCATTCACTGCCTTGTGCTAGTAGGTAATATGCTTCCTTCGGCAATGATGAAGGGAAAAAACCCACAAAACACCGAACAACCCCCCCTCTGGTGTTTCTGTGTAACATTTATGTGTAATCATCTTATTGAAAGGAAAACCCATTTTTCTTTGTAATATCAGAATCAATAAATAGAGTTTCTTGTTAAAATATAGCAAATGCATAGAAAACAAGGGAGTGACAGCTTTTGGCACAACAGCATGCTTGCAGAAAAGGAAATGAAGTAATCTGAAATTCACCGCTTCAAATAGGCAACTGCAATGAATTTCAGCTTACTTTATGCATCCTACTGAGACAAAACCTTGATGTTTGTGTTAATAAAGTTAAGCACTTAGAATTTAATCATGCCAACTGAATAATCAAGTTAAATGGTGAGCTGCTTTAATGATTACAGCTATGGTGGGGTTTAGGTGCTTTTCTGAACTGGGATTGATAACTTTGCACAACTGAACCTTTAAGAAAGATGTGTTAGAATCACAAATGTGATCTGAAATTACAGCAGTCCTGAAAGTTTTGGTAAAGTCGTAGGTTATGCAGCAGTTTCCATTCTGATGCCATGCAGCTGCTGTTTGTCTGTGTGAGTTTGTCTGTTAGGCAAATTTGTTCTCAGGTTGGAGCTTCTCTTCTGCTTTTGAAAGTGGCCTTTTTGGCATTCTTGCCCACTGATAAAATAGAAAATGTGGCTTGCAAATTTGAATTCCTCCCCTGGAAGAGAAGCACCTCTAAATATTCAAGTGAAGGCTGGTTTTGATCTGTAGTAATTCTCATATTCAGTCAATTGCTGTATTATGGCCAAAAATGCTGTGGTAGCGCTACAGTACATGATATTTGCATGTATGTGGTTATTTTTAGCTTCACAGTCTGCTCTTTCCTGTCCTTTACAAGAGTCCTAGCATTCATAAGCAGATATCTTTTGAAATGCAAACCCTTTTTTTTTTTTTCTGCAACCGTCTGTGCCCAGCCTGTTTTTGTATCAGCAGTATGAATTGTTGGCTCAGGAACTCACACTTGTACCAGCAATCCATTTTGTAGGAAAAGCAGATAAAAATTTGCACTTACAAAAGGAAGCCCATCTTCCTGAAAACAGAGTCCTTGCTGAGCATCTTGTTAGATAAGATGTACCCAGTTCCTAACCCTCTCACTGGAGAGGCTTTTCACTGTGTGGCTCCTGAGGTGCAATCATGACCAAAGCTGCATTCCCACACATGGAAGCAAAAAGGTGAAGAAGCGATTTTCTTTTCTGTGTCAGCATAATATGTGTAGCACCGCTCTGAAGTGAGCAGCAGTTGCCATCCTCCCCCTCTTCTCCGCTTAAAAAATATTGCTGTTCTTGTTTCAAATCCTTTGCAGCTAGGTAGGGACTGAGAAGACTGAGATTTGGGTAGGAAGGTTGGTTTTTTTTGGTTCTTTTTTTTTTTTTTTTCCTCATGGTGAGGAAGCTACGGGAAGCAAAAAGCTGGCATAACTCACTTCTCTCATCAAGTGAAGTGGAAGCAGCAACCAGACTCTGCCTCATGCTCTGCAGAGTGCTCTACTCCAGGGATGTCCATTCCGCACTGCCTTACACTGCTTTGCAGGGTGCCAATCTCACTGCACATCCAGGAAGCAGGGACCTTCCTCCAGCTTTTAAGGGCCGTGAGATAAAAAGGCTTCAGAAACGCTCAAGCAAATGGAGCTGCAATATGGAATATTGTCTCCCCACCACTATTCAACTTTACAAAGTGTTAGGCAATTCTGGTTGGAAGGCAACATTTGGAGAATATTAGGGTTACACAGCAAATCATTCAAGAGTTGTGAAATACCAGTGTTAATTCCATGTTTAGCATTAACTCTGTGCTCGTGGGTACCTGCATTCTGACACTTTAATTACCTCATCATGTAGGGTAAAATCCTATTCCTTGTAAACAATGTAGCAGGATTCCTATTCACCTCAGTAAGACTAGTCTTTCACTTAATTTTTCAGTGATTCCATGTTTGTTTAACAAGGCTTCAGACCCATACCTGAGGTATATTGCAGCCTTTCTTCTGTACATCTATTTATTTGTAGAATTTTTTTTTTTCTTCTAAATGCATATGTATTTCTTTTCTTAAGGCAGCAGGGCCTGTTTCTCATGTCACTCTGCAGAAACCTCTGGGGGAGTTCCTTTAATTTTACACTAATAGGAGTCAGAGGTGGCATAAATTTTGTGCCTTTTTTTTTTTTTTAATGTAGAGCTTTCCTCTCCATGATACAAATTTTAATCATCTTGGATGTAATTCTGGGCACCTCTTGGGAGGTGCTTGACGTGTAATCAGGTTGTGGACTGAACCATATACAATTTCTTTCTGTCCATCAGCACAGCATATGTTATGTTCGCTTGAAGGGTTAAAGCGTTTAAGTATTTAGCCCATTTACCTGTTTGGATAAGCACTGTTCTCTTCCAGACATTCTGTGTAGGAAATGAAGCAGTTAACTGTGATGCTAATTGAGCTAGAAGCATAGTTGGCTTCTGCTTTCTGGAAAGTGATTACTATTGCTTGGAAATATGTTTTCTGTATTTTCCATATAAATGACTTTAATAGAATTTATTTGGGCAAAAAAGTAATAGTATAGAGCAGTTTTAAATGATTCAAGTTTAGCAAAAAGTGTATTCTGTTACACTGAATATTTGAAAAGCTGTATACAGTCTTGTAATTGAAGTTTCTATGGGTACCCACTGACAAAAAGGGATGCAGTTAAAGTAAAACTTGAAAATTTTTTTGATATCTTTTTTTGGGTTTTTTATATAACTGTCAGACATCCAGTTTTGTTTGTTTAGTTTTGGTGGTTTTGTTTGTTTGTTTGTTTGTTTTTTTGTTGGTTTGTTTGGTATTGGAGCGGTTGTGTTGTGGGTTTTTTTGTTTTGGGTTTTTGTTTTTTGTTTGTATTGGGGGGGGGTCATTTCTTTTAATGTTCTGCTGTGAGAGTGTCAGTGTCCTCAGAAGCATTATGACACAAAATCTCAACCAGCAATTGAGATTTTCATTCTTCTTATTTAAAAGTAAAAAAAACCAAAAAAACCCAAAAAACAAAAGAAGCCACAAATAAACCTGGGGAAATTAAACAAGGCTGTGAACTCCATGTGAGATGCTGATTGATGGCTGGCTTCTCTGTTTTCTTTTGGATCCAAACCAACACTCCTTTTCCAATGGCTCTAAATTTAGGTATAGTTAAAAGGCAGTTTCAAGCTTTTTGCTGAGTTAAACTCTTCTTTTCCCCTGAGATGGCACTAATATATGAAGGACTGGAAATAAAAGACACAGACTTTTGATTGAGCACAAACCCATTAAGTTTATATGTAACTTTTAGAGGCTCACTGGTAATTCTCAAAAATAACACTCGGAGCTTGTAAGATGTCTTGCATGTACTTGTTATTCATAATGTATGGGAAAGGAAAGCATAAGTTCTAATTTGCATTTTCTAGATTGTAAATTCAAGAAAAAAGGTTAAACGAGTAAACTGGGTGTATATTTTCCTAGAGCTCCCAGTCACTGCCTTCCAGTACAATTTTACCTGTCTTTGTTTTTACTGTAACTGTTTTAAGATAAAAAAGCTTGTTGGATTCAATTTTCAAACGTCGACAGAAGTGCATAGAAGCTAATATTTGTATTATTATTTTCTGGAATAATGCAGAATGAGTGAAGCATGAAAAATTGCAGCAAACTTAAACTTTTCCTATAAAATTGGGTCATTTAAGAGAATTAGCAGGTTTTAAGAGAACTTCCAGGCAGGTTGGGGAAAAGGTTTTTAAAGTAGAAAAAATAATATGAACTGTATGTTATTGTTGGCATAGAGAGTGGGTGGGTTTTTTTTCAGTATCATCATTTCGGAGGGAAGGAGGCCAGACAGGGGAGGATACTGGGTTTTCATATTTTCTTTTTTTCCCAAGGTGTTAGTGAATGTGTCAATAGGGTGCCATATTATTCACATACTATATTTGTCTGTGCTGTGACCTTATATCAAGCCATACCAATATAGTCAGCAGTAGAGTTCTTTTCATAAAACTGTAGCCTGACAATTTCAGATGTTGCTGATGAATTTTGACTGCCTTGGATAATGAGTATCTTTGCTAAAACACTTTAAGGCAGTGAGTACTGTGGAAGTGCTGGCCCCTCAGTCAAACTCGGACCGGTCTGCTGGAATATCAGCTGCTGAGAAACTGAGGGAATTTCATCTGTGATGAAAGAGCTGAGGATTTCTGCATAGAATTAGCCCAGACAGCTTTTCATCTCTCTAGAGTGGTTTTACTAATACTTTGGGAAATGGAGAGGAGATAGGGTGATATTACAAAAGCTAAATGTAGGTAAAAGAGGCTGGACTGCCTCATTTACAGAGAGCAGGTGGATTGGGTGCAATTCCATGGAGAGATCCGTCCCTCCTGCTGCTTCTGGAGGCAGCAACAGGGACGCCTGACTCTGCTGAACTTCAAACCTGGGCTCTTGTCCCTCCAAATGTCCTGCACAAATGTCCTGTTTATGCTCACTCTGCAAGTAAGCTCCTGACTGAGAGTAGCTACAGCTTTGTAGAGACTTTTTTTTCCTTTTTTTTTTTTTTTCCCACCCCAAGTAGTTTTGGAAACCAGCTATTTTTTATCTGTCTTTGTGGCCTCTCTGTGGAAAACAAAGACAGCGTATTAACTCAGAAAGAAACTTCCCCTTTGTTATATCTTTTTTCTCTTTTTCTATTTGTGTTATTTTTACTTTTATCATAATCTCTGAAGCACTGTTGTTTTATATACTCCCCAAAGGCCGTTTATGAAAGGGAAGAAGCAAATCTGCTGCATTTCTGATATTTATCCATCTCAGGAACTCTTTGCTTTTCTGTGCTATGAAAATTGATAACAGTTGACCTTTTAAGTAAAATGGGACATGCCAGTCCTGGCAAATGTTTTTCTACACAAGTGCTGCAAATGAAACAAACTAACAAATGACAAAATAGTCAAGTCCTGCTTACTTCCTTTGTGGGTTGAATACGTCTTGATGAAGGGATGCTTCAGTTTTACAGCAGTTGTGTGAATTTACCGCCTCAACTTATTGTGTCCAGTCACTAGTAGCACACACTTTTCTTCACTATATAGTCACTCTGGGCTTTGTGTTATTCCATACTCTACTTTATGTGGATTACTCTTAATAACTGAGAGCTGATTGACAATCTGAATTTTTCCTACTTAGCATGCAGGGCTAAAGTGTCTCTGGGGAGAATGGTGAGATTAAGGCTCACAGGAAGAATTATCCAAAAGGATAACTTAAAATCTACTGCTTTTTCCTGGTTGATTTCATTAGCCTGCCCAGCTATAGTATAATTTCTTCTTTCCCTCTTTACAGGAAGTCCTCTTCTCACATAGCTGCATGGATACAGAAAAGGGTTTTATGCCAGGGATTTAAAATTATGACAATTTCACATTCTCAAGCACTAAAAGACAGTTTGTATGTAATTTCATTATTAGAAGTGAAAATAGGGTTGAGAGACTTAGGGTAGGATACTGAACCAGAACATGCAGCTTTTTGATCTCTTAGTATAATATAGAACATTGATCCTTAACATGTGCCATTACAGAAGAGAAAGGTTAGTGCAGGTGATGACAACATCCATAGATGAAGTAGCCCTCATAGCAGTTTTTCATTCAATGACACAGCTGTGCTATTTATATAATCCTGTAATACCAGTTCTGTATTTCAGTAGAGTAATAGGCTCTACCTGCAGTGCTCTGCTCTGAATTTCTTTTGGGCATTATTTAAAACTATATTTTATGGGTCTCTGACAAAATAGAAAAGCAAGAGCAAAAGCTAATTTTACAACAATATGTAGATGCGAGTCTCCTGTATGCTTGGCTGATTATCAGAAAATGCCTTTTTTTTCATGATAACATGAGACTTAGTTTTGATGTCAGTCAAGATGATGCTGCTTCAGCTGAGTTTTTTTAGTGATGTTGTGACATTCCTTCTCCTTTTCATCTCCTGAGGTTGTTCTTGGTCCTCTAGTTCTTGCTATTGGCTGTCAACATCCAGTTTTACCTCCATCCTCTAGTCTCACAATTGTGTATTAACAACACTGGAAATAAAGTGCTGTAAAACTATGGCTACCAAGAACTGAGTATTTGCTGAGGAAGTCCATTCATGAATTATTGTGCTAGGCAAAATTCAAGCAAACTACTCTGAGGCAGTGGTCTTGTAAGGCAAGAAGCAATATCAGATTAAGAAACAATGACAGAATTGAGAGAAATATAATCTTAGTCAACATCTGAAAATAGTTTGAGAACAATAGGTCAATCTTGTTCTTTGCTATGGAGATAGAATATTATTTTTTTCTGAAAATGAGATTCATCCAGCATTTTAAAACATTATGAACAGATATTAGAGAGTTTTTTCCCGCCTTTACTTGCCAACCTTTATGGATGACAAGTCGGTTGAAATTCCTAAGTACAGACCCATTAAATATCTATGTGAGTACAAGGCTGCATCTTCTTTCAGACCAGTGAAGAAAAAGGGTATTTGTCAATTGCTTTCAAAATATTGAACTGCATAAGCTTTGAAGGTTTACATCTTGTAGCCTGCTGTTACACCACCTTTTTCATGTCACCTTTCTTATGCTTCTTATGTTAACCATAAGTGTCTGTCTACAGACTCACTGGACATTCATTCAGTGTATTAACTGTTTCCATGTGTTACAGTCTAAATGTGCTGCCAGGACTATTGCTGCCTTGTTATAATTCTTCTGCTGAGTTTCTTCTTTGCTGCACATTTAAATTTGCTCCATTTTTAAATATTATATTGCACCTCTTAAGTTCCTTTTCCTTTTTTTTTTTAGTAATTACTTAATAAAATAGTATCTATGTACATATGTCAATGTCTCAGTGCTAACTTTAACCAGTTAAAGGGAGTACTCAGGACAACATATTTAGAGATTATGATAAAATCAGGGAATGGTTCCTTCGCATGCAGTTAGATGGCTTTTACATAAATATACTGGTGATAAGTCCTGGAAAATCTCTGTAGTATAATCTTTTTTTATCAGCATTATGCATTTCCTTGGAAGAGATAGCTGAGCTAAGTACTAATGGTGGAACTGCTGAGAGAAGAAAGATGTTAATACACTAGGTAGCTCAGTTCTTTCAGAATAACTATGAGCTACTTCATACTACGAGAATCCTCTCTGTCACTTTTGCAGTGGAAGAGACACTTACTATCATGTAAATTAGAGACAAGTAGCTCTTAGAAAAGAAAGTGGAGCTAATGCTGTTGAGAGAACTCTAGTTCTGTCCCAGCTGTCCAGAGCATGGTCATGATATGAATACCAGCCTATACCAGGAGCAGAAGTTTGGGGATGTCATAATGCTTAACCTCTCCTAACTTCAAGGCTCTAAGAAGGAGGATCAGCCAGTTAAAAATAGAGATGGGGGTTGTTGATATAAATAAATGTTGTGAACACCTAACTATAGATCACTTTACCTCGATCTATAAATGGGAACCACCTTCACATTTCCAGGCTAAGTGTAAACTTAGCCAATAAAGAAACTCCATTGACGACAGAAGAATATATCATGAAAAGAAACTGATCACTCAAATCAATAAATATGCTCCTAAAATTGTAGAATATATTTATTATTAATTCTTGCAGATGTTTTTGACTCCACTAAAAAAATTAATAGTTCTGTCCATGTACAAGTATTTGCTGATGTTACAGTCTTGTGCTGTTGCAAAAGTAAGATTGTTATTTGTGTGGGTGTAAGTCACATTGTATAGTAGAAGTGCTCTTTAAGTCATAAACATAGAAAAGAATAAACTTTTTTTTTTCCAGATAAATGGGAATACCAAGACAAATATAGCTCTTTTGCGTACAGCATTTCATGTGGAATTACTCATGTACCAGAAAATACAAAGTATGCCTTACTGGCTCAGTCTTAAGCTGTCTTTTTCAGAGTGCTCCCCTGGGAGAGGAATGTAATTTTAAACATTCAAGAAGAAGGCAAAAGTTTTTTAATATGTTTTGATTATTAAGTTGTGCTGTTTATGGAGTAACTGAAGATTTAATCCAGAATTTTGAAATCAGTTTTGTTGACCCTAGGAGACCATTTGAAAATATTAATGTTGGAATACAATTACCTGGCCATTTTAAAATTGAATTTTAATGGGTATTTTATTTTATAGGTTAGAAAAGAGGAATACTGAGGAATGATTTGCAAAAAGTATCAACATATTCCACATTTGGACAGTGAAAAAATAGTGTCTTCCTTTCAAATAGTCATAGAGTATTCTTAAAGCACTGAAGGCCTGCACTGTGGTGTTTCTCATGGGTGAATAGGGTGTATGCTAAGAACAACTAAGAATGGTCTGACATAATGTTCTACCTGCATCATAGGAGATTCTTTTTCCATCTCTGTGTAGAAAGAAATACATTTAATGTCATTTTCCAGCTGATATAAGGAGATTTTGCTGCATGAATTCCAGAAAATGCTGTCATAGACATATTGTCTCATTTAGTTTTCCTGTTTCTGTAAATCATGAGTAATTACCTTAAGGATTACAGAGACATGCAATTCTGTTGCCGTGGAGTATGTGTGAGAAGAACTGAACCCACAAAGTTATTTTCCATTTGAAATGCTTCCAAAGTATGGAAAATCTGGTACTTGGATACATGTGTAAGGATGATAAGCTGCTTAAGCATTTCATACTGAGGTACCAAATTGTAACCCTGCTGACTAGGCAATGAAGCAATTCATTTTCCTTACAAGGTAGGCAGGTGCTGTATGAGGCAAAGTTTAGCTTGTTATCCTATAACAATGAAAAGTTTTCAGACACAGCTGGGAAAAGCAGATGGTCATTTCTTAAGTTTCCATAATCATGGTATAAATGCAATGCCATAAACTAGCAAAATGCTTAACTTGTCTTTCTTATACAATTTATACACATTATATGGGCAGAGTAGGCATTTGGAAGAGTGCTTGGCATATTTTTATGTTTCTTTTTTAGCTTGCAGGGCTATAATGCTGCATAGTGTTTATATTAAAATCTGTTAAATAATTCCACTTGCTCCTGGATGCTCATAATCTTCATGCATATGTAGACCATCATCCTCCCCACCCATCTTTTACCCTTTACCATTTAACTGTTGCTTAGCCAAGCAAGACTTTTAAAAGGTTTCCCTTTTTAGTCAGCACTACAGTCTTGTATTTGTCTATACTGCTATTTTATTTGTTCCCTTCCTTTTTTGAGTATGTTCTTGACAATAAAAAGCCGTGAACAAAAGCACTCTATTATACCTTCTTCTAAACAGGAAATAAGCCAACTATTACTTCCTTTGTCATTGTATGATTCCAATTCCACTATTCATGTTTGTTTCTTTCTTTGCAAGTTCTTGTCCACTACCACTCTGAGGATCTTAATGGCGTATTGCTTTTCGGTTTTTTTCTTTATGCTGAATCCTGAGTGAGTATCGGTCCCAAAGCAAAGGAAATCTTAGTTTCTTGAAAAGTTGTTTCAGTTATCTGACTGAAAAACTGAATGTAGCCATGTCCAAGGAGGTTTTAAGGAACAAACATGCAGGAATTAGAACAACAGCAGTGATGAAGCATATACATAAATGTGTCCATAGGCATATTTGTAGCAAACAATGAAGGGACCTCACATTGAGGAATAATTACTGCTTGTACAGAGACATTTAATCAATTCAGATTTATCTTAAGGTTCAAAGAAAATGTAAAAATTCTAGTCTTAATGCTTTCAGTACAGGAAAATAGAGATCGAAGAAGTTAAAGAGAACAAAAAGTATCCTGGAGAGTAAAAGTGAGAAGGGAAGTTGTGAGAAGGGAAGGATGAAGCATTTTATTGTGGTTCTCTCTAGAGCCTGATGTAAAACTGAAAAGAACACTCCAAAGCAATCAGTGAAAATATTAAGTTAGATTAAGGTGTAAAATATATCCAATCATAGAATGAGTAAGGTTGGAAGGGATGACAGTGGGTCATCTGGTTCAACCTTCCTGCTCAAGCAGGGTTGTCCTAGAACACATTGCACAGAATTGCATATTACAGATGGTTCTATAATATCTCCAGTGAGGGAGACTCCACAACCTCTCTGGGCAGTCTGTTCCAGTGCACAGTCACGCTCACAGTGAAGAAGTTGTTCGCCTGTTCAGGTGGAACTTCCTGTGTGCCAGTTTCAGCCCGCTGCCTCTTGTCCTATTGCTTGGCACCACAAAGAGGAGCCTGACTCCATCCTCTTAGCACCCTTCTTTCGGATACTTACACACACTTATGAGGTGCCCTCTCAGTCAACTCTCCTCAAGGCAAATAGGCCCAGCTTGCTCAGCTTTTCCTCATAAGAGAGATGCCCCAGTCCCTAAATCATCATTGTTGGACCTGCTCCAGGAACTCCATGTCTCTCTTTTCTGAGGAGCCCAGAATTGGACACAGGACTCCAAAAGTGGCCTCATGAGGGTTGAGTGGAGGGGCAGGATCACTTCCCTCAGCCTGCTGACAATGCTTTCCATAATGAAGTCCAGGATCCCATTGGCCTTCTTGGCCCCAAGGGGAGACTCTTGGTTCATGGGCAGCTTATTGTCCACCAGGCCCCTCAGATCCTTCTCCACAGAACTGCTGTCCAGCAGGTCAGTCCCCAGCCTGTCCTGGTACATGGAGTTATTCTTTCCCAGGTGCAGGACCCTGCATTTCCCTTTGTTGAATTTCAGACTGTTCATATCTGTCCTCCTCTCGAACCTGTCGAGGACCTTCTGGAGGGCTGCACAGCACTCCAGTGTATTGGCCACTCCTTCAGTTTTGTGTCATCAGTGAAATCGCTGAGGAGGCCTCTGTCCCTTCGTGCAAGTCATTGATGGATAAGTTAAACGATATTGGGCCCGGTATTGAACTTTGGAGGACACCACTAGTATCAGGCCTCCAACTAGACCCTGTGTCATTGATTATGACCCTCTGGCATCTTCCATTCAGCCAGTTCTCAATGCACCTCACTGTACACTCATTCAGTCCACACTTCCTGAGTTTACCTAAGAGGATGCTGTGAGAGACAGTGTCAAAAACCTTGCTGAAGCAAGGTAGACAATATCCACTGCTCTCCTTTCATCCATCCAGGTAGTCGTTTCACTGTAGAAGGAATCAGGTTTGTCCAGTGCGATTTACCTTTAGTGAACCCATGCTGACTACACCTTCTTGTCATCCATGTGGGTAGAGACGGTGTCCAGAACGAGGCACTCCATCACCTTTCCAGGGATTGAGATGAGGCTTACCTTATATGAACGTCTTGACCCCTTTGCTCTTTGCTAAGGAAGCTGTATGGATCTGTATGGCTCACACATTGGTTTAAGTTGCATCAGTCCACCACATGGGTTCTAGAAAGCAAGCCTTGTCGATACCAATGCTAGCTGACTTGGTTATGTTAGCACAGATGGAACAGGAGGGCAGCTAGCCAGACATCCAGTAACACCCAGGTTTCAGAAATGTGCAGGGGACTAAGTCTGTTAACTAGCAGACGCATTTAGAGACAAAAAGGTAAATAAAGCTCATTTGTAATCGAAAGAGGAAGATACCATGTGCAGCAAGGTAATCTGTGACACAAGACAGCAGCAAACCCAAATATTATCAAGAGGAAAAGTAGTAGAACTAGGTTTATGTTTCTTTTATGGGAACAGTGAAGCAACGGATAGAAAATGAAAGATGAAAATATTTCTTATAAAGCATTACTTGAGAGGACTAGAGAATTTGGAGTTTGTTCAAAAAAAGCCTAAACACAAGCAGCACAGTGCCAAAGAACATAGGACAAGACAGAATGGTATTCCATACATAGAGGTGCCAAGAATTGTTGGGTCAAGATAAAGCGTGGAATAGCAAAAATTCAGCATGCAGATCTGGGGGAGTCCATGCAAGTCTGAGCTCTCAGCAGACGGATGGAAGGATGCAAATATATGCAGCTGTCAGGGCAGCAAATGGACCATGTCCAGAATGTTTCAAAATAAGAAAATGATAATTTTTCTGGTCTACCACTAAGGAAGGCAGTTTGCACCTTACAAAGCAAATTTTTCTTGGGAGTTGAAGGGATGAAATAATGACACATGATTTTCAGAACCTCAGTAGACACCTTTCTTTCTATACCGGTATTTTGACATTCATCATTTCATATAAATATATTTCATGCCATCTGTTTGAACGCATCAGAATTTTTTCCTGCAGACTAATTTCAATGTCCTGTCAAAATTAGATGTTGCTCCATACTATGTAAGTCACAGTATCACATTCAACAACTTTCATTCATCTATTATTTTGGTAAGTAGAGATGGGTAGAAGATGATGGTCAATTCTGCTAGTCTGATGACAGAATAATCTTTCCAGATTTTTTTTTTCCCATTTTACTTCTAGTAGCAGAAAATGAAGTCAATGACTGCTTTTCATGTGGGATGATACAGACTGAGGGCCCCAGGTGCTTTGTCATGCTTCCAAAACACATGCCAAGCAAGCAATGAGGCTGTAAGGAAGATGAAAAGATTAATATGTCCACTTTGATGACAGGTCATTCTGATATCTTTAGAGATATAAGGGTCTGTATCTGCATACTACACTAAAAACTAAAGATACTTACCTTTGCTTCTGAAATTATGTTATCATCTGTGTATTAGATAGTGACCCACCTTCTAATTCTAACCATTTGATGCCTGCTTTGTACTGTACTTAAGCTGGAAATAGCAATTCAGAACACTATTTTGGACTGCAGGAGGATGTGCTAACAGTGGATCAGATTAAATTCTTTGGAAAATTACTTCATAAAATAATTAGCAAGATAAAGGGGAAACATGCTGCAACTTAACCATCAAGGTTAGAAGGGTTAGGTTCATTACAGTCAACAAAATTATCTGCAACATTGCAAATTTTCCTGCAGTCAGACACTCTTGTACCTGTAAATAACCTTTACTGATAACAGAACTCCAACACAATCTATGCGAGTGCCATTGTTGAGAATGATGCAGTGAAACCAGATTTTTTCCCCCCACAAAATAACTTGCATCTGGTGAAAATATAAATACAACTGAGGATGAACATTACATTCAGTCTAAAAATCGAAGTGCATCTTTGGTTTTGTTGGTGCCAACAGAAGTAATGCAATAAAATAAGATAGATTTTCTTAAACATTAAGGCACTGTTTGATAATGTTTGGCAGAGGATAATATTACTTTATGATTGATGTTTTGGAAGGCAAAGTAAGAGTAGTTCTGTTCGTATTCCTGAAGTTGTGTGTCTCAGTAATCAATAGACCCTCCCTGACGTTTTGCTGTAAGGTTGTGCTCAAACATTCAATGTTGTTAAATTTTTATCTCAGTATTTAAATGCCTTCAGGGTGAAGTGTGGAACTGTCAGAAGAAGGAGCAGGTTGCCTCATGGGAAAGGCTGCTCAGGGCCATGAGCCTTCACATTGGCTTAGAAACTTTGTGTCTTCACTAAAAACAATATGATGGTGTAATAAGTTTCTGACTGTTTAAAGACTACAAGAATATTTGCTCTGAAAAGTGACTGTATAAAATTATACTGTGTTAGTAGATGAGTTCTGTGTGTGAGTCACACCTGCCTGTTCTGGTGATAATTTTTTTTCTACTTATTATTGCTATTAGTCCTTCTGAGGAGAGGCAGCTGAGAGAGCAAACTGAGTGTCATCCACAGATGCATTTCTTATGTTCCACTGACTTACACTTGCAAAACCCAGTTGTAAGCGGTAGGACCATACATTTTTAAAATGAGAACAGAATCTGAAGATAGCAGGAGTTTTACTTCCTTATCTAACCAGAGGCATGTGCTGGAAAGAGCTTGTCTTTACAAGACTCAGCCAAGATTAAAGTATGAACAGCTTAACATATGACTTGTCCATTGAGTCTGTTTAAAATGCAAGTCGAAGAAAGGCATTGCTGGTTTTATACTACTGCTTTAATTGTGCAGCACATTACTAGAAAGTCTGTTTACTGTCCTAATGCCTTTCATATGATTAAATTTATTTAGTCCGTTAATTCAGTTTGTTCTTTGCCAGTTAACATTGAATTCACTAGATTTGCTGTTGAACAAATTTGCTGTCTTTCTATTTGCGTCACTATTTTTGTGTATATATGGACGTAAAAGTATGGTTATATTACTAAATTGGCATGCTTTACCGTTGAAGAAAATGTCAGAATTTAATAGTGTGTTCTGGTTCCTTTATTCTCTTATATAGCCATTGGTTTTATCTTTCAGTCTTCCACTGGTTTTAAAAGCAGCTGCAGAGCAAACTGAAGGGTATTCCTTATCTTTTGCTGTCATGAACAGTGACCACCAGTGACTGATCACTTCTGTGAACAACATGCATTAGAGTTTCTCATGTATTCTTCACTGAAAACAAATTTAAAAAAACCCTCCAAACAATCTTTTTGCTTTCTCATAAATTTTGTTGAGCAAATAGGAATAGAGATTAATGGAGAGAACAAAAGTGGAAGAAGTGATAAAAGGAATGTATGTAGGAAAAAAAAAAAGCCAATATTAGTCAACTACAGATTCCCAGAAGAGCAGAGGTTCTGTGGGGCAATGGATTCATCAGTTAGGAATGTGTGGAAGGAGTACAGTTGAAGAAATGCAATGTCCTTTGAAGATGTATATAAACTAGAGGCAGGTGGGGGATATAAATTCCATCTGGGAACTGCAAGTGAGATTAGGAAGCAGAACTTTCAGTTCACTTCAGAAAGTTTGATTTTGGTGATATTTGAAATTTCTAGATCCTTCGTTAATTTGACTAATTTTCTTGTGACTTTTATTTGCAGAAGCTCTTATTTATTTGTGTTATTTTCACAAGATAGATTTCATCTATTTGTAAACAATAAAACTTTTTACTTAACTGTCATCATCTTTAAATGGGGCTTGGCACATTTTTGAAGTGAAAATGCACAGCAAAAGAACATAAATAAGAGATTTGTGGTTCATGTGCAGAAGCAGTTACTGTTTAGAAAGTATTTATTTAAAATTTAAAATAAGGTTTTCCTTTTAAAATACATAAAAAGCTTTGGCACTGTCTGTTAATGTACAGGCTCAGAACTTTATGAATGGGGATATAATTAATTATTTCTTTTCCCTTAAAAATACAGTGTCCTCAATTAATAGAAATTGTACCCTTCTTGTAGTGCACAGAGCTGTGCTGATTTACACCAAGCTGTATAGAATTTCCCTAAGGGAAGTTTGTTAAATTAAGTGATCATTTTAATGGACCACACAGAAGGTGTGAGACAAAAGTGAAAATGCCTTGAGTATAAAGTTCTGAATGTTACAATTGGTGACAGAAGGCCAATCAATGAGACAGTAATCCTGTAAAAATACAGAAAGATCAGATTGCTTGTCGAATTAGAATTGCTTTAATATGGATGCATGCAAAGGGATAGCAAAGGAGCTGGAAACTTTCCATCTGCTTTGTATACAAAGTGATTAGATTGTGATCACTTAGTCCAAGAGGATAGAAATGATGCACAATTCTACCAGGATGAGACATGCAAATTGGATCAATTAGGCTTTGAGAGTGCTCAGACAATCTGGTAGAGAAGTTTACATGCTGTGTCAAGTGAAACTTAGTAAAGATCAGACTTGAATGCTGGGGGCAAGCATTACAGTGATTTAAACTCTAATCTGCAAGAGTAATTCATTGTTTTCAGATTTAGCTATAAAATGGATCAGATACTATAATATAACAATCAGATACGATAATAAAAGATCCCTTAAGGAGATGTTTGATGGTGTATACACAAGAAGTATGACAGACAAATTAGTAACAGTCGTTTGAGTTGAAACATTTGAAGTAGATGAAAGTAAATTCAGATGATTAATCTTGTTTGCAACTAACAGAATGCACAATACTAACAACTCCCGTACCTTGATGTTCACCGCAATGCTTCAGACGCAGGGAGTGTTCTCATAAGGAACTCATTGTGTGCATTTTTTTTTACTGAAACAGAGCTCACTCAGAAGGGGAACAAATGATCATGAAAATGATCATTAGATAAGAGCGATCTAATTTCTTTGGGGGCCACCTCAGAGTTTGAATTATCTACCCTTTTCAGTGTCTTTTTTAGTGTCAAAAGGACATGTTTCCGATAATCAGAGAGGTCTTTATGTAAATTGAAAATTTTCAATGTGTGAAGTACTGGAACCTACAGAAATGAGTTTCTGCAGGAAGACTTTGAAATTTTCAGTAGAATCCAGATAGCTTTCAGAATTAGAAATAGGTCTGTACAATTTGAATTTTAATGTAGATTTAGCAAGTATACATGACAAATGTAAAATAGCACCTGACATTTCACTATTTTCTCATAATATTTTTTTATCAATTGCACGTAAATTGACTGTCTCTCCAGCATTTAATGACAGTGAGTAAGAAACACAGGAAGAATATGTAAAGGTGAAAACATGAAGAACAGGTGAAAACATCTTGGGTTGGCATAAGTATTGTACATGGCAAATCTCACATCCATGGATTTTATATTTTTATTTCAATGAGTGAATTTCAATCTTAAAAATGTCTTCTCACATAATTTGAAATGTCAAATATGATTTAAGGAAACAAAGTCTAATGACTGCATAGGAATTTGATGAGATTGTCTTCCTTAAACGCTCATTGTACACACCAACGTGTAGAAAAACGCACTAGGAGAGCATTGCCCCTTTGATAAAGCTGTTAAAATCCTTCTAAGCTGGAAGGCTTTACAATTAACCTAGTATTGTTCATGGGCTTTTTATGGGTTTGTAATACAAGTGCATTATCCTCCCCTACAAATATTTTCTGAAAATCAGCACAAAACATGGGCATTAAAAGCATTTATTTCCCAGCCTTTAATCCTATGGAGTTAAAATGCCTATCAAAATATGAATTTCTGTCTTGAGATCAGCCTGGTTATATCTGAAAGCCCTGGCAGACCTGCACGTTTGAATGGTTAAAAAAAGTTAAGGAGAAATCAAACCTTTTAAAGTATGTATTCAGAAGGATCATTTAAAATGATCTGAACAGTTTAAAGCAGACTTTCAAGTGTCCATATTTACTGTGCATACTGTGCTTCAGCTTGTTCTGAATACTAAACAGCTACAGTGTGAATGTATATAATGGAATCACTTAATCTTTCAATGTTGCTTCTTACAATTAGTCTATGTGATGCACATGTTCATTGAAGCTTCCTCTTTGAACAGGGGTTAAGGCTTTATTTTAGAAAGGTACTTAGGCATATGTTTAGTACCAACTTTCATACCTGTTAGGTGATGTACGTGGATAAGGATGTAACTTAGAAAGTACTGAAACAGAGATTTAGTTTTATGTAGCACAGGGTTAAATTTCCCTTGGTTTTGAAGTGAATTTTGAACAATGGGCTGTGAATTAACTAGCCACTCTATATGGATGGATGCATTTGTGAAACACTTTTGGGTAAAAATCAATGTGACAAACTATCTTGAGAGAAATACACAATAGTAGGGGGAAAAAAGAAAAAGGAATTGTTCTACAGCCTACTTAAAAAAGAGCATCTTATTTGTCATTCAGCGTTTTACCTTTGCTGAACTGCAGTGTTAGAAATTGGTCATAGTAGTTAACAGAAAGCACTACAGAATTGTTAGGGTGTTTAATCAAGCCAGACTGAAAAAAGAGATTCTGAATGAAATGTAAACACGGTAACAACAGTAACCTGTGTTTTAAGATAATAGGTTAACCAAGGGATTCTTCTGCTCTTTTTTATCATTTTAAGGCACAAGATAAGTGTCCACAGAAAGATATCTAATACTCCACTTAATTTGGTCATGCTGTATTTCATGTTACGTTGTCATACTAGCAGTGAAACTGTAGTGCTTTACTATAGATATTCATTGCTGCCCTTTTCATGTGAAATAATGATGCCTTAAGCCCTAATAGCTTTTTTTTTAGTTTTCTAATTCTTGTAAGCTTTATAAGTTTTATAAGTAGTAGGAGTAGTTTTTAAAAGCAGCAGCCCTTGTCCCCTTACCCCGTAGTACATTCCTAACCCTTTTACCCCATTCTGTGCTCCCCATATCAAATCTACCCCTGAAGTCAGTAGAAAATGTTTAGTCTCTTGTCAAGGCAAGGCCTGGGCTGTTTGGGAATAGCCAAATCAGGGCCCGAATAATAAAACGGGGTCAAAGACTAGGTAACTATGTACCCTTTGTGCTCTGAAGATGATGATGATGATGAAGGGGTGGTCCCAAAACGCCCCCAGACCCAATTCTTGGGGGTGGGTCAAGAGGTGGACCAGAGCAAAGGCTAAGAGGCGGACACATTTAGGATTGGTCAATTAGTATTATAAAAGATGTGATACAGCTGTATTCTGCACGCGCCTCTTGTAACAACTATTTGCCTTGGCACAGTAAATCCTTTCCTTATCTCACCCCAGTTAACTGCTCCTGAGTTTCTTTAAGTCCAGGCACAAGCAGGCATCAATAATTTACTCATATTAAAATGTTGTAGTAAAATCTTGTGTTCAAATTATCTGTTCTTTACTTATTTCCTTGACCCAAGGTCAGCTCTGAGAAGTTGTGACTTTCTTCCCAACATGCCTTCCAAGGTGCTATGTCTGATGTGGGCATGTATCAAAATCTTAATTTTGCACTTGAAGTCTAGGAATAATCCCATTGATATCAGTGGAAAGACTTAGTGGGATTACATTTGTGGGAATGCTTTGGGAAATACCTGGGTGGTATGAAGTACTTCATAACATATAACCAATTTGTTCGTGTGAAGAATTGTCAATTTCAAGTTGACTGTATACCTTTCAGGAAAGTCAGCACCAAGTATTGCTTTATTCCAAACATATAAAACTTTATAAAGAAAGACAGTAGGAATTTATTTTTTAAGAAGCAAAACACAGTAATAAACACCCTTATACTGACACCTGTGTTATCATTTTTGTTAAAGGTTAAGATTTATACCAGCATGGGAATTTTGCTTTGTTTCACCAGTTTCATAAATATTAATTAACTGTTTTCAGGATATTATAGGTTAGTGAGGATGTGGACCCAGATAATTAAATTTTTAATGTACTGTAAGCCTTTCATCACTAGAATCATCAGATCATACTCTTTTCTGTAGTCCAGTATTTTAGAGGCTTCCACAGGCACAATTAGTAATTACTTAAACTGCTTTGCAGTTACATATTTTACCATTGTCTTCTAGTCTGTCAGGGTTTCAGCACTACAAACACACAGGGTAAGATCATGAGTGCATCTTTAGTAGCATTAAACTTTCAAAAGCAAATTAAATGTGAGGAATTGATATAACATTAAACCTAGAACAAAAAGAAAAAACCTCTACACCCTCTGGGTATCTATTCCTTGGTACTAATGTTCTTTGGAAGCAGGTTCCTATGAGAAATATCATTATCAACCAAGCAATGCTGCAAGCTATTTTGGATAGTTGAAGCAGAAAGAGGATAATCACTCTAAACTATAGATCAGTAGTTTGGCAAGGAAGAGGCAATATTGGAGGTATAATTTTCACTCTGAGATAAATGCATTCAGTATAAGTACATGTCATTTTTGTTTGTAGATTTAGTATTATTGATATGGTAGTCAAACAAGAAGTGTGTATGATTATTTTTCCTGCTCAGTGCTGTTACAGATAATTCATTAGATTAGAGATTTAGAGATGAAAAAATAGATCCTCTAATATGCTCTCTTTTTTCCATGGTTGAAATCCTAGGCCTAAATTATTATGGCTAAGTAGAAGAAGCTGTAGGGAAGAGACAACTTTCAGATCACCATATTTTTTTATTCTAATTTCTTATTTGTATTTTCAAGATCAGGTAAAAAAGTAAAAGCTTTAGTTTTGCATTATTGTGGGTAGATAAATTCTGTTATTGCCTTTCTTGTTTCATCTCCACCCTTTCCCTTCTTTCTCTGCCCTAAGGGAAAGTACATTCATACATTGTCTGGTCATAAACAAATGAACAAATAAATAGTACTGAAATAATAAATAGTTAATAGAAGTATGCACAGTGGTATAAGAAGAGAAAGTATATTGCTGTAAATATATATAATCGTGCATCTATATATGTGTTCCATTCAAGAAAAATGTATGCTCAAGAAACAGTTCTTTATGTGTATCAATATTGAGCAAGCAAGGATTGTTTCATGTGTAGTGGGGAAGAAATTTGAGAAAAAGAATGAGTGAAGTTTCTTGAAGGTTCTGTTTCTGCGAGCTGCTACACATACATAAACTTTTCAAGTCCATGGACATCTGCTAGCCCAGAGATATTCTTCTATGAAGTATACTTGGGTCTTCGCTATTTATTTGCCATGCTGCATTCTTTAAGTCTGAACACTTTCATAGAAACCATATGTGGGGAATGCAGGGAGAAAGCATCCTCACAGTTTTATTACACCGCTGAAATAGAGTGTAGTGACTTTAAAAGAATTTAAAAGAATTTTGTCTTGCAGCTTCAGTGATTCTTGGCAACAAAATAAATCAAATCACTGGACCAGTAAATACACTGGTTTAGTATATAATGGCAAGTTGCATGGTGAATTAAGAATAGATATGGATCATGTGAAAATACTGTTGGTGTGTATGGAAGGGAACTTAGTCCCTTTCCCAGAGAATAAGTAAGACCCAAAATAGAGCTGGTAAGAATAAACATTAAGGAGTTTGTAAATAGAATTTCACTCTAGTGCTATTTTCACATGATTTAATTGTTTTAGGCCCTTGTATAAATGAGGTTTGAGTAATTGGTTTCTTTAATCAAAAATTAAATCTGTCAGGTAAAAACAGAAGCAGTTTTTCTGCTTCTGTAAGTCAGATAGCAGATCCACTACTCTATGGCTTGGTTTGTAGGTGATGCAGTTTTGTTACTGAAGTACTCAGAATGAGTACTCCAAGGAATAAATATTGATAGACTAAGAATGGTATGGAAAAAAATTGTACGGAAAAAAAAAAGAAGCCCAAAGGAAAAAAAAAAAAAAAAAGAAGCCCAAAGCTGAATATTGAACAGGTCTATAAAGATTCCAATGTGCATATTGTTTACAAACACTGTGGTCTGTTTCCCCATTCTAAGAAGCTGATTTCTGAAGAGCTTGAAGCCTGAGTGTGAGGAAAAGTAGGTCTCTTTTTTCAGTTCCTGTAATGAATGTGTTATGTTGCCTGTAGGCTCTTGGTGGTGCTACAATACAGTATTGTTGTCCCCCCACCCCCAGTAAATACTATGCAATTAGTACATGATGATGCACAGTATACAGATGGTTTTTACCTCCCAAAGCTGCCAAACTGTCTTTTTAAGAGTCTGAATGACAAATAGTCATTTTGGAGAGTGACATGTCATGATGATGGCCCATTAAAACTCCTCAAGAATACTCAGCCCTCTACGTATGCCCACTCAGCTCCATCTACAACAGCAGCTGCTTCTGAGTTCCTCCTGTAGCTGCACTGAACTTAATGGGCTGGCTGCAGGGCATTTCATGTTCTTATTAAAACTGGGGAGGGGGGAGAAGGCACAGATTTGTAAGTACAGCAGCTGCAGAGATTGGAAAAGAAGAGGACAGACTAAGGAAGAATGTATATGTGTGTGTGTGTGTGTGTGTGTGTGTGTGTGTGTGTGTCTTTGCACGCATATGTATGTATCCATACATGGACTTAAATATATACATATATACAAGCACTCTCTGTAAATAAAGAACTACAGTATATAAGTATGCACTGGGAGAGAGAACACTCTAGGCACAATTGAGTATTATTAAGGAGAAAAAAAAAATCATAAAAATGTGACAGAGTTGCTCTTATCACATCGAGTTTTCAGTATTTCCTATTAATTATTCAACTCACTAGCCTTTAGATGACAGTATCTGTTATTCCTAGAGGAACTTTTCATCTAAAGTTTGTCTTTGACTTAGAAGCCTTGAGGATTTACTTAGATACTAACTGAAATGTTATGAAGTGGAAGTTTTAGAATTTCAGTACTTCTATTTTGAATTTTGTTTGAACAACAACCATCAAGGAAATAAAGAAATTTCAGCATTCTCTTTCCTGTTTAACCCCCTTTTCCAAAAGGTTAGCAAAATCAAATATTCACTTCACGTGGCTGAGGTGATAAGGTTATTATTCTCCTGGAGCACTGATCCATCAGGCCTGCATAACTCAAGTATAAGGTATAAAGTATGAGGACTCTCACTAAACTCTTCCACCAATATTTCTGCACCATTTACTGGGATAACAACATGGAGGAAGGAGGGAAGAGTAAAACCTAACTGCTTAATCCAAGTTTGATAACGGGAGAGAATAAGTATGAGTACATTAATAGAAATCCATACTATTTTAGTTTCTTAGGCACTGAAACATGCATTCTGTAACATAAAGTTCAGAAACTACATTAACAGGGGAAATAAGGGTTCTTTTCTTTTTTTTAAAGAAAGTTGCCTAGCTTATTTGAAGAAAACTGATAGTTACACTACTCTTCCTGCCCATCAATCATGTTTGTTATGTTTGCTCCTCTGGTTCCAGGACTTAAAAATCAATGATAATTTAAATTGTAGCCTTCCCCCAACCTCCCTACCCCCACCCGAGTAGTGGTTTTGTGCACTTGGAATAGTATTACACATCCTTAGTAAAATGACACCTGACCAGATTCAGGTTATCAACTCTTTTAATTCCTATTGTATTAAATAGAGTATGCAAAGAAGATGCTGATAAAGTTATACAGAGTTACTCTTAAATACTGTTCTCTCCTAACACCCATCAGTCACTTGAGATTCAGCTCCACATACTACTACAGTATTTTCTTTCATTTATATTTTTTATATTTTCCTTGCTGTTTCCTCCTATCTCAACTTGTCACTCTTCCTTTTACCTGTCTCCTTTTGTCTTCCTACTTCCCCATTTTCATATTAATTAGAGGTTCTTCATCAGTCAACTTCCCATTCCAGTTCTCTCCTGGTCCTTCAGACTTGTCTGTGTTCTCATTCACTTTGATTTTTGATTTGTGGATATTTTTACCTTTTTTTTTTTTTAAACTTGTTTCCCTGATGATAATTCTTGTTTGTTTTCTCTCTTATCCTATGCTTTCTTAATCATGCATCTGCATGAATAACTTGATTGTAGATGGAGCTCTGTTCTCACTGGCTTTATATGCTGTTGAATATGAAGGTCTTGCAGGTCAAATTTTACCAAATGTCATAACATTTTCCTGTGGGAGGCCTATTGAGGATAAGTTGTGAGATGACACAACTGGCATACTCCTAAAGGGATATGCCTTGGTTTTACCTTGAATGTGAAATGTGCTCATTTGATAGGTAACTTCTCACTATACCATTGCATTTGGGGTGATCCTGGGTACATATATATACATATATATATATATATATATATATATATATATACACACATACATATATATCTATATGGCTTGTCATCATTCGTACAGTTCTAGTACTGCCTGTAGCAAGACAAAAGATGATTCAGAGATAGCCTGAGTTCAGGCAACCTATAAGGTCAGTGCTGGATATGAAAAGATCTCAGGAATGTCTTGGAGCTCAGCTGTTTTAGAAGCTCTTAGGCCTTTGGTCAGCTCTGAGCACTCCAAATACTATTTTGGGTATTTTAAATAAACACAGAAATCTTGTCTAGGCTGACTGGGTTTTTAGTAAGCCTGTCACCCACTGCTTGTGTTAGATAAATATAACGTGGTTATACTGTGGTCTACAGCATGAGACCTTGTTGTATTCCCACATGACTATCTCTGCTCTTGCCTGACAAAGAGAAAGTCTGGAGGCAACAAAACAGTGCATGAAATTGCTAGTACGTCAGTGTGGCAAATTGTGCCACTGTGACACAGATGTCTGTGCTGGTTCCCTACTATACTGACAACACTGCTGAGACAAGGAAACTCTGGCAGCACTACAAGCATATTCCTTCTTTTCAAACTCTAATTAAACATGGTGGGGGGTTGGGTATAGCCATTTATATTGACTGGATCTCTTGTCCTCACGGTTATCTGTTATGCTGAAAGCACAGAATGCAGACCAGCATATTTCTTTCTGAGCCTAGGCCTGTACTATAGTTTTACATAAATTAATAAAACGAAAAGCACACAAAAGCCCTCCAGGAACTCCTTTATCACTTTCTCAACATTCCTTGGAAAATAGACTTTTATAAGAAAATCATTACCTGCTGAATAATACTTTCATTGGTGCCTGGGTATGAAAACAATTATATGAATCACAAGCCTTTGCTGACATCAGTAAAATGCTATGGAATCTGTTTCTGTCCCACATGACTTTTGTACTGAGACTGAAAAATCTTAAAAGATGTCTTAAGCTGTTGATATTGAAATGTAGTTTCAGTTTACAAGAGCGAGAATTTCATGGCTCCCTCTGAAAACAACAATCATATTAATAACTAATGTGTTCATGAAGCCCTTAGACACTGCAGAAATGTGGTATGTGTGCACACTGGATTTTACTTAAATGTTAACTCCAGTGTCTATGTTGAATTTTAAATACTAGTTATTATTTGCATTGAAATTGTTCCAAATCAGCAATGTTGAACCTGTACTTATCCTGATGGTTGAGAAACGTAATGGTATATCTTAAACAACCAACCTACCAACCAACCCTGTAAATATCTAGTACTTCACGAGTCATTACAAATCAAAATACATGCTAACCATGGTAATCTGAGAGGAACGGGGATTTCAAAACTTTCTTTGTCCAACCACTGTAAATATTGAATCCAAGAAGAGAGTAAGTGATGAATCCAAGAACAGAAATTTTAAGAACCTGGCTGTTTTAATGTCCAGAATTTAATAGAGATGGCCAAAATACATTTTTGTTTCAAATCACCAGATTTCTTTCATCTTCTGGAAATTAGATGTTAAATCTCTGTACAACCTTCTTAAGTTTTCCCAGAAAGCAGGAAGGGGAGGAGGGGGCATGAATACAAGAGTATCTTCCTCCCACAATCAATTCTTGGTTGTTTTGTGATAGTAAATTGTGGTTATAGAATGGACAGGAATATTGCTCCTGGCTTGGTGTTCTTTTTTCCTTTTTTTTTTTTTTTTTTTTTTGCTTGCTGGTGCTACCTTGCTTTGAGTGAGAAGGCAGGATTAAAGCTGAATATCACCAATAACTATGGGTGCCTGCACAGGCATGAGGAGGCATTTTTCATTCCTCTCCTCCCTTTCTGGTTACTTTCATGGCAAAAAAGGAAAAAGTGCATGCAAGGTAACTCCTCCTTGAGAAAACTTTTCAGTTCTGCAAAGGAGTGCACATTTCCTATGGTCTCAGGGAGCTATGAAGTTAGGTTTTTTTGAAGCATCTAATGTTTGCCCTGCCCATCTCTTTCTCTCTGTTACCTCTGTGATCCTGATGGTGTCAAAAACCCATCAACTCCTCATGTTTTCAATTTCATTTTCTTCTTCACCAAGAATTTATAAACTCTGCAATTAACCGTGCTGGCAGGGGGAGCAAAAACTGAAAAGATAGATCTTTGGGAAAGGAAAAGCAGAGAAGAGAGGTATAGGAACATTACACCTGGTTTAAAGGAGCCTGGACTGAAAATCAGAAAACCAGCAAACCTTTAATTCAGACATAAAATAGATCAATGGTAGCCCAGATAAACTTCTTTTAATACTTTAAATGCTTTTAATAATGCTGTGCAGTATCTCTGCTTACTGATAAAAATGAATGTCCTTTATTGGAAGTACTATGTTAGCATGCTTTAATGGCAAGTGATACAAAATGATGTCATCTTTGGTCCTACGTATTGTAACATACACATAAACAATATCCATGAACTATTGAGTATTAGAAATTTTGAAGGAAATGTTTTATTTAGGTTTCCCTAGAATAATCCTCACCCTGAAGGTCAACATAAATATAAATGCATTAGGGTAGACCCTATACTAACCTATATTGGTGCAGGGCCAAAAAAACCATGAGAAAAAAATTGGTTTTATTAAAAGAGTTAGGATAATAATGTCTTCGCTGTTGAGTGAAGCTGACTGCATCCTTCTCTCACACATATCCAAACAAGCACTTCTGAAAACTGAGAGGAGTTTTAGGAGTTGGTCCTAAGATTATGTGCCCTCCTTTTTTGGTTGAGTTCAGAGACAATATAGGGCACTCAATAAATTATCTTCTAAAAAAACAACAAAAAAAGGTGCACTTCTTATACTCACTGTCCCTCTCTGCCTCCACAAGGCTTCTTCTTAGATCTGTTCACTCTCTGTTATCTTTCCCAGCACATCAAAGGTTATCGTCCTGTTAAAAGATACATCATCTCTCTGTAGAGAATTGCTGTGCCTTTCCTGTTCTCATGTACTCCTTCTTGTACATGGTGTAATGCAGGGAACACCCAAACCCAGAACTCGTAAAATCTTTGTGTTAAATATATGTGGAATATAAGAAAGAAGGAATATAATAATTGGATCATGAATCTTAGACTGTAAATAAAGTTACTTGATAGCCAAAGCAAACTGGAGAGTTACATCATGGATATTGTGTGGAAGTGGCAATGGACGAAATGAATTGGAAACATGCAACTGTCTCTATCTCTACCATTCCTCTTTCTGAAAACAGAGAGTTTTATTTACAGTATCTATTGCAAAATGATTCTGACAAAAAAATTGCCCGGAAGGATCCAGGGTGGGATCAGGTGAGATTTACCCAGTGAATTCCTTGTTTCTTAAAACAAGAAGTTGAAACTGCTTTTGTCTTGATCATCTCCACTTCAAAAGTCATAGTCTTCACTTGCAGCTACAGACTGAACTGCAGTTCTCTCTCTTGCATGAATGTCTCTGTAGAAAGTGGGAGGAGTGATAGACTAGGTAGCAGATGGCACCGCCATAGATGCTTTCCCCAGCTGTCCTGGGGACTATCATCATTCTATATAATTGTCATCAAATCAATAGCAAGAACAAATAAAAACCCCAGGTCTTATTCTTTAATATCGTTCTCCTATTAGGAAAGGGGCCCCCCCCCCCCCCCCAAGTAACAAAAACAAAATGAAACAAGAAAATCCAACAATAACAAAAATGTACTAACTGTTTTCTGAAGCCAACCTTATAAGGAAAATAGCACTTCTCACATCCTAGGATGTTAAGTTAAGTAGGTGGAACCACAGGTAGTTTGAAATCACATTTGGTAGTAGCAGATCTGTGAATACGGTACAGGACACTCAGAAATTTTGTTCATACTTGCAAATCATTAATGCCTCTACATTAGTGACTTTGAAGGTCACTGGAAGAATTATATGATGTGAAACTGGAATATAGCTGATCTTAAAACTGCACCAAACTTCACAATTTTTTCAGCTAGTATTTTTTCATCGTTCTATTGTATTGTACTTTTATATCAGCTTTGCTCTAAAATACATGCAAAAATGTTGCAAAAAGCTCTTTAGAGTACTTTACACTGAATTGCCTGTACTATAGTGCCAAGGGTAAAATAAATCTCAAGATATATCACTTTCCTGGGGTTAAGTAGGTAGAGAATGGTGCATTACTAATTTGAGCAAGGGCCAGCATAGTTTTTAAAAGTTTAGTAGAATGAAGTTTTAATAAAAGATTCAAAGAAGTTTTGCATTTCCAGAGCCTTAACCTTGGAATAACAAAGGTCCTCACTAATCACTTTACTAATCCATATGGTAGCAGTTTTCTTACTAAGGCATCATTCAAAAAAAAAACAGCCTCTGCTCAGCATTTCACTCCAGGTCACCAGCCACTATAGTGTAATCCATGAGGAGATTTATGGACCTCAGTGTGGGACTCCTTAAAGAACAGTGTGGTGTTAATCAGCAAGCCACTGAGGGAGCAAATGGGAAATCCCGGGATGTGAGAAAGTCTTATTCAGTGCATCTTCAAGGATTTACACTTCTGGCCTCTCCCCTGAAGGTCTCTTTTCTTTCGAAACACTGCTAGTTAGTTATTCAGCATAGGGGTGGATCTAAATACAAGATGAAAGGTAGGCTGTGCAGCCATGCAGCATGGGACCACTGTAGTGTGCTCAACTTCATTCCCATGAGGAAGTGCTGTGTTAATCTCAGCAAGCTGAGACATGGAAGCCTTCCTTTCTCTGCCTGAAGAGAGCTACTTGTACTTCTCTAACCTTCAGAAACCTGCCCTGCCTGATAAACTGCTAGGTGTGCTAGTGTCATCCGCTTTTATCTCATCCAGCATATCTTTAAGTATGCCACAAAAGGTAGAATAACCTTTATGGGGAGAATGTGAGAGGCTCAGCCACCACAGAAAGACCAGAGTGCCCTGCCAGGATGTGGGATATGGAGAAAATTGAATCACTTAAGGCAAGTGAATCTTTGCATCCTGTATCTTCAGTTCTTGAGTAATGTGATGCTCAGCCTTGCAGTCTAGACTGTAGGATTGTGGCTGTGTAGGGCAACCCACACAGTACCTCCGTAGCACATCGGAGACTTATGCACCCTGAAGCATGTCTTAGAGAAAATCAAACACAAGCCGGACAGATTCTTACTTGCACAAGCCACTGCTTCTCTGTGGGGAAGATGGATACTTCCTCCAGTCAAGTTTGAAAAAAGCACCAAGGGCCCTAGTGGCCAGATTTGTCTGATGAACAGAGGTATGGTTTGTTCAATAACCTCCCAGCCATTAGGGCTGAGGAATATGCAGTGCTGTGGAAATTGAAAGAGCCTGAATGTGAGATACATTTTACCTTGACCTGCTCACAGTGTCAGCATTGACTATTCCTGAGTGTGCAGAGAAAAAGGGTTTGAAATGCTTGGGAACCTCCACTAAAGAAATCTCAGGCTTGTTTGGGTATCTCTAGAGTTAGGTAGTAGGAGTATGAGGATAAACCGTGTTTTTAAATAATGTAGCTAATCTTAGACACCCTAGTTCTGTTTTCTGATCCAGTCCAAAGCTCCAGATTCCATTTCTGTCTTAAAAGAGAGAGGAAGAGTATCGTAATTGCATAAAGTATGAGAAACCCAGATTGTGTAAGTGAAATAATATGTAAGAAATATACAGCTTTTTATCCAGCTGAAAAATTCAAAACTGATCACGAATACTTCCCTGTTGAAGTAGGAAAAGGTTTTGCAGCTGTGCTAAGGTATGCCTGAGATAGCAATTTTCTGCATGCATTCTGGAAATGATTACTATCTTGGTGATCCTCCTAACTGAGAGAAAAAAAATGTTAGTGGGGGAAATTGTGATGATTATGACAGTGGAGTTACCTCCAAATTCAGCAGTGACATGGAGTTAGGACATGTACAAAGTAGATACGAGATACAAAGAATCCAAACATTTTTAATGTTGTCCTCAGCTATGTACAAGTATTAATCCACTTTTTAACAAGCAAGAAGGTACTTTAAATTTTACTGATGTTCTTTTCACTTGTGTTGTATCAAAGATATCATGCGTGTGTGGTACTTTAATGTGGTCTCCAGATCAATTACATTGCTGATACAAGTTTGAGAGGTACGTAAGAAATGTTTGAGTCTGTGTTCTGTAACAGGAATGTGAAACTTGGTGGATATAAAAGAGCTGGAAAACCTGTGGAATATTGCTCTGTAAGTTAAAATAGCTTGAGTGATAAGGAAGAAATTTTCTTTCTGTAAATCAGTCTTGCCATTCTAATGGAAGATACACTTTCACCTACTGAGGTATATTTCTTATGTGCCTGCTGCAAGTAGTCCCGGGGAAGCTGCACCCTCCTCTGTGTAATTCAGGCAGTGCCAGGACACCTTGGTCTTTCTCAGACTGCATTTTTCTGAAATTAGATAATGGAAAGCAAGATATGGAAGTGAAGAAGTGAAGTTACTGGCCCATCAGATAGCAGTGAGCAATTTATCAACCAATGCATTTTACTTCATTTTGTAGATTCACAGAATATGCTGAGTTGGAAGGAACCCATCAGGATCATTGAGTCCAACTCCTGGCCTTGCACAGGACCGTCTGCAAGAGTCAGACCATGTGCCTGAGAGCATTGTCCAAATGCTTCTTGATCTCAGACAGGCTTGGTGCTGTGACCACTTCCCTGGGGAGTGTGTTCCTGCGCTCAACAACCCTCTGGGTGAAAAGCATTTTCCTGATATCCAACCTAAACATCCTCCAACTCTGCTTCATGCCACTTCTTTGAGTCCTGTCACTGTTCACAAGAGCAAAAAGAAGAGTACTTGCCCCTCTGCTTCCTCTCCTGAGGAACATTCAATATGTTTAACTGTTCAACACAGTAAACACTGAGAAAATCTGTAAACGTACACAGGAGCAAACACACACTGACATTAGGTTTATAGTGACATTTGTTTGAAGTCTCACCCTTTAGTAGGATAATATGCTGAAACAAACACCATATTTAAATTCAGATAGGAATAAAGTGCCTGTTATGAACATACCTGTGCATGTGTGTGGCTAAATAATACTCTGGCATGAGAAGGTTGTAAGGAAATGAGATTGTTTGCAGGAAAGAATGAAATTTTCTTACTTGAAAGAGCAAATTGACAGGTTCTAATGGTCCCTCACATGCTGTGCATGATAAACACTCAGCTTATCTTTCCAAGAACAACGAAATTTCATGTACTACTGCTCAACATAAGAATTATTTTTACATATCTCCATGCCACTGAACCTATTGTAAGTTAATCTCATCTCTCATCAATTTTTCACCAGCTTCACTCTGATGTTGATAAAGGAGATGGTTCCATCAAATACATCTTGTCAGGCGAAGGGGCAAGTTCCATTTTCATTATTGATGAGAACACGGGGGATATTCATGCTACAAAGAGGCTGGATCGAGAAGAGCAGGCCTACTACACGCTCCGAGCACAAGCACTAGATAGGCTGACTAATAAACCTGTGGAACCAGAGTCTGAGTTCGTCATTAAGATTCAGGACATCAATGACAATGAACCAAAATTTCTGGATGGTCCCTACACTGCTGGAGTTCCTGAGATGTCTCCTGTGGGTAAGTGCAAAATACACTGTTGGTGTTGTAGGAAATTTGTTCCTATTGCCTTTTTAAAAGTTTCATTATTTTTTACTGTATCACACTCAGCTACTTAATTATCTATGAGGCACCTGCAACAGTTAGATATTTCAAGACTTAACTGGAAATAACATGCTAGATTAAGTATTTACCCTTTCAAAAATGTTGTGAAACTCAAATTGCTATGTAAGGATTCAGATAACCATTTTATGGTGTCTTTCTCATTCCAGTGCTCAGAGGCTTTGTTTTATAAGTCCCATTAACAGTAATAAGTTTCACACCTATGTTATGGTACTCAGAGGTGATAATACATAGTTTTGTTCAGATAGGGTCTGTTCATAAAAAACTCTTCAAATTCCTGCTAGTACATAGCATGATTTTTTTTGGTAAGTGTTGCATATATCAGTAATAGCTTACTGGATATTTTTTTTTAATACTGAAATCCCATTTTCTGGGAAATATATGCAAGCAGCAGGTAGTGGGGTACAACTTGAGATAGTTTCAAAGCTCCTGTGGAATCAGAGAAGAATGGGTTTTAGAGGCTTCAGACCCTCTGTTGGAAAATGAGAAATGCTGATTTTTCCTGAGTTTGAGTTAGGGAAGAATTTCAACATCAAATCCACTATCTCTTCATTTTAAAGAGACCAAGTGCTCATGGGTTTTCAGATGCCACTCTTCCTTTGAAAGCTGACTCTTTCAAACCAGATTAAGGCTTGGCCTAGAGATGTTTTGGTAAATTTTACCTTAACATGAAATTATAAATGCAAGCATGAAGAAAAAAAAAAAAAGCAGAACTTAATCGGAAAATTCACTGAAAATATGTACATGGGAAGGCTCACTTTAGCTTAAGAGAGTTATGTGGTGATTGAAATAAAGATTTTCTTTGCTTGACTGATTTTAAACCATCTTAAAATTTGATACTCTTACGGTGAGGCTGTGCATATAAATTTTGCTGCAGTTTCCTCAATATGATCTCCTGTGTTTTTGAACATTAAACAATGCATCTATATTGGAGCTAGAGAGAGAAAAGAATATTCCCTACCTTAGTACCCTGCAGCAATTAGTTGTCAACATTGTTTTTGTATTTGAAACTCAGCTTAGGAGTCAATGGGAGATAAGTAAAATGTTGCTGATGAGTTTCCTATATAATTATTCTTCTAAGCAGTGAACATAGACACTATTTCGCATTGATACTTGGTATTTGTTCGTTGTCACTCAGACACTATTGTGGATGGCTGAAGAGGCAATAGCAGCCTTGGAAGAAAGATAGATATAGACACCGCAGCTTCTGTGGAGTAACAGGATGTACGTAAAGTCATCATACTTTGCTGAGAACTTTTTATCTCAGGACTTTGCAAAAACAGAGATAATCAGACAATCCAAGACTGTAAAACCTAAATAGTCAGCACTTCAAAAAATGTTGCGTTAAAATATGTCTCTGATTTTTTTTTTAATGAAGTTGCTGTTTTATTTTAGAATTAGATTATTTAAGTAAAATGTTGCATGCAGCAGTTGTTAAATTTCTTTCGTTTTTGTCTTATGCCCTGAAAAACAATTATCTCCATATTTCTCTTTTGCATGAGTTATCTCTGTCTTTTCTTGCACTGGCATACTGATGTAGGGGCAACTATTACAGATATATGAGATTTACCTACACATACACATCCATGCCTTTATCCCATTTGTTCCAAAAATATATTGGAAATCAATCTGTGAGGAGTGCACTTTTTGCAGTGGAAAACATAAGGCATGTTTAACTGCTCAACACAGTAAACACTGAGAAAATCTGTAAACGTACACAGGAGCAAACACACACTGACATTAGGTTTATAGTGACATTTGTTTGAAGTCTCACCCTTTAGTAGGATAATATGCTATTATAATAAGGACTATTTTTCAAAATGGGCTGCTTTTGCATATTTTGTTGAATCTTTACCTTATAAATGAGTAAAAAGAATTATCTCCCTTATGGACCATACAACACCAAATATATTTCCAAATTAGGTGAAATGTTGTGCAAAATTGTGAACTCAGACTTGTGCACTCTTGAGATTTGTGTCAACTAAGAGCAGTTCCATGTTCATGACCTTCCTGAAACTGCACATTTTAAACATATTCATGGTTAGTATCACACAACTATTGAATATTGCATTGTTACAGAATTAAGAACTATCATGAAATGCCTTTGTCGCACTTGTCTTACACAGTTACAGCAATTCATAGTTTATTCATATAACATAATTTTTAATTAATCACCTAGAGCATTCATTAAATATTAAGGAGATACAAAGTATCTCTCTCCTATTTTGTTTAAAATTATATCCATGACAAGGATTTTTAATTGGATATTAAAGGAAATGAAAGAGATCACACGATTATAAACCCAAATTAACTATAAAGCTAGGAAAACTATAACCTTTAACCTACAGGCTGGCTATGCAAGTATAATGATTCTGTATTTTATTTGACAAATATTTTAGGACATTATCTAAGGCTAATTGAAGTCAATCTTTTCTGTTATTTGAAATGACTTCGGGTTGGATTCAAATTATATTTGGGTCAGGCCCAATTATATTGATTATCCTGGAGAGGGTAAATATCTTGATGGCTTGTGAATCTATTCATTGCAAAAACCCTAGAGATATGGCTTATCTGAAAATCATAAGACCTTTTTTTTTTTTTTTTTTGAACTATCTATCTTACTTAAAAAATCCAGTAGTATTATATTTTAAACAAAAAGATTGCAAATTATAGTTAAAAGAGTGTGTCTGTGATATTCACCAGAAAAATAGCTGCTATGAGATACTGATCTGTTTGACTTATAGCCAAGGGAAGGGGGGCTGAAAATTCTAATACCCAACATGGTTTTGGTTGTTTAATATTTTGGTTGTTTAATATTTTCTTCTCTCCAGCCATATCAGCAGCTTTGCTTGTTACCCAGCACAACAAATATCTCTCTTGCCATGTTTATTATCTCTGACTGAGATGGATAGAAGCATTTGAATTTTATAACAAAGAAAAGGAAAAGAAAGCAAAAACATTGTATCATGCTTAAATCTTTGATAGAAGTGTGTAGTTCCTTTGGAGACCTTGCTGCTTGTCTGGGACCAGACTTGATCTTTGTCCCAGAGTGAAGGTGATCTAACAAGGCTCTGGGAGGGAAGGGAAGAGGTGAAGAGGATTCTGTCTCTCCCCCTTCACACTCCTGGAGGGGAAAGGCTATGGAGGCATTGCTGCATCAGCTGTGGGTGAGGGCCAGTGGCAGAAGCACAGAAATACCAGATGGTACTGAGCAGAACCAGGCTGGATTGTTGTATGTTAGGATTAAGCAGGAATTATGGATAAATTTATAGTAAAGGTGTTTAATGTTCCTAGTAGTAACTGTAGAAGTGTGATACCATTGTTTTGTGTTATACATATTACAGATCATTACCTTTAATAGCTGACTTCCTTTAAAGGTTAATTTTTAATTTGTTAATGTGGCTAAAATTCAATTGATAATGGTTTGTTTCAAAATTACGCATCTGTTAAGAGCATCTAGTTTTAGAAACCAGTTTTGCCATCTCACCAATGTTAAAACCGAAGTCACACAAGCATTTCTTATGAAAAATCACTTTAAAGTTTGATAAAATGCACAGAAGATACTGGTAAGCTTTTTGAAAAGCTCTGCAGAGGTTTCTAAAACAATACACTCGGAGACTCAAAAATCCCTTTGAAGGATCTCCAACTCAAAATGAACTTCAGCAACCAGTTTAGCTTTATCTGAACTATCCCTGGAAAGGTTGATCTCTGCACCATGTCAGAAACATTTCTTAGTCTTGACTTGGGTAAATTAAAGTACAAATAACATTCTAAATTCAAGGTCCTCTCTGCAAATATCCTCCCTTCCTTTTGCCCTAATATCGGAATAAATAGGTCACATTCTGAGATTACTGTGATTTTGTAATATCTACCAATATATATTAAAGGGTAGGTTAAAAATTGTCTTAAACCTTCTGGAAAATAAAATCAGAAATCTGTGCCAGCCACATGGAATTCAGTGTGTTACTAGCTAGTATCAAAAAAAGAAATACGGGAAACACTTTTAAGCAGCACAGATTTTTCCTTAGTATTTGCTGCAATTGCTGAAAACCTTTATGAGGTTGCTACATGTAGAATTCTTTTTAATGAACTGATATTCAAGCTTCGTTACAAACATACTTGCAGAGAAAAATAATCGTAGAGGGATTCATAAGAGGGAAAAACACTTTTTAAGTGAATAACCCCTATCTGTTTTTTCAACCCATGTCAGATACACAAACTGTAAGTAATATTTAAAGTTCTAGTTGTGAAGCTGCAATTTATAATAAGTCACAAATGAGCATGTGGGGTAGCATTAGTGTTCTGCCTACTTGCACTCTAGAACTCTGAACAATGCTGACATAAATAAGATTTACTGGCACACTGGTTTTGTCAGATGAGTAGTGTCATTTGTTGACTGCCCCATATTATCTAATCTTCGATGCATAAATGGCAGTTGACTGTCTGTGTTAGAAGGTAAGGCAAATTTTTCAGGAATAAAACCAGACAATTGCAGTGCAGGAGCACAAACTCCTCTAAGATGGTGTAGAGGGGACTATGATGCAACTACTCATTTTTCCTCAAACTGTAGGTTTAATTACTAACCACGAGTATCCCTACAGCTTTCTGGGTCATTTTTTTCCAAAGGAAAGTATGTATTCAAATTTGACATCAATCCATTGCAGAAAGATTAGGACAACTGTGTGTTGCAGTGATCGTCCTTATTCTTCAAGCGCAATCTGCTTTCTCTGGAAAAAGTCTCTTGAAATCTTCACATACAGATCTTTCTGTGCATTATGTTTCCTTGGAACTGATTTCTTACATGTAGGACTTTTCACATAGTTAGAATACCTTCTGTTATCTTGCATATTCTTTTTAAAAAATATATTGTGCAGAAATCTTCCTCTCAACATGGGACTCAGCCTCTCGGAAGCTCACTTTTTTTTTTTGTTTGTTTGTTTGCAATTAGTAAAGAAATAATGAAAACAGCAGGTTTTTTTATTCTTTGGGTTTTTTTAAGATCTTTCACCCATTGAGGTTTAAGGGAAGTTGATTAGCACAAAGGGACTAGAAAAATGTCATTGTTTTTTTAGTTACTGATTACACTCAAGTGGAATTATTGCGGAAAGACTTGGTGTTAGAATTTGGACTTAAAAAACACCCTTTTCTGAAGAATCCATGTGTTTTAGAAGAGAGACAATCAGATTCAGATAATGGCTTTATTCATCTCATGGAATGTAGAGGGTTTGTTTGCTACATCAATATATTTTTACAGCAAACAAGCACTTCTAAGCTTGCAGTATTTCCAAAATGTCTGTGCTGAGATTACAGAGCTTGTAATTTCTTTGATCTTGTATTGGTCTGGAGTCCTTGAAAGCAGCAAGAGCAGGGAGCAAAGACGTAACTTGTGTGAGGTTTATAAGCACTTTTGCCAATATTTGCAGACGTTGTAAGCTTCATTGGCAGGTCTTAGGGACTCTGTAAATGTGGTAAGCCTGGCTTTTACAAAGAACACAGGATGTCAAATAGTCATTATGATACCCTTGTTCTCAAAAGCTGGAGAGACTCTGGCAAGTTTAAAATAGGTGCCTGTATGAAATTACATTATAGAGTAATCTGTAAAATCAGTTTGACGTACTGAATCAAAGCTCTTAGTTACTGGTGAACAGAAAATTGATGTATTATAAGTCCCATAACTGATAAATGACTTGATGGATTAACTACCAATTTTCTTTTTAAAGTTTCCATCTACTTAATAGTTGCATGTGAAATTTCAGGTTCAGAATAACCTTTTCCCTGTCCAAAAATATCAGAGAGGCCACAAGAGAGAAAAATTGCATTTAAATAGAATTGCAATCATACCACTTTGTCATGGACAGTTCAGGAATAGAGATCAGGAATGCAGGTTAGCTAGGCCATAACCCAAGTGAATAGTTATCTTATGAATGATCATTTCTAGTCAGAATTCTTTCAAGTACGTCCCATCCTGTTTTATTTTATGGAGGGCTTCACTTAATCCTCTCTCCAAACCTTCCGCCTAGTCCCAGGATCCATTTATGATGCTCTACTTAGCTGAGAACTGAAAAGCTGAGGAAAATGGATGCAGGATATACTATATCAGGTAGGAAGAATTTCAGAGTTTCTCCCACCATTTCCAGAAAAAATCCAAATAAAACTGATCAGGATACAACTTAGGTTAAGTTCACCCTGGACACTTGCTATTGCAGTTTGTTCTTAAAAAGCGATTTCAAGACTTGCTACTCTCATTTCCTCGTATCAAAAATGTGTTCTTTTGGAAAATGAACACTGTCTTTAACAAATGCTTCTCTCTAATCTTGTGTTTAAATCCAGTCTATGAAGCAACCTGATCCTCTCTTGAAGACTTTTACTGAGCATCTGCCAAATTGCTACAATATTAATTTGCAATCTAACCTCCAAATGGGTCCCTGGGCTGTGGAATGGGAGGTCTGAATATTCCAGACAATCTGTCAGTGAGAAAAAATAATCCTCTATGGCTATCAAAGGGTGGTGACCATGGCCAAGGCCCTGGATCCCAGGTGTTGTTTTATTCTGCTCTCAGCATACATCATGGAAACTCTTGTATAGAACAAAACAAATGGGAACTGATGTGGAGAACATAATGAATAGTAGCTGGATGTAGAATGAGGTTCTCACAAAATATACTGTATTTGCTAGCCAGTTAGACATTTTGCTTTCTTATTCCTGTCAACATAGAGACATTTCTTGCTCAAGGAATCTTTATGCACTAGATTATTACCACAACTGATACTAAAGTATTGCATATTATTGAAGGAAATTAGTACTTTTTAAAGGACTTTTCACCAGTTTTTCTCTAAGCTGAAACAGAGACTCTTCATCCATCTCTTTATGAAGCAGTAAATAATTTTGTAGGCTAACATTAGTTTTGTGTACAATTATCAAAATGTATAAAACATATCTATGTATGTATGTTTAAATTTCTAATGAATCATTGCAATTTCAGCATGCAGACTTCTCTTAAAAGGGAAACTATTACTATATTTCATACTCAAACAGATTTCAGGCATCACCATCATCACAGAAATATTGCTCCCATATCTTCCATCAACCAAAGGCAGAGATAGAGAGGCGGAGCTACTGGGTGAGATGGGTTTTTATTTCTGTGAGTCAAAGGCTGAGACAATTTGGGAAGATGGAACTCTGTACTACCTAATACTACTTGTTTACAAAGAGAACTTTATACACTAATCTGAGTCGGCATGGAAATGATGACCAGTTGTGAAAAAGCCACCTCACACTGTTCCAGATATATATTGGAACATCATATTGAATAACTGAAGTTCATATTTTTTGATCTTTCATGTACAATGGTCCTTTAAACATTTTACAGGTACCTCTGTGGTTCAAGTGACAGCCACTGATGCGGATGATCCTACTTATGGCAACAGTGCTCGAGTGGTTTACAGCATATTGCAGGGACAACCTTACTTCTCTGTGGAGCCAAAAACAGGTAACTTTCCATAAACTCTTTGCAGAAATGCTTAGGAAAAAAAAAAAAAAAGTCCATTAGAACTTGCTAGGAACTTATTATTATGACCTCTTGGTCTCTTTGGTGATCTTTTAATCTCTTATTCTTTAGAATAGATTTTGAAAACCATAAGTCTGAGCTATGTAATAAACAGACATTGCTGGAATGGAATTTCTTATCTTGTCAATCTACCAGCTGTCTGGTCTACTGCCTGTTACCATCTCTCTGATTAATGAAAATTTCAAGACACTGTGAACTGTGGTGGCCCGTGACAGGACCCAAGGGAATGGCCTGAAGTTGTCTCAGGGGAGATTTAGTTTGGATATTATGAAGAGGTTCTTCACCCAGAGGATGGTTGGGCGCTGGAACAGGCTCCCCAGGGAAGTAGTCACAGCACCAAGCCTGACAGAGTTCAAGAAGCATTTGGACAATGCTCTCAGGGACATTTTGTGACTGTTGGGGATGGTCCTGTGCAGGGCTAAGAGTTGGATTCAGCGATCCTTGTGGTTCCCTTCCAATTCTGCATATTCTGTGATTCTGTGAACAATTTTTTTGCAGATGTTTGTCTTAGAAATATCTAAATGTCACATAGCCATATTTCCATAAGAATAGATTTACAGCACGATTACCTCTCCATTCTACTTTTTAAACTGAAGTTTTGTTGTGGGAAAGGAATCTATATACTAAGTTGAAGAAGAAAACACTTTGCTTCCTATCCTTATCTGGTACCACATTTTGCTGCCACTTTCAAAACATATTACTGGCGAATTTTTGTTTTTACAATTTTCATGAAATTTTGTGAATATTTTTAAGTCACAACAAGATGCAATCTTTAATCCTTTGTCTGTTTAGTAAACATTGCTCATTCTGCTGTATTATTTCATAAAGCAGGAAAATAGCTTCTCGCTCTGCTCAATTCAGTTTAGTGCCTGAGCCTTCACTTACACCAAGGAGAAGAATTACAGTCTTCATTTTGGAAACAGACAAGTTGAGGCAAAACAGAAAAAAAAATTTAACCCTTTTATTATAAATAACCTTTGATTTGAATCAGACCTGAATCCCAATATTATGACCAAAAGGCCACACTCAATTTAGCAACATCTAAATTTGCAGAAATTAAGTACTGTAGTTATCTTCGCATTGCAACAGGTCCATGCTCAGCGGGTATAAACAGCACTGTCTTTTTCCCTCCAACAGTATGATTTAAAGTGATTTTCTCTGTTTCTCTCTCTCTCTCCCTGTATATGTATGTACAATGTATATTGCCATAATGAGTGCAGACAGTCCTTGAACAATAATATGGTAGTTTCTGCTGAATCAAAATCTTGATGAATTCAGACTGAAATGTTTGCATACATTTTCTCTTTGACGTGATACTCCCATTTCCTTTGTTCTTGACAGTTATCTTCCAAGTGATTGTGTAACGTTGCCTGGTAATTTAACTATGATAGAAAAACAAGCAGGCCAGGAAAAGCAATGTAGAAACAACACTATGAAATTTTATATTAATTGTATTTTAACATGTCTTGTAAAATGGGTGAAATAGTGCCAGACAGTTCTGTTTGTGACATAAATGTTTCAACGCAGCGGTGATTAATGGCAAGTCCTGCATTAGTAAGGGAGAAAAGAAATAAAACTCTAACTAAACATTCAACAAATAGCAGATGAAGAGATATGTGTCCCAATGTGCCTCTTCTTTATTTAGTTTGTTTATGTTTCCTTCACTGCTGACATTAAGTGCTGGTGGAGTAAACGGCTGCCTCTCTGGAAATCAGAGTTAGCAGCTGTACTGTGTACTGAGCATGAAATATTCATAAAATCATCATATTTTGAGAGGGCATATTTATTTTTTGCTCTATATCAGCATAACTGAAAGGATGAAACATGGAATTTTCTTCCAGCTTTCATTTCAAATCAATTAATTACAAATCGTGTGCAGATAGTCAAATGGATGTAACAAAAACTACTTCAGATATCACAGTATTTCCATTAATAAATAAAAAATCTCTTGATTATGCTAATGATTTAGAAGTGGGTATTGTTAAATCAAACATATGGAAAAATAAGATAATTTCGTATATCTGCAAAGTGTGACATGATATCAGTATCAGTAAGAGTTAATGTGGTGGATGACTATTCAAAACATCATTAAATGAATCTTTACCTTGGAATGTTAAAAATTAATGCACAGTATTCTGTTCCTCCTAGCTCTAAAAGAGTAGGAAATCAAATACAGAAAAGGACATCTTCCAAGGAAGGGAATGTTACCCAAGACATTAATGAAGTCTAGTTCAGGGAGAAGCTATTTGGAAAACAGTTACGCACACCATTACGGAGTGAATCTAGTACTAAATAAAAACTGGTGGGTTTTGGTGACTGCTTAAAATAAGCTTGTAGTATGTCAGTTCAACTCCTAGTCAAACCCTGTGATATTAGTGTTGAAATTAATTTGTTCCAGTTTTGTTGCTATCATTGATCTGCTGTTACCTTCTAAAGGGCGACTCAGCTTTCACAGTAGCATATTTGCTTGTGCAGCCATTGACATCTTGTCTTACTGCAGGGGTTATCAAGACTGCCCTTCCGAATATGGATAGAGAAGCCAAGGACCAATACCTGTTAGTTATTCAAGCAAAGGACATGGTTGGGCAGAATGGTGGATTATCAGGGACCACATCTGTAACTGTCACCCTGACTGATGTTAATGACAACCCGCCCCGCTTTCCACGCAGTAAGTTGCTTTCTAAATACATGACTTGTAATATTATTCCTAAACATTGTTATTTTCTTTACACACCTTGCTATTTCTAAACAAAAAGTTCTTAGTTACCATGTTGAGTACTTTGAGAATCACAGACCATAAGTTATAATGATTATTGTTATGATTATTACATCATTTTTCTTTCCCTAATACATATGAGATCAGCTGAAAAGAAGTGGTGTACAGCAGGGCCATTCCTCTCTGTGAAAAAGAAGACCAAAAAATATATATCTTAATAGATATTTAGCTCTTACCAGTTAGACTTCAGGATTCTTTAACGTGACTCTTAAACATTCATATTCCTTTGTATTTTAACAGGATTTCTCATGTGCTTACAGTGTTTTCTAGAGAGTTAATCACAAAAGAGCTGGAATGTCACCTTCCCTCCATTTGCTTTCTTTGACCAATATGTCTCTCCTCCTAACCAAAGAAAGCAGTAGATAGCTGTATGCTCAAACCTGAAGAGCTCAGTTTATTCATAGCATTCCGTCTAGGGTGCTTTTTTTTTAACCAAAAAAAAATTACTTATTAAAGGAGAATTAAAGTAATGTGAAGAATATATTCACGTCAACTCGAGCCTCACCTCCGATAATGAAAAAAATAGATCTGTACGTAATAGATTTCCTGCTATTTCAAGCCACCAACTGCTTGAAATAATAAGAGAATAACTGCAGTTATTTTTGAAGGTGAGGGTGTTATTGGCTACAGGCTGCACTCAGATACCCTTTTGACAGCATATATATCATTTGGTACTTGAATAAAGAAGCTGCAATTTTCAAGATGATGCACTTACTGTTAAAGAAATGAATATATATCAGTTTCTAGTGATGTTCAGATTGCAAACTGCCTAATCAAGATACACAGGTATAAAATAATAAGATTTTATATTGATATTAGTTTACTTTCCTCTTCTCTGGAAAACAAAGTAAAACATTCTCTGCATTATCATTTTTGCATCTTTATCTTATACTTCTCTTGTCACATGAAGAAATTATGCCTATAGTACTTAAGGGAGAGTCTGTCACAAAGAGAAACTAACTAAAAGGGCAATTCTATTTCAAAACTGAAGAATATATTCCTGTAGCCTGAGTAAATATTCAGGCACATGATTTAAAGGAAAGTAAATTTAAGAAAGCTAGATTTTTGGTTTTTGCCTTCAGCCCCAGAAGACTCTGAATTCACTAAATTTTTAAATTTCACAGGATCATATCAATATAATGTCCCAGAATCTTTGCCAGTGGCTTCCGTGGTGGCCAGAATAAAAGCTGCAGATGCAGATGTCGGACCTAATGCTGAAATGGAGTATAAGATTGTGGATGGTGATGGTTTGGGAGTATTCAAAATTTCTGTCGACAAAGACACTCAAGAGGGCATCATAACAATTCAGAAGGTGAGTCTGATTTTATCCACATATTCTGTATGGATCTCTGGAAGATGAGGGAAGGTAATGACAGTATGGGTTTTTCTTTCTAACAGTCTTGTCTACTGTAAATGTTTTTTTCATTGGTATATTTCATCTTGGCTTCACTGTGTGATTTTGAGGGTTTTAATGAGTTACACTGAAAAATACTGTGTTGTTTGTTTTTTTTTTTTGTAAGAGCTGTATTGTTTTGATGAGGATTTTTTTTAAAGCAGCTGTATTTGGATGGAAATATAAGCTTTAGTCTTATTTGTCTTTGCGTGAAAGAGAAAATACAAAAATATATTTTACAATGAAAATGCAAGCCCCAAATAAGAAATGGATCCCAAAATCAATTTAAAAAATACTTATCTAATTGTCTTTGACTGATGTGGTTCTTTTCGGAAAACAAAATTTAATAACTTTTAAATTATGTAACAGTAAAAATAGTTTTTTTACAGGCTCGTAAATTATTAAAAATATTACTTTTTAAAATGTGAAAAATTTAAATAAATATTTTTTATTCATAACTCTCTATATGTAAAGTTAGAAAACTAACCCTTTAAAATTGAAAAAAATCATGTTTATATAAAAATATTAAACCAGCTTTCTTACTTTCCTGTAACACATTTTAGACTACCCTTTAGGAAAAAAAAAAAAAAAGTTGAAATATTTTTCAAGAAAATTTAATTTTTTCAAACAGGAAAAAATATGCAACATCATAGAACAATCTCTCATATAATTTCCTACTTTGAATGTGTGAATGCTTGGCAATGACAGTACTGAATCTATGGACAAACTCTGGTAGAGCAGTTTTTTTAAGGAAACTTCCCTGTCTTACCATCCAGGAGCCACTCAGGCCAGCACACCTGCACCACTTGAGCTGGGACCAAAGCCCATTCACAGTCAGATGAGGTTTCCTTACCAGCTCAATCCCAGGTTTCCCATAGCAGAATGTCAGACATCCAGATCCCTAAAATAATTCCATTTTGGCATAATAACAGTAACAAAATAGCAGCTCAAGCTGGTCCCTCCAGGAGGGACTGGAAACAAAGGCACCCCTGGACTTTTATCCCCTCACAGTCTAAGCCCAGTAAAGTCTGGGGTTCTCATATGGCTCCTGCCATATCTCTGAGTGTCCAGTCCCCCACTGGGCCCACAGGTCCCTGTGACCTTTGGTCTGCAAAGGGTCAGCATTTCATGGGCTCTTGCCAGGGGCTCCAGCCACCCAGAGCTGAATCTGCAACTCCCACTGCAACCCAACTACCTGTACTGAATGTATTCCTCAGCAATTTAATACCCCTAAAATGTGGGAAGCACTTGGCATTTTAAAATATATGTAACTATGTTCCTAAACAAGGACTTAGTTTGTACCTGATATGATGCTGTAATGGATTTTTCTTCCCTATATACTCTAATTTTTGTAAACTTCACTATTAGTTGTGGGGGGGTTTTGTCTTGTTTTAGTGGGGTTTTTCCCCCTTCTCTGGTGCATCAATTCCTTTCTAAAGCAAATAAAACTTCAGTAACATATATCGTTTGAAAGAAGCTAAAACTTCATGATGTTGCAAAGCAAGGGGCTAATTCTCTGATGCCTCTAATAGCTGTTGAGAACTAGTAATCATCCACACATGTCACAACAAATGAAGTATGTTCAGCACCCGTGAAAGATCAGGGTCTAATATGTGTAACGTGAATCATCTTTTTTTCAAGGCAAAACCACCCATCTTAGGCTTCTTGCAAACTGTACTGAATTCTGTATTTCAAACTTGTATGTTCGAAATAGAAGAGATGAAAAGTTAGTAGTCTCTTTGTTCAACAGCCAAATTCGATGTGGCATCTTCAGTTTGCTCATTTAAGATTTTTGAGCAAATATTTGAGAGAAATTTACCTCTCCTAGAGGGAGAACATTTAGCAGTGCTACAGTGACCAACACTGAATCAGTCAGGGTCGTCAGTGATCTAATTTGAGAACTGATGAGTTCACTTTAATTTTTAGTTTACTTCTGTAGTCATGGCATTTTTTCCTGGAATATCCTGATTGCAGTGCTGTACAGTGGACCAAATAATTGCCATTTATTATTTCTATAATCACTTCAGCTAGGGAGCTGAACTGGACTGTTCAGTACTGAACATTTGTTCTAAGAAATACTCTGTGAAATAGCTATTGGACTACATTAAAGAGGTTACAAATTGTTGACCCGATGAAATGGTCCAATTTGTTAATAATTTTTAAAACTAGATGCTGCTATATTTTGACATAAGAATTGAGATTTTTTTTTCTCTACCTCATTAGAAATTTTCTCCAATTTTCCTGCTATTATTAAATCACTTTACTCTGTGCAGTAGATTGACCTTGGCTGAGTGCTAGGTGCCCATCCAGCAGCTCTATCACGCTCCACTTCAGGACGGGGGGTAGAAAATAAGGTGGAAAAAACATTGTGAGTCGAGATAAGGGCAGTTTACAAAAGCAAAAGTGAAGGTCACATACACACCAAAAAAGGGAAAAAAACCCAGGAGATCTTATTTCTTACAGTGATGTCCAACCACTTACTGGATGTAGGGCTTCAGTTCATGTATCAGTTGCTTCAGAAAGCAAACGTTGTAAATAATGAATGCCACTCCCTCCTCTCTTCCTTTCCTTTAGCTTTTATATCTGAGCAGACAGCCTATGGCATGGAATATCCCTTTGGTCAGTTTGGATCAGCTGTCCTGACTGTGTCTCCTCCCACGATCTTGCCCACACCCAGCTCACTGGTGTGTGTGGGAAGTATTGGAGAGACAGTGCTGATGCTGTGCCAGAACTGCTTGGCAGTGGCCAAAAATCTGGTATGTTGTCAAAACCTTCCCAGCTGCCAATACAAAGTGCAGCACTTTGGGGGGTTGCTGTGTGGAAAATTAACAGATCTTCATCCAGACTCGGTACACTCTGCCATACCCAAAAGTGAGTCCCCATGCTGAGGGACACCTTCCAAACCTTTGGATATCCTCAGCTCTTCATTTTGACTCCAGAGAACATAGTGTCTTGCCCAGGGCTGAAGGATACTCCCTGCCAACCCCACAGAAAATATTGTCTAGAAGAGAAGTAAGTGAAGAGCTCCAGCACCGTGGCTACTGGGCAACTGCACCTTGTTCATGTCTGGAGAACAAATACATAGAAGACCATTAATAAGAGTGTATGGAGGTTAAATGGGCTTCAACCACCGAGTCTTACCTGCCAGATCACTATGGAGTCAGGCAAGGGTTATCCCTGCATGATAATGTGTTCTTGTTGGTAGGAAATCGGGGAAGAAATTAAGTCTGCAGCCTGAAATCTGCCTAAGCATTTTACTGTCCGGCGCATGATGTTCTGTACTCCTCTGAGTGCAATTACCTCTCTCCTTTTCATGCCCTGAAATCAGCTGAGGTATTGAGAAACAGTTCAGCCTCAAAATGCATGCCCATCCTTTTCAACTTGTATTTATATGCTCAGATGACATGTCTGTGTACACATCAAGCAGTAAAATGCCAAGGCAAAGACTTCTGAAAAGGCACGCTTTGGTTCTAAATGCAAATGGATGCGCTAGCTTTGCATACTTCTGCTGCAATTGTACATAAAGCTCAGCAGGCTGGGCATGAAAATCACCAGCAGTAACTGAGCAGCTGAAAGTACTGCTTCATTCATTTTTGTGCTGCGTGTTGTGGATAAAGTTTGGCACCTGGTTATCTGAGTTCCACACAAACTGAGGATTTTTCATTCTGCTTTTAGAAGGATAACCACTTTTGAAAAGTTGACTTCCTCACTAAAAACTAACACTTCTTTTAACACATAAGTAGCATCAAATAAAAAGAAAAGAGTTTTTGTAAGAAAGAAAAAAAATTGTGAGAAGTGATATTTAAGAATTCACTGAGCAAAGCAGGATTTTTATGCTCCAAATGGATGGAATATGAAAGAAAATGCCCAAGGATGAGCAAAAATTGTAGGAAAATGATTTTAAACAGAGAGATACCAGGTTTCATGACATTAGAAAGATAAAAATGTTACATGATTAACTATATCTCAAGATTACTTGTGTATAATGGACTTATACATGTATTGGTTTGAAAGGAGACAAAATTGGTGAATAAGATTTGGGTGTATTTAATTTTAGTGTTGGTTTGGATTGTTCATGCACATATAAACACATTTCTTTTCTGCACCGTATGACACAGAGACTTCAAATCATTGAAAGTCAGCAGGAAAAAAAGATAAATTGTGGTTTTACTCTAATAAATATATGGAGTGTATTCCTCTCTTGTTTATATCTCTTCTGCATTGTTAAACACAGATATCTCTTTGGCTTGCACAGTCTATTGGGAGCAGGTTTTTCTCAACACTCTGAGAACAGTGTTGTTTTCTGAATAGTACTGGTAGTTCTGCTCATAGTTTTTATAGCCATGGAAGGACTGGGGATTCCAAGTTCCTGAACATGCTAGTACTGTTGTTACCCAATGTCAGTCTGTATTAGTTACTGGTCTAAACCTCAGTTCAGAGTAACTTTTTGACAGTAGTCTGGTACTCCTGCAATAACTCCCTTGACCACATGGAATCAGACAAGGGAGGAATGCTTTCTTTGTGTGTTTTTCCCCTTGATCTTTATTCTTCAAGGAGTAAAGAGTAGGATTGTACTGTTTTATGCAGCACAACTAAGAAGCATGCGTGCTGTATCACTTCACAGTGTTTGCTGCTATATTGTTTTTCTCATACTCATCACACCTTACTTCCTTTTGTCCCAGTTAGGATTTTTGAATCAGGATAAAATGAATGAGATGTGAAATTCACATATTCCAGGAAGTTGCTTAAGTTCACTCTAAACTAAACAAAACAATAATAAACCCCCGCAAACAAACAAACTAAACCCATACAACTTTTTCAAAATATTTGGGACAATGGCTAATTTTTTTTCGTGAATTTATGGCTTATGTAATAACAGCAGATTATGTCTGGGTAGAACTTTATTTTGTGAGATCAGCAAAGCTAGAAGTTCATCTAATGACAGAAACACTGTTGAACCATTTACTTAGTTATTTGCACTAAAAAAATGAAGTCTACCCTCTTCTGCAACACATGAACTGAATTCATATGCAAAAAGATGTATCCAGCATGTATCTAGGACAATATATAAAAGGGTTTAAGTTGTTTTTAGGATGCTATACTGTGTTTCCAAGCTGCAATAGGATATGAAAAATGCCAGAAGACAAACTTTGTGTTTCTTCTTCCTTGTCTTTCTTCTTCTTTTTTCAGAAGTTGGTATAAACAAGTGAATGGGACCCATAAGAGGTATTTTCAGCTTAAAGGAAGACTGGGAAAGTGGTGGGAAAGCAAATTTTTTTTTCCCTGTAACCTACTTTATTCAATCAGTTTGTTGCCCAGTAGTTTCAATTTCCTATGGAAGTCTTCCCATTTTTTTATTTACCCACTTTCTCTTTTGTTAAAAATACTAATAAATAAATGAAAAGTTTTCACTTGTCAAATGAAACAGAAGGAAACTCTATTTTTATCCTTTATAGAGCAGTCTAAAGATGCCACCTACTCAAACTTTGTGCTACAATTCTGATGTTGCAAATAATGTGAGAGTTTGGCTATTCTCCAAACTGTAGGCAGTCTCTGTAATGAATCATATAGAATAGAATAGAATAGAATAGAATAGAATAGAATAGAATAGAATAGAATAGAATAGAATAGAATAGAATAGAATAGAATAGGGGTCATACATAAGAATAATTATGGTTGGAAAAGACCTCCGAGACCATCAAGTCCAACCTTTGACTGGACACAGCCATGTAAACTAGTACCACATCCAGTTGTTTCTGGAACACCTCCAGGGTGTTCAAGATCAGGGATCGTAACTCTACAACCTCCCTGGGAAGCCTGTTCCAGTGATGATGATGTCCAACATTAGCGTTTTAATGATGTCCAGGCTGAATCTCTCCTGGCATAAGCTTGTGGTAGTTGTAGAGAGTGATAAGTTCTCCTCTGAGCCTCCTTTTCTCCAGGTTGAATAACCCCAGCCACTCCTTTAGCCAGTTCTCATATGACTTACTCTCTTGACCTTTCACCAGCTCCACTGCCTTTCTCTTGACATGCTCCAGCACCTCAATGTTTTTCTTGTAGTGAGGGGCCCAAAACTGAATACAGTACTTGAGGTGCAGACTCCTGTGCTGAGTACAGGGGAGCAACCACTTCCCTGGTCCTGCTGGCCACACTGTTTTTCATACAAGCCAGGATGCCATTCCAGGTGGCCTTCTAGGCCACCTGAATGCACTGCTGGATGTCAACCAGCAGTGCAGATCATTTTCTGGAAAGCCAGAATGCTTTCCAGCCATTCTTTCCCAAGCTTGTAGTGCTTCATAGGGTTGCTGTGACCCAAGTGCAGGACTGAGCTTATACACAGGACTGAACTCATACAATTGACTTCAGTGCACTGATCCCCCCTGTCCAGGTCCCTCTGCGGAGTCGTCCTACCCACCCTCCAGCAGATCAGCACTGCCACCCAACTTAGTGTCATCTGTGAACTTACTGTGGGTAAGTCCAAATTATTGATAAAGATTTTAAGCAGGATTGGCCACAACACTGAGCCCTGGGGAACTCCACTAGTGACTGGAGACCAATTGGATGTAGCACCCTTCCCTGCCGCTGGGCCTGGCGAGCCAACCAGTTTTGAACCCAGCGAACAGTGCACCTGTCAAAGCCATGGGCTGCCAACTAGAAAGTTAAACTAAACTAGATGTGTAAGTTACCTTGAAGCTTGATTTAGGAAAACATCCATATCAGGTGACCTTTGCAGAAAAAAAATCAGGAAACAAAAGATCCCAAAAGAAGTATTGTGCAGGTTTTGAAAAGGAATTGGGCATTTGTATTTCTTAGAAGAGTTTGAACACTTTTTCTTGGTTCACACTGTGAATCAGTTCTCCATCTGTAGAGTAGGATCAATTCCTTCCTGTGGTTTCATTTGTAATTTACACTCTGCTATCAGTGCTCTGCTAGTAAGGACTCACATAATTTGCATAGCTCGATTTCACAGTGGTGAGGGTGTTTGGAGAAAATGTGTAATTTTTATGCATATATTCAAGTTTTAAAAAATGTGTCAGATTTGTATCTGCAGTAGCAATCTTAGAATTGAAGAAACATTTATGGAATTGAATGATGATTCAGTCTTTTAATACAACAAATTCTGAAGTGTCCATGCAAACCTATGCGTGTACAATTCTGAAGTGAATTTGACTGTTCACAGAATCCTGATCATAATATGCATGAATGGAGTCTTGGTTTCACTTTTGAAGCAAAATACATGCACAAAACCTTTTTTTTTTTGTGGTTTCCAAAGGACTGTTCCTAAAATTAGTGTACTAAAAAGGGTGTCATATAAGTATAGATTTCACTTTATTCACAAAGTTGCAGGCTATAGTTAGACTTCAGTAATAGTAATACCTTAGTAGCAAAACATCTTAAGATAAAAACCTGATGCTCTTTATCCACCTATACCTTTATCCACCTATACTTGGTGCTTAAAGTAGCAGTGGTAATTTAATTATAAAATAGGCTGTAAGATATATCTTTACTTTATGTATCATATGTGACTTTTTGAAATGTTATGAAACCTGATTCAAGTCATTTGGAAGTCTATGGAGAGATTTTAGTGGACTTAAGAGGGAAAAAAAAAGACCAAAAAAGCCTGAAAACTCTGGAGAGAGAGGGTTGTAATGTCTTACTACAGCAAGTGACAAGCATTAAGATTTCCCCTGGTACAGTTCTTGCTCACTTTGCCTTCATTTCTCCCCCAAGTGCACAGCCCAACCACCGATATCACCAACCAATTTGAATGTTAAAGGAAAAGATGTGAAAATAGTGTTGCAAAGTACTTTCTCATAGACAGTGACTGTTAAGAGAGTATTTTAGGGTTCATTCTAAAAGCAATACTGGCAATTATAAAATGGGAGGGGAGAGGGTTTATGCATAAGCTTTTGAGTGAAAAGCTGTCTTTCCATTACTGTTAACACTTTTTTCCTCCTAGAAACTTAACTTTTTTTTTCCTGTTAGAAATTTTTCTTTCCATTCTGTATCAGAGTTTACAATGTAAGAACATGAGGCTTCCATGGTTCCTTTGAGAGATGGTGTGCATTTGTTTGATGTAATGCAGTTTTCAATATAAAACCTCAACTGAGTTTAAAAATGGGATTTTCACCCCTAAAAAGTACATTATTACAAAGTTACCATTCAATAAAAATGAACATTACAAAAATGAGCTTTCCATGAGTTATAACTTCATATTCAGCCCCTGTAATGTAGAAGACTTGTTTTGTAATTTCCTTCAGAGATTGTAAAATTCTTACCCCTTATAAGGAAAAACTAAAAAAAACCAACAGAGTTCACAGAAGGAAAGATAAATGGATCCTGCACAAGATCTAATAAGATAATACTAATGCACAGATATTAATGAAACTGTCAAGCTCTAGTCACTGTACTGAAGGACTGAAGTATACATTGTCCATTTAACCTTCAACACTGATGTAGTGATTTGTAGACTGTTAAGTTGGTGTTCCATTATTGGAATCTTGTGCCTTTTTTTACACAGGAAATAATAAAGGCGTGATCTGAAGTCCAGGTAAATAATGCTCTCTGTTAACAGATGTCAGTGATAATTAGATAAGAAAAAAAAAAAAAAAAAAAAAAAAAAAAACCTTTTTAGTTCACTTTCTCAGTCTTTCATTAGTGTCTGTAGCATGTAATGTCTTAATTATATTATGTAAGAAATGTTGAAACATTTCCGCCAGGTCAAGAGCTCTTGCATATTAATCATACCTTAGGGGTTCTGTTTGTTTTCCAGAATATATTCTGCCCTAAAACCTAATAACTCTGTATTCACCACAGGATCTGTGGTTGTGTATCTTGTAGAAACAGATTGAGGATGATGACTGTAGCTTTTGTAGACATTGCCACACCCCACAAGAGACAGGCTCTGCTACAAAGAACTGAAATAAAACAACATTTCTTCCACTGCATAACAAAATAACACTAGACATTGTAAAATCTCTTTGCCTTGTACTTACCTTTTTCTAAACACCAGCTGTTCTCCACTGTGTACGTACATAAGTTGGATTTTTTTTTTTTTTTTTTATTCATGTTTCATTAACAAGAACCCTTATAGCTTTTGGGTACTGTCGGCAGCATTGGGTACCAGAAGATATCTAAGTAAATCCTCAGGCAGGATACATGTTGCTGAGAGCAGATGTTTACTTCTTCTGATTATTGATACTCCCTTACTAATGACTGGTGAAAAAATCATAACTAGACCAGTCGATTTTTTTCCTGGAAGAACTTTGGTACAATCACACTAAGAACGTTGTGACGTATTTCTTAGATGTACTCGGCTAAGTTAGAGAAGGTTAAACCTGCTCCTATTAAGGAAGGCTGCATCTACACTCTTGATAGTTTTTCATCCTTCTCTGTGAGGAAATACTTTTCTAATCAAATTGTATTTTACATGTATTCTCTACTAATCTAACACTCCTGTAATCCACTCAAATGAAGAGTGTTCTCTTTCTGTGTTGCAAGAATGAACTATGATGATTTAAAAGTGCATGTCAGCCCTCATGATAAACATTCACATGAAAAACACATTTTTGTAATTTCAGTTAATAAAGTTCTAATTTAATCTTCTTTATCATTATAGAAACATAGAAGTATCTTAAAATTAACATAATATTTCTTCATTATTTTGCTAGTCTATAAAGATTAGAAGTTGTATAATTTGTCCAGCTACCTATATTGCGCTGTATGACTTTGTCTATTAAAACAAAATATTCATGATCTTTTTTACTTAGAATGACTGTGCTTTAGACATTAGTATATCAGGAAGAGATGTCTTGTCTGCAGTCTCAGGATGTATTTCCATGTGTTTAATTATGTATCACCGTAATCTCAGTCACTCAGTTTCAACAGATGTCGCCTATTAATGAGGATAAATTAGCGTTCCCTTCTCCAGTACATACTTCTGTACATTCTGACTGAAAATATACTGTTTGCTAAAGGCTTGGTGATTTGGGTTTTTTTGGGGGGATGTGTGATGTCTATTTTTAGTTCAACAAATATTGGCCTTTTGTCTTTGACATTTTTAAGGTTATCATTTCTTTAGTTAATAGTTTGCTTTTATGGGAAAACGTGAAGTCTTAAGATATTTGTGTGCTTGGTTGTCTTCTCTTTAACCTTGCTGCTCATCTGCTCATATCAGTTTCTTAATTGTTATCACTATAGAATACAGTTTCTGAGACATTTTTCACCATCCTAACATCACATTACATTTGCATTGTGGCTATGAGATTTGTTTCATAACATATATATTGTATTTTAAATATAAAACTAGAGTGAAAATAAAAAAAAAATTATTAAACACACTTTAGTAATGAATACTAACTAATTGTATCTGGTGTAGCAACCAGTATCCAGACGACCTTTCTTTTATGGCACATTCGTTTTCAGAGAGCTGTGGATACTACAGATGGGATTCAGTGCAAGAAGTAAGCACTTGCATAATGTGAGGATCACATGTATTCCCATTCAAAGAAGCCTTTTGCTGCCACACAGAGTTTATAAAAGTTCAGTGCCTTTCTGAGTGTGATGTGCTGCAGTTCATTTTTCATATTTAGATCTAGACTGTTTACAGCTGCATTATAGCATCAGCATAATCTCTGACTTTAGGATGGTCATTTGGGATTTATCCTACTGTAACTTGATGGAGAATGTAGGTCCTTGTAGGTCAACAGATGTATGTTTCACCTCTGCTGCTCCTTTGAGTGAATACTGGAATGTTTTGCAGATGTTGGAGGATTAATTTGCAAGCACATCTCAGATCCCTCTGATGTATTCAGTAGCAGAACTGCAGAAAACCATTTTTAATCTGTTTTATAGACTTGGAATTATAGTTGAGTAACCAGTCTGCAGCTTTAGAAGTGCTTGGGTCTTTTGCTGCTGCTCTTAATGATGAAAATTGGAATTGCAAAGGAATAGTTAGCTGAATAGTGGTGCAAGTTGACAAACTAAGGTTATAGATATGGGGTAAATGGTTCTAATATTAATTTGATGCTTTCTTTCAGTAATTGCTTGTGAGCTAAGTTGATTTTTGCCTCTAAAATAATTTTCTTTATGGAACTGTCCTCCAGATCACAGATATCTCATTAGTTTTAGGGTCATTTTTTATTCTAATGCAGTATTTATTTGAAAATAAACTGTAATTTCATTTAAGAAAATTAAAGCAGAAGGAAGGTGTAAAAAAAAATGTACATTTTGCTTAAGAAGCAAAACAAAACTGAACAATCTTCAGGCTGCATCTCAGTACAGAGTATTGTCATATAAACAATGTCATTTAAGCAATTGCCACATTTTCTACAAAAATTTATACAGAACTAGGAGTAAAAAAAAAAGGACCCCAAAACCAAAAAAATCCTACCTACAATTTTCTGAGCAAGATGCTTTCACCTGTAAATAACCTGTGAATTTTATATTGAGTTCTTATGTCTGGGTATTGTGGCACATTGTATTTGCCGTGACCTTAGATAAAATATTAAAAAGACAAAACAAAGTATTCATTCACACTGGTGAAATAAAGGGTGAGAATTTGTTCCTCACAGAAGTCACAGAAAGTTTTGCTGTTATCTCAGAGAATTGTTTCATTCACAAGGTAAACTATCTTTACGTTAAACTCATTGGGGAATATTCATTAGTGAGACACTGCAATTAGTGTTTCAAGAAAACTAAAAAGTGAGCCATCAACTGTGCTCTGTCAGTTGAAACTGCTGGTTGTACACAAAAGGCAAAGTTCATTTTGTACTTACTAAAAGCTGTAAGTGAAACAGTTTTGTGTCAACTTCACTGGATAATAAAATTTCCAAATAACTTTACCTGTATAGGAGCTGGATTTTGAAGCTAAGACAAGCTATACCCTGAGGATAGAAGCAGCCAATATGCATATTGATCCTCGTTTCCTGAGTCTGGGACCCTTCAGTGACATGACAACAGTGAAGATAATTGTAGAAGACGTTGATGAGCCACCTGTGTTTACTTCACGTTTGTACTCCATGGTGGTGTCTGAAGCAGCAAAGGTTGGCACTATCATTGGAACTGTAGCGGCCCATGATCCAGATGCTTCAAATAGTCCTGTCAGGTAATTGTAAGATGTCTTATTTATTTAGCCTTTGTATTGAAGTTGTTTATTTTGTGATGGGAGGTCTTTGATTACACTGAATCAATTAGTAAGCTTTGTTCCCTTGCAGAGGGAGATTGAGATGTTCTATGAGTTTGCATGGTTTGACTTTTATATTCTGAACTACAGAACCTTTGAAAAAAAATTGTATTTAAATCTCTCTGTGAACCAAAGAAGAGAAGATACAGCTTCAGGATTCCAAAGAAAAAAAAAAACCTCAAAATACTGCTCATATTTATTTTTCCCTAAGGTTAGGAAGAACCTGTTATTATCTATAAGAAGTTATGGTCTCCTAAATCAATCCACATCAAAAAATATGGTACACATGTATGTGTATGTGTGTGTGTGTGTGCGCACGAATAATGACTGTGTGTGCACTAGAAATAAGAACATAATAGGACATAGTAAACTGGAGCTGAGGTCCCATAGAAGGAAACATTAGTAAAAACTCTTTACATTAGAGAAGTAGATAGGACAAGATGCATCTTGTCCTAGTCAGGATTGCTAAAGACAATATTATTTTGGGTTAGTAAATTTTGCTGAAGCCAAATACCTTCCATTTGAATGGGAAGAGATACGATCATTAGAGATGCATGAACTGTCAAGGCCCTCTTTCTTTGTCTTCAATGTGTGAAGAACCTGCAAGTTTTCCACAGTATCATGTCCAGGATCATGTTTTTTTATATCTAAGGTCAAAGCTTAAGGATAAAGACTCAAGAAAACACTCAAGACCTAAGTTAAACCCGTAATGAGCTACTTGTTATTTTTCATATGCAGAATAGTAGTAGTCATTGTCAAAGGAACACACAAAGGATCTACAGAGTAGTGGTTATGACTCAGGAATTTTGTTAATTTAAACATCTGCAGGAGGAGGAGGAATGCATACGCAATGAAAAGTTAGTACTTAGTTTCATTTGTTATTATTGTTCACTGAGGGCATACATAGAAAAGACCTTCACAGGTACAGTAGTTGTTTGAGTGTCACCCATTTTGGTTATGTTAAATTTTAACTTTCATGCATTGAAAATGAACTTGGGACTCTAGAGTAGCTCTCTAATTTCTAAAGCAGCAATTTCAAGTTGCAAAAATAAAGCATATGTTTCACTCCTAGAGATGATGCAAGTGTTCTCTCTCTTTGGTTATATACTTGCAACATATTGAAAATAGCTGATTCCTATAAACAAGTCCTAGATGGATGGTTGGCATGTATTTACTTGTGAAATTTATCTTTACTGAGCTCTTCCTTTGCTGTGGCACTGTTTTCTGGCACTGATGTTATCATCTGGTAATTTAGCAGAATCATTTAGAATAGGATTAAACATAGTTCCATTAATGCAGGTCAGAATACTTTTAACTCCTGTGTAAACATAAAAATGAGTTTATTTGCCTTGATCTGGTTAATTTTGACGATTCCAGCATAGAAAATAGTTACCTCACCAGTGTAACTAACATCTTGAAGATTTCTTCTGCTTCAAAGTTTTTTGGAATTTGAGGGGGAGAGAAAAGTAGTCAGGATTTATCTCTGTGCTTGCTAACCTGCTATGTACATTGTTGAAGGTACTGAAAGACCATATAATTTAAAGCTGTTCTGCATCTGCTATGATATATCAGAGGCAGATTCACCTAAAATTAGAATGTGTTAAGGAGGATTAATGCATAAAACTTTTCAGGATCTGTTTAAGAAGTTTAAATTATTAATCTATAAATAACTATTCCAACCTCCAAATGTTGGATTATATTGATACCGATTAAAAATTAGATTTGTTATAATTCAGAAAATTTTAAAATTTCAAGATCAGATACAAAACCTTGACGATACTGGGGCCTGGGGAAAATAATAAATGTTTTGAAAATAAGAGGTTATCTCATATGGACCAGAGAACTACTGATGTTTGAACTAGCTTAAATAAAGGATTTAAAACTCCTGCAGCTCAAAGATTTTCAAGTATTAATGGCTGCAAGGAATTAAAGGATTAAAAGTATTTAAAATATTTTTTTTAGAATTTGAGTATGGATACAATGCTTGTAAATAAGTTAAGGAAAACTGCTTGCTTTCTATGCATAAAAATTATTTTTCTTCTTGTTTCATAAGACTCTGTCATCCAATTTATATAACTTGTTTGCTTTCCCTCTCCCTTCCTCCTTTTCTCCCTCTCTCCTTTTTATTGCTTTCTTCCTTTATTTTCTATTTTTGTCTTTCTCACCTCTCCAACTCCTCCTTCTCCTTCTTCTCCTTCCCTTACTTTCTTTACTATTTTTTAAAGAAAGGTCTTTGGCTCTTCAAGTTGCATAGTGATAGTGTTAATAATTGTAAAATCTAAGGGCTGGCAGGAGATCGAGTCCCAGCTATGGGGCCTGCCAAGATTGACTACATAGCAGAGATGACAGGCATAGTCTCATGGGGAAACTTGCCAGCCACAAAACAGCTGTAGAGCACTGCTGACCAAATAAACAACAATGCTGGCATGAAATTAGGTGAAAACGACCTGCGGTTAACGTAAAATGAAAGAAGAAAAGAAGAAGTGAAAGAGGGAAAGCCGTAATCCACAAAACCTGCTGTTATTGTTTCTCTCTTTATTCTCTCTTTTACTGAGACATAATACAGTAAGCCAATTCTAATTGTGTAACAAGTCTCTGCTCTTAGATTGTGCAGCCAAGAGGGATAGATTAAAAAGACAGTAACACAACAAAGAAAACGTTGGTATGTTACAACACAGAACAAAACAAATAGTTTCATGAGATTGTTGTATCTAGGATGTCCCGTTTTTTCAACTGTCGTCCATAATTCATCCTTGCCATGTTGTTCAAACGATTTGGTTACTGTTATATCAATAATTTAATATATCATCAGTGTGACACTAATTGTAATGATCACACTTGATTTGATTCAGACATTTTAATTCATCCTGAGTGTAGGGAAGTGCTCTGGAGTACATACTTAACCTAAATGAGAGTGCAAGAATCTGACCAAATATAAATCAAATGTTGAGAATATTCCAATTGTAAATCTAAATCTGCCTAATAGCTGTCCCTTTCTCTCAAAAAGTTTGCTAGCAAATAACTCACAGGCATTTTGACCTTTTCTCTTATGCTATTTTCTGTTTGCTAAGGATCTCATTTCCCCTTCCTGAAACAAATTGGGAGGAAAAGATATGTTGAACCAAAGAGTTAAGGGCATGAGCCTGTGTTTGTCTAATGACAGTAAAGCACTGGGAGCTGACAGTGATGACGTGCAATCCCTTTACCCTATTCTGCCTCATCTTCCTTTTTTGCCCCCTACCCATTCAGCTCTGGGTGACTGAGGGGCTCTTCAGCTGGTGCAGAAAGCTCTGCTCAGACTGCCAGTTCCATGGGATCAGTGGCCAGCTGGTACATCCTTATAGCAAACCTCCAACTCACTTTCTCCTTATCTGGCTTTCAGAAGGATGCTATTTCATTAATTCCTGAGTTTGTCTTACAGCAGAGGAAGAAAGAAAAGACAGGGGAATACGTATCACCTCACTTAATAGGACACTGTGGGAGTGGAACCCGCCACTGTCAGCATAGGTCACTGTGGAACTCACCTTTGCATATGGCTTTGCTTCCCTCAATGCCCCAGGGAAACTGGAGTGAACAATGTCAAACTAGGGAAAATGGCAAACACTTTCCATCAAATAAAAAAATCAGTGAAATATTTTTACAAGCTCTAATTGAACATAAATAAAAGGTTTTCTTTCATCCTTTATCTAGGTATTCGATAGATCGAAACACGGACCTGGAGAGGTATTTCAATATTGATGCCAACAGTGGAGTCATTACAACTGCTAAATCTTTGGACAGAGAAACAAATGCTATTCATAATATCACAGTTTTGGCCATGGAAAGTCGTAAGTATCAACTGAAAGATTTTATTGACTGTTTATGTGTAAAACTTTAGGCTTGGTTGTGATGAGTTGCATTGAGAGAAATTCTGACATTTTCAAACCATTGCAGATAATAGCTAACTACTCAGTGCAAAAGAAACCTATATAGTAAAAATTAAAAAATAGAACACTTTAGGTATTTGCTCTTACCTTTGCTTCACACTTTGTGTATTCTTTTGACTTCTGAAAAACAAGTAAGGAAGATGAAAACAAAGGAAGATGAAATATGTTAAGTCAGCAGTCTCAGACCAAGTGTCATTACAGGAAAGGTGATACGGAATATAGAGGAGAGTGGTTACCCAATCTTAGTGAGGGTACTCAGAGTTGACTGCTGTTGGTCAACCACAGCATTCTTAGAAGGTATGAAGGAACGGGGATGTGAATGCTTATGTGGTTTCATTTTCCTGACTAAAGTACCACTGCAGAGGTTATTTTGTACTTGGTGTTTTTTCTGGTGTAAGATGAAGTGTTATAGAATATAACCCTTCAAATGCACACAAGAATTCTGCTAATGCAAGTTTAAATCTAAACTTGTTCAGCTTTGAATATATTCGGTGGAGAATGATATATTTTTCCCTTTATATTTGAAGAATTTATTTCTTCAAATTTCATCCTCATTAGTACTCTGTTGGGCTGTGATAACAAAAGTTATCAGTTCTCTGACCTGATATTTTAAAAATCTTCTCTTCTTGCTTTCAGTGAGCTTAATTTAATGTTTAACTTGAAAGCTTACGTTTGTCACTTAGTGTCTTTATGAATTTCTCTTGTACTATCAGTAGAATTTTGGTCAAGGAGCCCAAAATGGAAAACAAAAATATTTCTGGGTAGTAACAAAAGTGATAAGTTAGACAAGGGACATACCTGACACAAGTGAGAGTCTAGGAGCAAAAGCAAAACCTTACACCGCTTTAATTTATGTTCATGGCCTGCTTGGTTTTCAACAAGTTTAGATCAGCAGAGGAAGAAGTTGATACCAAAATTGCTTACTCTGCTGTATTTCGCCTGTGAAATAAAAAAAAAAAAAAACAAACAAAAAACAAACCAAACAAAAACTAATGACAAAACCACTTTGCGATTTACATTTGGATGCATTGCTTTAAATACTTAAAATATTTACTAAAATGTGGTTGTAATACTCTATAAAAAGACAGATACATAGTAGAAGTTTTGTACAGTTTTTCATTTTGCCCTGCTCTAATATTAACACCACTACTGTGGTAAACAAGAGAAGCAAAATAAGTATTGCACTCACTGGTGTCCTTTATGCTTAGCTCAAAACACATCTACTACTGAAATTTTGACATGAGACTCTGAATGTATTCATATTTTACATAGAGATGTGCATCATTTTAAGAATGATTCATATTTAAGTTGTTGAACATGTTAATGACAGTACTGAAATACTTTATTGTTTGTGCACTTTAAATATTTTGGGATTTGCTTGGCCGTGAAGCCTTCTCTTTTTTTTCTGTTATACATAGCTGATAAAATTCTTGTTCAAACTTCTTAATAGCCTGATCCATCTGAATTGCAGCAAAATAAAAATATTTAACTCATAATAATCATGCTGTTCCCAGTATAAATGGTGATGTTCTGGCTGGCTGTATGGCTTGGCGATGGTTTTATATGATTTTCCTGTTATCTTTCCATATGATGTGATTCAATGCTGTGATTAGTGAGTTAGATTTTCAGTTTATCCCTGAGAGTAAAACCTTAGTTTAATGGAAGTGGTAGGAACACATAAACTTTGTTTCCACTAGGTCCAGAAGACCAAGCCAAGAGCTTCCTTTGTCTTTGAGGGAGGGATTGTAAATTGATTTGACATGTATATACAAAGGAAGAATGCAAATGAAAAGGATACTTATTCGAAGAATAGCTTGCAAGGAGCTCTTCTTGATTGTTTTTTTGGATGTGTTTCCTATAGAGAATCCAGCACAGATTGGGAGAGGCTATGTAGCCATTACTATCCTTGACATCAATGACAATGCCCCTGAATTTGCCATGGAGTATGAGACAACTGTCTGTGAAAATGCTCAACCTGGTCAGGTATGGCTTGATAGGTTATATGTTTCTTTTTACAGATAGGCAGCCAATTTTTATGAAAGTCTGCCAGCTTTAAGATAAGGAAAAGTCAGCTTATGACAGTAAAAATGAGACTCTGATGTACAGTACAAGCGAATAGTAGGAAAGGTGCAGGTGTAAAAATTGCTAGTTGAAGGTACTTTTAACATCTCTGGCTTTTTTATGGATGTAACTGACAGATTTTGTTAAAGTCACCTCATTTTGGATAATATTAAGAACACATACTTCCTCTTAATTTTGCTGGGAAGAGGAAAGTTGTAACACAAAGGTTATTCTTAGACTAAAGGCCTACCCTCAAAAATGAGCATACACTTTTATTCCTCCTAGGAAGTAGGGACCTTGAGGACACAGTTTCACAGGGGGGATGTATTCCTGGTGTTTTTAAGTGCCCAAATATATTCCAAATAGTCCTAGACTCAACTAAAGTTGTATGCTGTTGTCTCTCATATTTGGCCTTCTCCTCTCTACTTTGTAAGACCTCACAATATATATATATATATTTTCTCATTCTCTCTTCTGGCTCCCAGAAAACTAGTAGATGGTACATCCACATAGATCCTACATATTCCCTGGAAGGCTTTGCATTTTTGTGCCTTCTTCCAATGTATAGGCCTTCCTGTGTCAGGTGTTGTTTATTGCACATTTCAGAATCACATTATAATTTAAACTCTTAATGGAAAACACTACGATTACTAGCTTGTGTTCATGAGAAACACAGAGTATGTGTGCTCTTATACCTGTTTGTTTTCCCTGTACTCTGGTCAAAACTGTTAGATTGGAGTATTAATTTTTAATGGATTTTAAACAATGGTGAAACTTATTTTAAAGGGAATTTTTGTCAGAATTTTAGAAAATGAAATTGAAAAAATGATAATAAAAATGAAATTCCAGAAAAAATGAATACACTTATGATGTGCCTTTTTGTTTTTCATTATATTAAAAAACATATATATTAATTGAAATGCTCAAAAGCATAGTGGTTTCCTTGCAAAAGTTTACAACATTGATTGTAGCCACAGATAACTACATTAGGAGCCATCCAGAAGATACACTTCTTTCATTTCTATGTAGCTCTGGTGAGTGACAGGACCTAACTTTCTCCCAGGCCCTATGGATCATTATTTTGGCCAATAAATTTGGTACAGATAAAATAAAGAGTTGGGTCACACTTTAACTTTAATAGTGTTTATTTATTTATTTTATTTGTAAATAGTGTTATTTACATTCTTAGGAGATTAGAAAACCAAAATGGAAGATGATCAGAACTCAACTGAGTATTGACACTTTGATAGGTAATAGAGGGGTTCTTCCATGTATTTGTACAATGAAACCCTGATGTATTTCAAAACAGGTGATCCAGAAAATTAGTGCAATCGATAAAGATGACCCACCAAATGGCCATCAGTTCTACTTCAGTTTAACAGCAGAGGCAGCAAATAACCACAATTTTACACTGCAGGACAACAAAGGTAAGAAAAATTTGTTTTGGTAAATATTCAACACTAACACCTTTCATTTTCAATGCAGCATGCTCATTATGACCTACATAAATTTCTGTTCTGGTAAGGACATAAATTAAACTACAGTCAGCCTGGAAAATAATTTTATCTGTAGACTATTTGTCAAGGGAATTAAGCTGTTGTTTGAATCATTTAAAGCCTTGAGCCAAACAGAGTGGCTTCAAATCTTTAAATCTTTCTTTTTTTTTTTTTTTCTCATCAGTCACTCTTCACATTTTTTTCCCTGTATTTATAGGTTTTTATCTAAATTAGATTTTACCTTGGAGCAGTGACTGAAAAATGTCCAGGAATTCATATTTTATTAATATAACTCAGGGCATAAAACAGGAGTGCACAGTCAATTGAGAGGTTTTGTGATTTGGTTTTAGTTTTTTTTTTACAAAACCCCTACATCTTTTCAGTAAGTATACCCCCTTTTTGAAGAATGCTTATGGTAATGAATGCTGTCTGCAATATTTGCACAGACTTCTTATGACTATTTCCTCAAGACTCCCATTGACATCACATTTTGGTTAGTTAAAATATCTGAGAACACACACCTAATTAGTGCCCTCATTAGTTGCACTGCGTAGTACAGCAGCTGGGCATGTGTCAGTCAGTTCAGCTGAAGCAAATAGAACTAAATAGACATGATATTGCTCTTGCATTGCTCTTTTATGGATCAGTACTAAACCAGAGCTACAAAGTCATTCTATTAGTAAAACAAGAAAAACACACATGTGGTGGACTAAAGGACACTGTTTATAGAGCCAGACTGAGTAACATTCACGAAGTATAACACGTGACCCAATAATGTTCTCTCATGCAGGTCTTCATTGCCTTACCTTGCATGTAGTTACTGAAATGCTTAATTTTCTTCATAGAAGCTACTTGCAGTTAAAAACTGAAGACTAACAGTAACAATGATCAAAATAATAAAAATGAATAACAATAAGACTATTCAGAAATCTGACATCATTACAAGTACTGTAAAGTACTTAATGAAAGTTCTCTTACAGAGAATTCATAATTTGAAAAAAGTAATAGTAGATTTTGGCAGTGCCAGTAAAATCAATGGAGTTACAAGATGGAGCAGCAGTTGTGCTTTCAATGTTAGGTATAGTTAATATAGTTAGATGTGATTAAATGATGATAATTCTATGCATAGCTCATAAGATGCTATTGGAAGAGGTCATTGCGTATTTTGCCATCGATAGATAGGTAAGCAGATAGATAAACAGACCGACCAACCCAACTTTTCTGTACATCCTAGGAGATGTAACTCCATACCTTGAGGGAGCTGTCAATATGTATTGAACACAGTGAGCCTTGCACATAGCTTCTCAAACACATGGACTTTTTAATCACACAGCTCAGAGTAGCATCAAACTCTACATTTTAGGCTGATTGTATTAGTCATCTTGATTCTCAGAAGAGACTGAAAACAACGGCATATCATTGCTACATGTGCTATGACCTCTATTTGCGCTCTTACTGGATTTTTTTTTTGCATTCAAAAAATATTTTATTGGTCTTCAGAACATGTTCTCCTATTAGTATTGTCATTGCTTTCATTAATATGATATCTGTATCTTTAAATAATTAATATAGATGCTTGTAAATTAACCTGAAATATGTATGTAGATACTTAATCTGATCAACAAAGGGGTTTTTTTTTTTTGATGATGATGATCTCATTTTCAATTGTCTATCAAGAGTGGGAAACTGTAAGCTTAACTAAAACCAAATTGACCTCTGTTATTTTGAAACAGTCTTTCATGAAAAATAGAAGTCTTTTTGGTTAGTCAGGTATCATTTCTCAGCTGATTATACCTCTACACCTTCAAAAAATATATGGCCATGAACGCCAAATTTGTTGAAATAATATAATTGTGTTTATAAGTCTTTAAGTGAGAGACTATAGTACTTATAGGCTTGTGTTTTAGGAAAGTCATGTATTTTATAATTTTGTCTTTTTATTCCCTTATCTAGATAACACTGCAACAGTATTGACCAAAAGAAATGGGTTTCGAAGACAGGAACAGTCTGTTTTCTACTTGCCAATATTCATAGTGGACAGCGGATCACCTTCACTTAGTAGCACTAATACTCTCACCATCAGGGTCTGTGATTGTGATGCAGATGGTATTGCTCAGACATGCAACGCAGAAGCATATATCTTGCCTGCTGGACTTAGCACTGGAGCCCTGATAGCAATATTGGCTTGTGTCTTGACACTGCTAGGTACGTCTTCTTTCTGTTACCCTTATTTTCCATTCAATCCATAGTAGCAAAATATATATATGCATATAAGCTTCAACATGTCCTTCCACCCTGGTTTCTGTAAACAAGCATAGAAAACATTCTAGGAAGAACAGCATTTTGTACCATGACCCACAAAAAACCCTTTATATTGGGACTTTCAATTTCAGATACTTTGTTTCTATATCAAGCCTCCAGACATGTATACGAAATAATAGTAAAAGGTAGCACTTGCATCAAATGTAATATTTAAGAGATAGACAATGCAGTGTATAGAAGCACTTGGTTTAGCATATTCACCCCATAACCAGTATCAGTGTATCCCTTTTCCATAGGCATAACTGTTTTTAAACATTTATTGATTTGCATGGAACACAAGACTTTCAGAAAATGAAGATGTAATCTACTGATGCGAAACAAAATTAATTGACTTCTTCTACAGACTGATCTTTTGTTTCCTCTGTAAATGCTAGCTAGCACTGTTGGATTTGATATTGAGCAGTAGAACTGCAACTACATAAAAGGCAGTGGAAAGTAGTGGAACAGTGTCAACATCCTAGTTTAGTTAGCATTACTCATTTACTGCCTAGTCATTAAACAGAATGACTACATGGGAGAGTAAAGGCTTGAATCAAGGAGTAAGGGTGAAGGATCAGGTGAGCAAAAGTGCAGTTTTGCTTATTGTCTGAAAATTCATGTGTTAAGAATGGTACCGATTCAACGCACAAGAATTTTTTTTACATGTTGTTATCATTAAGAGATTTTTCTATTCCCTGGCTGTATGTATCAGCCTAAGAAAAGGGAGAAGACCACAGTCTCCTTATGTTGGGATAATCCCAGTGGTGCTTTTATCTGTCGCTGTTACCCAATTATCCAAGTAATTGGATAGATCAAATCAAGAAACTTTTTCCCACTCTTCTGTTCATGAAAGTATTTCCACCACGTGTAGATATCTCTATCTTCGCACTCTGATTCACATCACTGTAAACCATTAGAAGGAAATGTTCCTTCTGCTAAAAAATATTTCGACAGGACTCCAGAAATAAAAACCTGTTGCATATTTTTTTACACAGTAAGAAAAATCACCACCTCTGCAATGAACCCAACCAACTTACTCAGCAGCTATATATAGGAGGTGGCATTTCTAAAGTTTTCCATCTGTGTGGTAAAAAAATCACTAACTTCATAAGACTCAACAAATGGTTAGGCTTAGGTTTAAGGAGAAATGGAAAGGAGTGATTGCCAAAAGTTTTACTGAACACTTTTAAATGCCATTTTTCTAGTAGCATTTCTAGGCAATTTATATATATAAGTGAACTTTATTTGGACATGAAGCTAAATGGTAAAGTTGAAAAAGATATGGAAATATTCTTTCCTATCAACTGGCATTAGCATCAGTGGAAAAACACCTATTTTAAACTTTAGTCCAATATACTTAGGAAAAAAGTTTGGTAACAATAGCAATTCATTTGATCCCAAAATGAAATGTCACCATTTCTGTTACATGTAAGAAGGGACTTTCTGAAGGTTACATAAAAAACTACTGTAGATACTACACAGCCTATCTTGGTTGTAAGCTTTCCTTAAATAGAAGCAATATGACTTAAAGAAGACCACTGAATGGAGACATACCATTTTACCAGCGGATAACTTGCTTGTACTCCAGTGTTGAAATACAACCAATAAATCAAGAAATGGGAGCTTTTGTTCCAGTCACTTTAAGAGTGTGCTGAACAAGTGTTTGGAAAAGAATTGAGAGTAAGTTCTCTGAACATAGTGTCTGAATAATGGGCTGTGCTATCATCCCTTCCAATCTAAACTGCTCCCTTTGGATACAGTTCAAAGGTGCAGGCATAGTTTAGGCTGCATTTATATGATAACCCTGGCTTTTAATCCTGCATTTTGGTACTGTATCCTGCTACTGTTTTGTTCCCAGCCATGTGCCAGTCTCCACAAGGAAAAGGTGCCTGAGCATCACTGCTGCCCAGTGAAACCCCAGTCAAGTGTTGCTGCTTGTCTGGTCCCAGAGTGTTTTTTCTTTTATCATCTGTTCCTAGAAGATATTTTCTGGAACCAGCTGCATGGTATTACTGCTAGGAATTTACTTTTTCCCTTTTGCTCTTCACATTCATTCCTGAGAAAAATCCTGAAGATCCACTAACACAACATAAAAACCAGGCTTCAGCTGTTGGCCGGTGGTTCCAGGACTGGGACCAAGGGATTCATGTGTTGTGTAAGAGTTTATCAGTGAGAAGTGGATATGAGCTACTGGATCAATATCTTTTTCTGACTCAAGATTAACATGTAGTGCAAATCCAGTCACATTCATCAATGTCATCTTAATGTGAGTGCCCATTGTAAAGCAGAGGAGTCATGGTATTTGCTTAAAATGAATGAGTACGTGCATTCTACCACCTGTATCTTGAATTCTCAACTAGCTCTTATTTTCTTAAAGTTAGTATGATATACTTTGGTAAATGATGTTTTCTTGCCCCATACATGACTTTGTCTAATAAATAACCGTTTGTCTTGACCAAGGCTCAGATTGTCTCAGTGGGATTTCCTGGAGTTACTATTTTTACTTAAGCAACCAATTAATTTTAGAGAAGCACAATATTGTCACTTATGCTAAAATGGAAGAACTTTAGTAAGTCATACTATTTTATTATCATTGCATATAACATGGTATAGACTATATTTTCAAACTAGAAAAATTTTGAAAAGTTCTAAACATTTTACCAAAATCTTTTTCTATCCTCAAACTGACTGATGGAGAGTTAACTGTAATTTTTATTCCACAAGAAAGTTTCAGTACTTTTTTTAATTATTCAAAACAGCTTTGCAATTATGCAGTAAGGCTGTGTTACAGGAAAAAAAACAAAACAAAAAAAACAAACAAAAAAAAACCAAACCAAAAAAACACAACCAACCAACCAACCAACCAAAAAAACAACAAAAAACCCCAAACCCTAAAAAAAGATGCTTGCAATTTGTTCTATAAAAAGCATATGAAAAGGTAGTTTGATTAATTCTGGACTACACACAATTTTTAGAGAAGTTAGTAGGAATTTTTTGACTGCTCTGGAAATTACATGGTAATTTAATTCCAGGTAATTTGTTTTTCAGTTAGCATCATCTGGACACAATAAATGTTTTTGTAAGAAGTGTTGAGAATAAAATGCTTCTATAAAATCACACACAAGAAGAAGAATACTCACCTGTAGATAACCTAATTGTATTTGAGAGGTTAAATATTTGTTTTGCATGAAAGCAGTGGAAAGCTAGGTTGGCATAATACTTTGTCATGATTTTTTCTTTCATACTTCTGAATGTAATCTATTAGGACCACCCATTTACTTATAAAGACTGGAGAAAGCCTCCTATTGGCGTGACACTAGAGTTTGTAATTAAATTATACATGGATTTGACTTCAAAATACAGATTTAAATATTTTTTTTTCAGTTGAAGACAACAAATTTGTTATTATTATCACAATACCTACAAGAACTGAATTAAATCAGCACACATAACTGTGTGATTTGTAAACAAGAAGAAACAGTTCTAGTCATAAGGATCTTACTCTCTAAATAGGTTAAATCTGTACAGAATGTGACTATGTAGTATGTGTGGGTTTTGGTCTTGCAATTCTAAAAGTAATAAATGTTTACTGGGGGTAATTGTATAACTGGGGGTTCCCAAAGCAACATATTCAGCAAGTGGTTGAGTATGGGATGCAGAAACTGTTTTCTGAAAGTTATGGAGCCGATTAGGGTCACTCAGTGTGGATATTTAAAGGTCACAGTCACTTTGCAAATATCAGTCCAAACTGATTAAACAACAGTAACAGACGAGGCTTCTTAACTGGGAATTAAATTCAGGTTTCCTGAGTCTTGGCCTCTATACTCCCCAAATTTCACATCTGACTGTAGAGGCAACTGCAAGGTATAACTAAATAATTTATTAGTGTGCTGTTTAGATGGCTGAAGATCTCCAATCATCAGCTTTATGAATCATGACACACCTAAGGCATAAACCAATATGCACATCTTTTTGCAGCTGATGTGGCTTACTGCTATAGTAAATGCCAGGCTTAGGGGTGTAGTGTACGCAAAACATAGGAAAACTTGTGATTTATTCCTTCCCGTATAGGAAGGAATGTCGTGTCGTCTTCTCCCTGAGGTTGTCTGATGACTTTTATGGCTTCCTTACAAATATGTTGTGGTTGCCTTGAGTACAAAAGGAAGGATTAACACTAAAATAGAGAAATATGTTCAGCTGACCTAAACCTGACTTTTTACCAGATCGTGCCAAAATAGCGATTTAGTGATAATTCCATAAAGCACACTGCAAAATAGCAAAGCAAAAATCCACTCCTGTATTCAAAGGTGTTTAACTGTTAAAGACTGATTTAGGTGAACTGAAAATACCAATATTAGAGTTAAGTTTATACCAACGCTAGGATAAAACTATGTATTACCACAGCTAATAAAAAGACAAATTACTTTTTTTTCTTGGCTATTGTACCTGTTAAACAAAATCAATATTTCTAATAATTCAGGTAAATCAGAAGAAATAAAAGGTTAGTTGAGATCTATCTCTGCTAGTTCTGGTTATTAAGTCTTTAGTTGTTTCTAATATCAATTGATGTTTATTTGTTATATCACATATGAAATCAGTATTGTCATTTCACCTTTTTAGCACGAGTTCGATGTACCAGTATGGAGCCAAATTAGTGCCCTCAATGTGCCTAAAGCTTTTCACTAAATTATTTTTCCTCTAAAAATCATGAAATTAGGTTTTTAGAGGTTCAACCAGTCACTAATTACTGACCTAATCTCTGCTTTTGTCATAAATGTAGGGAAAAAATTCCTACTATGACTTAATGAGAAATGAATAAACTTTGAAACCATCTGCATTTTATTTAGATATCATTGAAAATTGTTCAGGGCTTGTTTTCATATCTGCAGCTCCTGCAATGCAGCTAAAGCTCTGTTCATTTAGAGGTTAAACTTTATTGTTTATAGCTGTTGGAAAGGCGGGAAATTAATGATCTTGTATAGTCATCTAAATGCTAAAATATTTAACCTTTAGAAAGACTCTGTATTTTTCTTGGCTTCAAGCAAGTGTGAGAGGTAGAAAGAATACTATATAAAACATTCATTGAATCTTGATTTTTATTGTACCTTTAGGCAGACTTTCCTACTAAGTTTCGTATTTTACACTTATTAGCAGGTCTTTAACTTTCAACATAAAGTAGGTTAAGAGGGACAGTGGAGTGAAAATGCATTTACACTTGAGTAAAATAAATGATTAGCTGCTTAATTATATGGCAATATAATTCTGGCAGTAATTGTTAAAAATAATAAGTTATACCAATAGAAATCTTGGTTTAAATGCATATTTGTATTGTTAGCAACCTAATTTATCTTTCACTTTAAAAGATACCTTTTACAACAAGGAAAAGCATTAAGAGTGGAGTGCGCTTGTCTCTGATGACAATTTTATGTTCTCTGCTTTATAATTTACAATTTAATTTGTATTATACAACTATCAGTATGTTTTGAAATTTCAGAAAAGCCACTTTAAAGGTCAGTATATCATACTATTAAACTGCTTATGTAAATATTGTTCAAAGCAAAATGCCCCAAACTACTGACTTCTGAATTAAATACATAAAGCATAAATCAGGTAGATGCCAGTGGCAAAAGAAGTGAAAGATGCTGATTATGCAGTAATATAGTCACAAGACATCTCTTAGTGGATGGATCATTAGGTGTGCGCCTGGTAGCTACTGAAAAAAAAAATTGCTGTCCAATATATTTGTAAAAAAGTTTAGGGAAAAAACCCACCTTGTTCATTTCTATTTTTAGACGTTGCTCTAAAGGAAAATAAAAATAATGCAGAAAGTCATTTCCAACTTTAACCAATTCCGAATAGTATAGTAATATCTGTACACTTACGAGATACAGCTTTTTTGCATGTACAAATGACTAATTTCTTCTAGCCCAGTGATCCTAATATAAAATAATTCCTCAAAATGACTGGATTGGTATTGATTTTAAAAATTCCTCCATGAAAAGAAAGTCTTTCAAGAAAGGTAGTCCTACATCATTAAAAAACACCTGAAAGACAGCACAGCCATTGATCACAGCCAGCAGGGCTTCATGAGAGGAAAGTTCTGCTTATGGAACCTGATTTCCTTTTATGACAAAGTAACCCAGCTAGTTGATCAAGGGAAGCCAGTTGGTGGGATCTTTTTGGATTTCAGTAAAGATTTCAATACTGTCTTTCACAGAATCCTTCTGGACAAAATGTCCAACCCATAGCTGAATAAACACATCATGTGGTGGGTGAGCAATTGGCTCACGGGTTGAGCACAGATGATAATAGTGAATGGATGGCATCAGACTGGTGACCTGTCACTAGTGGGGTTCCACAGGGCTCCATCTTGGGCCCTGTGCTCTTCAACATCATCATAAATTACTTGGAAGCAGGACTAGAAGGGATACTAAGCAAGTTTGGACATGATACAAAATTCGGAGGAGCTGTTGACTCCCTCAGTGGCAGAGATGCCCTGCAGAGAGACCTCAACAAATTAAGAGGGCTGGGCAATCACCAACCATATGAAGTTCAACAGGGGAAAGTGCTGCATTCTGCACATGGGATGGGGCAAACCTGGATGTACGTACAGACTGGGGAATGAGATACTGGAAAGCAGTGTCAAAGAAAGGGACCTGGGATTCCTGGTCCATGGTAAGTTGAATATGAGTCAGCAGTGCCCTGGAAGCCAGGAGGGCCAACTGTGTCCTGGGGGGCATCAGGCAAAGCATTGCCAGCCGGTCGAGGGAGGGGATTGTTCTGCTGTGCTCTGTACTGGTGAGGCCTCACCTTGAACATCGTGTGCAATTTTGGGCACCACAATATAATAAAGATATTAAACTCTTAAAAAGTGTCCAAAGGAGGGCAACAAAGGCAGTGAAGGACCTTGAGGGGAAGCCATATTAAGAGCAGCTGAGGGCACTTCGTCTGTTCAGCCTGGAGAAGAGGACACTGAGGGGAGACCTCATCACAGTCTACAGCTTTCTCATGAGGGGAAGAGGAGGGGCAGACACTCTTCTCTGTGGTGACCAGTGATGGGACCCAGGGGAATGGCCTAAAGTTGTCAGGGGAAGTTTAGGTTGGATATTAAATAAAAGGTTCTTCCTCCAGAGGGTGGTTGGGCACTGGAAGAGGCTCCCCAGGGAAGCACCAAGCCTGACAGAGTTCAAGAAGCTCTTGAACAATACTCTTGGGCGCATGGTGTGACTCTTGGGAATGGTCCTGTGCAGCATTAAGGGCTGGACTCGGTGATCCTTGTGAGTCCCTTCCATATTACGTGATTCTGTGTAATCATGCAATTTATGGAGGCCACTCTTGAGACTACCTAGGCTACTCAGGCTTTATTTTATCTATATTACCTTTTAGTTTTTGCTTTTCCAGATGTTTCTACAGCATTTAATTGGCATATCAAACTGCTGTGAGTAAAGATTGAAAACCTTATGAATGCATATAATAACATAATCTTAACATTAAAAATAAACATAAAAGCAGAAGAGATTAATTGAATGTGGAATGATACTTTTCAATGTACTGTTATTTTTACAGTCATAGGGATGCCTGCTATTTTCTAGAAGTATCATTAACTCAGCAAATGTTATCCAGATGCTACAGTATAGTATTAATTATTTTCTACGAGGATGATTCACACTTTATCATGTCCCACAGATGGGTGCAGTATTCATATTATTGGTTCCATGTTCTGTGTGTCAGCAGTGATGTTTCTTTACCAAAACTATATTTGAACATGAGGAGCCTTGAGCTAGTTTCTCCCTGTGCTTTTGGCTGTCACTGCAGTTTAGCATTAGCTTTCAAGTTGAAAGAAACTTTAAGGATTAAAATTAAATAACCATTTACATTTCTAGCACTGGTTCATCCAATATACTCCAGTCCTAACAGTTCTCATTAGATGTAATTCATAAACCTCAAGTGCTGTACTTTGCACTTTTCAGGAAAAAAAGATCTTCTATAGAGGTGCTTTTAATCCATGAACTAAGATAGTCTTATTTTATACATTGCTAAATAGTTTTCTCCAATCTATGATTTTTTTGCTTTATTTTTTTTTTACTTTATTTTTGTTCAGTAGAGATTGGTCATATACTTCAATTCAGTCTCTTCCCAAAACATGGTTGTCAAATTCTATTCCACTACTTTATGAATGTGTTTTTATCACTTGGGCAATTAAGAGTTCAGGAAAAGGTCTTTTTTTTTTTTTTTTCTTGGTAATTATTTCATGGCTGATTGTCATAGTCAGGCTGAACCAGTCCTAAAATTTATGTTTAGCAGACAGACTAGGATATAGTGTTAGAGATGAAGATGCTAATCCAGAATGATGTGGGAAATAGATTCTTTAATGTGTAAAAAGCTTATGGTTTAAAAGCTGTTTCAGAACCTGCTAGGTTTCGTATCTAACTGCATAAATTGCCTACTATTTCCTTGGGTCTTTGCCATATAAATTAAGGAGTACTTACACCATTAGTAAAAATATGAGGAAACTTCAGCACTGCTAAAACTTCAGTCTTTCTTTGTTCCAGTTCTTGTCTTGCTGATTGTCACCATGAGGCGACGGAAAAAAGAGCCCCTCATTTTTGATGAAGAGAGAGATATCAGAGAGAACATTGTCAGGTATGATGATGAGGGTGGTGGAGAAGAGGACACAGAGGCTTTTGACATGGCTGCCTTGAGGAACCTCAACATCATGCGAGACACCAAGACCAGAAGGGATGTGACGCCTGAGATTCAGTTCTTGAGCAGACCAACTTTTAAAAGTATCCCAGATAATGTGATTTTTAGGGAATTTATTTGGGAAAGACTAAAAGAAGCGGATGTGGATCCCTGCGCGCCACCCTATGACTCCCTGCAGACATACGCGTTTGAGGGGAATGGCTCGGTGGCAGAGTCGCTCAGTTCTTTAGATTCCATCAGCTCAAACTCTGACCAGAACTACGATTACCTCAGTGACTGGGGCCCTCGTTTTAAAAGGCTTGCAGATATGTATGGGACTGGACCAGACTGCTTATACTCATAGCCTTGGAACCTTTCTCTGAAAATGCACTGAAGAATATTAAAATAGAAAACTCAACCTTTCGGACTGAGGAAAGTTGTAAATATTTCTCCATTTTTAAACTTTTAGGTTGTTTTTTTTTTTTTGCCTTGGTGGAACATATCTTCATTAGACTTGTTCTAGGGACTGCACTGACCACACAGAATATGAGCATTTGGTGGCATTTTTGATAAAATGAAATGCTCAGCCACATTCAAATAGATAGCAACACTCAAATACCTACAGAGGCATCTCAAGAGTATGTGATGCACTGTCACCTCAGTGAGCTAGGGATACACTGTAGATGTCTTCACAGTATTGCTATATCTAGAATACACAGTCTTTGGTATAAGAACAAGCAAATTTGCAAATATATAATTCAGAAGAACATTACAATATATGGTATTTACACATGCGGAGTTTTTTCAGCAGATTTTTTTTACAGTGGGTATTCAGCTTGCTAGAACAAAAGCAGAAGGACTGACGTGAAAACAAACAAAAGCCCAGGAGATACAATTTTTGTGTTTCTCTGTGTTTGTACTCAGAGCTATTTAATTAGAAGTCTCTTTAATTTTCTGGGTATTTTTTGAGAAATTATTGTCTGTACTAAGAAATTCCACAGCATTTGTGGAATTTCCACCAATTTACAAAGTAGCTTATAAACCACATAAAATGAGAATGATTTAGGTGTAGTCTTATGGTTGAGAAGTTTTGTGATGCCCATGTAGGTGTAGACAAGATGTTGCTATCTATTTGCTATTTTTTTATTCTCTCTTCTGATTTGTACAGGAGAATTTATCCTTTTTTATTGTAGTTTGACATAAAGTGTTATATTTATTTTGGAACTCCAATCTCCACTGAAGTCAGGTCCATTTTACTGCCTCATGGTATTAGACTTGTCAGAACATGCTGATTTTTCTCCAGTCTCAGATGAATGTAGGAAATGAAGCATGGAAATGGAAAAATTAAAGTAAAGCAATGCCGCCCACCATTCATCCCTCAGAAAGGAGAGCAGGTCCAAGGATGTACAGTTGTTCTTCTGAGCCATTACAAAGTCTGGGACATTTAAATAAAATATTTGTACATTGAATTTTTTTGACAGAAGACTACAGAGGTAGCTGGGAGTGTCTTTAATCCAAGCTTTCATTTTCAAGGTTAAACATGCTATACGCTTCAAAGACTGTAAACACCTTGCTTTTCTCCTTTCCCTTCTCTTTTACTGCTGATGAATCACAGTAAAAGAGTTTTCAATGTCTTGAAAATGTTGCGTTGCTTAACATAAGACAAGCAATGTAATACTATTATCTTCAAAAGTCGTCTTTATATCCTGCTGCACATAAGTATTTTTTTCCCAAAAAGTGTTAACTCACTACACGTAATTTCTACACTGGTTTAGGAGTGCCAAAACAGAAAGACAACTGCTGTTGGTTAAAATACTGTATGGTTTTGAAGTAGGATTTCTTAGAATAAGACAGCTTTTTTATGATTCTGACAATATTTATACTTCATCTGTCATGATGTATTACTAGATAATAAGGCATATATTCAAGTTAAATAGTGGTTTTAGGTATATTACTTCAGATTTTTTTGTTTTGGATAAAATGTAGATGAGTTCCTAAATTAGAGTCTGCTCCTGCAAACTTTTTTGCTTGTACCTAACTTGAAATTACTTGACTTGCCTGCAATTACTGAGAGGTATACAGAATTGTTTGCAGAACTGTCTTTGTGAATAGAAGGTACTCCATAGAGTATGATGCTCACTCTAAAACTATTTCTTTCTGAAAGAAGGATCCTTGTACTGAAATCCTAATGTATGAGTGACATGAGGCTGGGGGATGGGAAAGTATCATTAAGGTTTTGTAATTTTTGCAGCCCAGCATAATCAATTAACTATGTGGAAGTGGCCTTCAGCTCCATCAAAAAAAGAAAAATAATTTTAGTCATCTGCAACAAATTCAAATTGAGTTACATTTTAATAGACAATCATTGTTTCATAATTCAGTAGATCTGCTTCTAGTTGTATTAAATATATATATATAGGTATATATATATATATATATATATGACAGATTTTGTAATGGAACTGAAAGATATTGTCCATGACTTTTAGTCATACATGTAAGATTTTCAATAAAAAGAAGAAGAAAAAAAAAAAACAAAAAACACACGTGTATACAGTTTAATGAGAGTGAGATATGCTGCAGAATTTAAGCAGGTATTAAAGTTTTTGAGGAAGTTTTTGAGAGAACAGTTTTTTATTAATCTCCTTGTTGTTTTTCAGAAGATAATTCATGCATCTGGATTAAGATGTCAAAAATGCTGGTTTTAGCACATAATACTCAAAGGAGATTTAAATGTGGGTTAGAGTAAACATCCCAATTCCCTTGCTTTTCCACCTTTTGTATTTTTAAAAAACCCAAAAATCTCCACTACAAGGAAACTATGTTAGGGTGGGTTTTTTTGGTGTGCTTTCTATGAAAAAAAATACTCTTTATTCTGATGCCATAAAAACTCTTTGCCTATATAAGTTTTCTGTTGCACAGTTCTAAAATAATTGAATAAGCTTGCTGTTACATTCTATATGCTTATACCTGCTGATTGTGTTGTTGCAGTAAGAAAGAAAGGTGGAAATCCCTTGTGTTGGATGACGGATGTTAGTGTAGTATGTACATAAGGTGTGCATAGTACACGTAATAGATAATGCTCTCCATAAGTTACTGTGACTACAGGCTTTCACAGTTCAGAATCTGATTCAGATTCTTTCTTTGAGTGTTATTTATATTGCACAGCCTGAAGTCATGAAGTATATTCTACTGACTAAACGGTGTAAAATATAAGAAATATTTTCTGTGTCCTAGAAAGGTAATGAAATTATTTCAGCAATTTAATTAGGCTCTTTAAAAAGATTTACAATTTCATTTATTAGTTTAACTTTCCAAAAAGTTTCAGTATCTAACTAGAGGCCACAAATCCTAATTAAAAAGTATATCAAACATTGCAGTCACTGCCATCTTATATTGAAACATCTCTTTCCTTCCACCATATGCCAGCTGAATAGGGTTATTTCAAATTGATATTTCCAAGCACCTTGAAAAGTGCACAGTTTTAAGAGTCCTTTTTAAAAAAATCAACATAAAATTAATCTATTTGATTAAGATTTATGGTAAAGACTCCTTACTCTGCTTTGACCTGTGTGAAATCTACTGAATTCAACAGTGGACATTGTGGCTTACATTTTTGATTCAAAAGAATAAACTTAGTGTACTTACTTTAAGTTATATTCCACTAAGATGTAGCACGGGCCTTCCCAAGCTTACTAATTCTGATGGCTGGGTTAATACAATCACTGTAGGACTCAAGATATTTGATGCTACCAACTGAAACTTCTCTTTCTCCCTAAAAATTAAGGAAGAGAAAAAAAAAAACAACTTCCTTTTTATGACTGCTTTTATTTGTTGTTTTGAAAGGGAGCAGGAGGACTCATCGCAATTTCCTTTAAAGTTGAAGTCTTTTCTCAATTATTTTTTCCTGTTTACCCTTCAGATGCTGGCAGTAATCAATAAATATTTCTTGTCCTTTTTTTCTTTAGAGATTTTGGATGAAGGGATGTTATGAAATATAAAACAGAAGCATCTTATTTTTATGGACAAATATTCTTGTATGATAAAAAAAAAAAAGTAGTAGTTTGTCATTCTGGAAAGGAAATAAATATGCTATAAAGTGTACAATCACATTGACTTTTAAGATCATTAAAGAGTTGAAAGGGGAACGCAATTACCTATACCAAATCTAGTATTAAATTCTTGGACACAGTCTGTCATGGAGCTGATTTTTTTCTCTACCTTAAAATCTGTGTAGAGTAATAGTGGTTTGAGACATCCTTGTATTCACCTCATTTGTGATATATGGGGTCAAGTATATTTTTATTGGTCTGTGGCTCTAAAGATTAATTGCAAAAGATAAAAATATTACTTTATTTATTTAACAGAAACAGGAAAGTCTACAAAATAACCAGAGCTCTACAAGTTGCTGTCTTTACTATGGCATCACTAAGTTTGCCAGATCTTTATCTGAGTTTTCCGTATACATCCCAAGATATATTTTCACCCCAAGATCATTCCTTCCAAACCAAGAACTCTTCCTCTGCTCATTTTCAATGCAGCTAAGAATGAATTCTGTTTACTTAAGAGTTTTTTATGGATAACTACCTGAAGTTTTGTTCTTTGAACTAGGAGATTCACAGTACAACAGGTATAATCTATTTTCTAGATTAAAGGAATGAAAAAAAAAAGATCTTTGTATAATAGGCTGTACTTTGCCTTGTTACAACAATATATCATTTCTCACAAAAGAAAGAAAAAATGTTCCCACGTGGTACATAAAATCTGCAAAACTGTAGACCATATAGAATTGCATATAGAAATATATTGGTTGAAAAAAATTTACCTAAGCATTGCATGATACAAGATTGTCTTGAAATCTTTATATGAATCTTTATGTATCTAATCAAACACAATGAAAGAAGAAAATATCATAAGAATTTTTTGGAAATCAGAAAAAAATTCTCATTTGAAGCCACAATGGTGGCTTCTTACATGTTAACAGATATTTCCTATAATTATATGTATATTTAAATATACCACCTCCACAGTATTTCTTTTAAAATACTTTTTTTTTTAATCAGAAAGTATTTGCAAAAAGTAATCCTACTCTCAAAAACTTCTTCCATCCTCATCCATGCCTGATGTAGAAGAATATAGTTTAGACTCAGGTAGAACTTTTAAGATTGCCCCTATAATGAAAGGAAATTGGCTTCAAATTTTGACCCAAAATAGTTCAAAAGCTGTTAGAAGCGTTGCAAGGACTGTTACTTCAATGATTTTTTAAAGCCATGGGTTTCATAATAATTGGTATTAGATTGAAATTACTATTCCTAGAAATGGTGTAAAGTTAAATGGAGTTTATTATTCGATTGATTAACTAGGGTCATAAACCAATTGTGCAGCATAACGTCAGTACTAGAAAGAAGTCAAGGATTTTATTTTCTCCTTCTGCTCACCACCATCTCAACCACTGTCAGAATGTCTTTTCATTGTACACCGAAGCAAAATCATGTTGAGTATAAGTTGGCCACAGCAAGGAATTAGGTCTTTTCTCCTCTTCACAAAGGCTAGAAGACTGTTTACTAGGTCATTCTATTCAAATATTCTTGTCTGATTATGTCTGGACTCCTCGGTCGTGCTACCTGAGACCTGTGAAGTTGTTGGGGTTTGGAGATTTTGGGGGGTCGGGTGGGGAGAGGATATTGTTTGTTTGTGGTTTTGGTTATTGCTAAAATTGTCATTCTTGCTGAAATGCTTATGTTTGAATGAGTTGACATTTTTCATTGAATTTTTTGGTTTGTTTTTCTTTGGTCAAAACCATACCAGCGTCGTATGCCCTGACTTTTCTTCTATTTTGACTTCAACCCTACCTTTTTTCTTTACTGTTAATAGCAGAAAAGAAAGTCCTGAGGTGCTCCTTTTCTTTGATGTCAAGAAACTATGGAGAAAAAGATACACATGGGATCAACATACTGCAGTGAAACTAATCTGTTATTTTCTCTAAATACAAGCTCATAAACACCATAGTTAAGCTGCCATTAACACCATTCAAATCATGGCATGGATCTTATCTTACAACTTTAAAATGTATTGTCCTTTTCTGGCACTACTATCAGTAATTTTTATACATTTAATGAAATCATATTAGATAGGATTATCAAGGTTTTTACCTGTAACTCAGTTTCATCATTATTATTTATATCATGGTCTTGGTGTGCAGAAAAAGATGGAAAAATTACAAAAGTAAAACAGAAAAAGTACAAAATGCCCTCATGTGCACTGGCATTTAATGCAGTTTTTTAATTATTACTCTGCCTTACTATTCCAAATACACTGATAGCTTTTCCTCTCTTTGAGACCAGCTGCTAATAAATTAAGATAAGTGTGATATTAAGCCAGATATTCAAACCATATTAGACCATTTGAGTCTGACAAGAATGGACAGTCTGAATTTCAATGTCCTGTTTCCTTAATGATCCAAACATCCTTTATTATCATCATCACACTGTTGAAATTATATGGATAAAGAAGTGTTTACTGATGCACCTACAGAATGCTTGGTGAAATCTTGATCATATTGTAGTACTTGGTAGATCTCCCTGGTTTTCAAGAGGTGCCAAGATTTATACATTGTTGGGAGAGACAGTTAAATGATCACTTAGAGCATCAAGATGAGAGATTGTTGCTTTGAGCTGGATACCTTTTCTTTTTACACAATCTCTTTGACTGACTCCCTTTTTGGAAGTCACAATCTGCTTCTTTTAATGATAATGCAAGTAGCTTAATGAGATGTTTTTAATGGCATAAGGTACTTATTTACTATCAGCATAGACCACATAACCTTGCTGTAACAAACAGTATTCTTGCTCATAAAGATCATTCCTGTGCACACACTAAATACAGACAGTGTTACAAAAGATTTACATTTGATGAAGGACGTATGGTAAAATTTTCTTCTCTGGAGAAGAAAAGCAAAACCAAACCAAAACACAAACAACTGTTTCTCCTTAAAATTAACATACAGAATTTCCAAGATGTGAAAATTAAATTATTATACATTTCCTCAGACTGTGTGACTATCTGTAGCTTTACCAATTTCTGTGACTGTAGGTACAATCTAAATTAACCATAATCTTCTTGTTTTGAAATATGTTGTCATGTTGATGCTTGAGATTTTGTTAACATAGACAGGGGCAGTAGCAACAAATTGACAAAGAGATTAAGAGTATTAAGCTTTTTCTGGTGTTTTTGTTGTTTCATACATGATCTAATGATGTGAAAAATAATGTTTTACCAGATGCTACTGGAATACAATTTTCTCTGAGCTAATATATCACCTTAGTGATAAGCTTAATAAGAAATTTTCTATTCCTCAAAACATTAAGTTTTCCTGGTTTTTTGTGTGAGGAACACATGAAGAGAGCTCTCATAAACATAAAACCTGTTGATGTAGTTATTATTTCTGGCTGGATACTCGTTCATATCTTTTCCCCTTCAGTTTCTGGTAGTTTGTGACATATTGAAGACAACTACAGAGATGATTAATTGTGGTGTATTTATCTCCAAGGTCTTGTGAAGATTCAGGTAGTCTAAAAAAGAATTTTTTATAACAGGTTAGTAAAAACATGAACATTTTTGTCTTCCCCTTTCTCTTTTTCTCTCCCCTTCTATCGTCTGTCCTCTGAAAGATAGTATAAGACACTAAAGTTTTTGCTAATGTTTTGGGTACACATTCAGTATCTTTTGTAGTAGTTACATGTAGAAGGTGAATGGAGAACAAACCAGTGTCAAAGTCAAAACTCGACAATTAAAAAAAAGATTTAACAATTTCCTACTCTTTTTTTACAAACTAGCTTTGGGGTAGAACTATGATTTATCTTTCAGTGTAAATTATTCTATTATAATAAAATGATGAAAATTGATGCTTAATAACAACTGGTTATCAAAAGGGGATCAATATGTATGGCAATTTTTTTTTTTTACTGTGGCGTAGAACAGGTCAATATGGTATAGTCGGACTCAGATTAAAGTTGTTCATGGACAAAGAACTTTCATGAAGGGATTTTTGATTCAAATAGCTACTGTAAAATGTGGGGTTATTTCATTATTCAGAAGCCAATGTTCCTTGAAAATAAATGGAAGTAACCAACATCCAGACTTCTTGTCCTTCTCAGAACAAGTAGATATAAGCAGAGAAGACAGAAAGGGCAAGTTTTTAGAATTTAACACCTGTAGTTAATATGTATGGAAATCCTGTTGACAACAACTGAAAGCAAGATAGAAGCACAGGAGGCGTTTTTCATTGGCATTCATTCTAATCAGTCTACTTTAGCCAATTGTTGTCATCTGTTATAACAGTTTTCTTATTTTGGTCTGGCCTTTGTTGTTAACTACAAAAAAAAAAAAAAAAAAAAGTGTATGTTTCCTTCTCATGAATTTTGCACTCATGAAGATGTAAAGCAAATAGAGACCAAAGGTTTGTCTGTCTGGCAGTCTGGCCTCACTTACAATATAGATAAGACTGATGGTATGTGTAGACCATGCTGAACTCACGTGAAAGGGGATATTTCCTCAGAGCCTTTGTTCTTGATTAGTCTGTCAGTGCCTCAAGAAGGCACCCTTGTGCCTGACCAGTCTGTCAGCATCCCACTATGGGGATACTCCACTGGATTGGAGGGTAGTTCAACTATCTTGTTCACACACCAACAGTGTAAGAGTGACCCAGTCCTGGGTCCCCACAGGTGAGTATGTTACCCACTGCCAACGACTGCTACTGCCCTTGAAGGACAAATCACAGTTTACAGAATAACACTGTTTGTTGGTATAATAGAAAATTGTTACAGGTTAATGTTCAAAGTTTGTTAGTCATACTGTCTGACTGCAAAAACTTATTCAGAGCAATGTACAGATAAGTTCTAATCACTAACAAAAGCTAACTGGAAATAATAATTCAGCATGCATAGAGTGTGGTTCTTACCCAACAGGCATCCCTGTGGGGGAGAAGGCTGGTTGAGACTGTCAGTTGATCCCAGAAGTTACAATGGAGTCTTCCCTAACTTCTCTCCATTCCTAACTTACTTTTATAATATTTCTTTGTGTTTAGGTAGAGCTTGAGTGACTCTACCTATATATCATGCTCAGTGAGGAGCGATTGTACCTTGGAGGCAGGTAGATTTGGGTTGGAGGTGCACATCAGGATTACATCTGAGGTAACCTGGGGATGGAAATGGGTGTCAGTATTACATCTGAAGAGAGTGATTTTGCCAGAGTTTCTGGTTCAACAGCAAGACATCTTTTATCTCCCTTGGTTGAAATCTGCTATGTGGCTTATCAGCTAAAAAGTACTACTGAGTTCCCTCCTCTGCAAGGATTTCAACAGAGCCTGACTGCTGTGTCTCCACTCTGCTCCACTCTCCATTTCATCCCCTCTCATCATGTATTGTGTGCGGGAAGTTGGGCATGTTGACTGCATTCCATCCAGGGAGCAGCAAGAGTACTTCCCCCTATAATTCCTGTACTGTTATAACTGTGTCTATAACTTTCCAGTTTTCTCTAATTTTACACCCAGTCTTTTTCCTACACTGAATGACAATGTCTTGCTGTCTCATTCTTCATTCTTTCCTGTATGTATCCACTGCTCATCTCTTTCTCTAGCTGGTATCTCCTAGAGGAACATTTTATCCATGTGAATTCTCCCTATATGGTGATTCATACCTATGCTCACAGATGTTGATTAAGCCGTATAAGTGGAGCAGCAATACTAATGTTACTCTTACTACAAAAAAACAATGATGCTGCCAAAAAGAGACACTTTTGGTCATGCAATCAGACTGTCAAGTTATCTGCCCAGCTTTGTCAGTGATATGCTCTGTGACGCTGGTTGATCCATCTCTCTTTGTCATCTGTTGGTATAAAGGCCTGAAGATAAATGGAGCACTTTCAATATTTTGGAAAATCAAAATAGTATGGCCACATTTATGTAATAAGTGTTTGGGTTTTGTTTGTTTATTTCAGTCCTGGTGCAAGTCTGGAGTAAACCATTCCTGAGGCAATAGCATCGAAAATGTAATTTCAGTGCTGTATATGGGATTGCAAGGAAGTATCACAAAACAACAACGAATTCTGAAAATGATTTTGCATTAGAAAGGTATACAAATAAAATATGATTATCATACCAGTAGGGTGGAATGTTGTAAGGGAAAAAAAAACCACACAAAAAGGTTTCCCATACTTTAGTTTCATACATGCTATGTTCCACAGAGTTTCAAAGAAAGAGACACTGAATTAATTAGCTTAGTTATTCTGTCTCTGAAGTAAGTGTTCTAGCAAATCCAGAGTGAAACAGTGGCATAAAAATATATTGGAGGGCTAGTAAAATTTGCTCTGAGGTAAAAGAAAGCTTAACATCTTTCCATTGAGTATACAAGTAGATAAAGACAAATTCTTGATTGATATTTTAATATGAAAGAAGCCATATTTGCAAGTAACCAGAGAGGTTTTGAGAATGTATCTTCTCCTCAGCTAACTTATTTCAACAGCAAAAGCTGGTTTGGATCTGCTCCTAAAGTAAAATATGTATCTTTAAAAACTTATGGTTTAACTAAGATTAATAAATAAAAACTTTATTGACATGGAAGATCCATCTGAGGAAGGATAATTAATTCATCCTGTTTGCCATTCAACCATAAGAAAATACAATGACTTTGTAAATTCAAAAATCTGTCCTCTCTTTGGAATTGTGAAACGAAAGACTCTCACTAGCAAGTTGATTGGCAAAGCAAAGTGTGGGAGAAGTTAATGGCCTTGAACAGGCTATCTCACAATGATATCTAAAGTTAATCTGCCATGTGTTTAAGGAATCATCAGGTTAGACAACAAAAATCAGTGCTCTATTAGAAAACTGAAGTGGAGGCAGATCCAGCAAGCTTTCATCAACTTCAGTAGAAAACCAGGTTTTGCTCTATCACTTTATCTCTGTAATTTGATGATGGATGGAAATAATATAAACCAGTTTGCAGAGGAAAAAACTTAATACATTATTAAATTTAAAGGTGACCATGCTGTCCAAAAATAATCAGTGTGAGATAATTCATCAAAATTCAGGCAAATAATTCTGGATAGCTCATATTTTTACTGAGTGGATTAAAAAGGATGCCAATATTCTGACAGCAAAATTATCTTCTAAAGTAAATGGGATCTCAGAGAACATGTGTTCTACTGTTTGCTTTCCACATGTTTAAGAGAAAAAAAACCCCCGCCACAGAGAAACAGAAGAGATGAGTTCAAAGAACATAAAGAGGACTCTTTGTAACTACAGTAGCTGTTTTATTTGTCTTGCAGGAGCTCAGATTTTGTGCAATATTGTGGCAATTATTTTGTCCTAATACAGCAGTGAATTGACCCAGAGAACAATATCATTTTCAGTGAATGAGACCGGGTTCAGATCTTCAATGATTTAGGCACATGACCAATGACAGCTAAAGGCCTCTAAAGGGCTGGGAACAGAACTGGAGGTCATATGTAAGTTTCAACTTTTAATGTTTTCTTTTTTCTATTGAGTCTTTTATCTACAAATAAGCAAAACATTGTATGAAATGTTATCTGCAAACTTCCCATTAAAACTGTGTAAGCGAAATTCTTTAGGTAACCTCGTTAATTTTTCTTGGGAAACTTTGGTAGTTCAAAATGAAGTGTTTTAAAATTTCTAATTATCTATGCCTTCTTTCCCCATGTATTGGGTTTGTGTGGCCACGTTCTGAGGTCGGGGGTGTGGCTTGAGGGGTGGCTTCTGTCAGAAGCTGCTGGAAGCTTCCTCCATGCCCAGCAGAGCTAATGCCAACTGGCTCCAAGACAGACCTGCAGCTGGCCAAGGCTGAGCTATTTAGAGATGGCAGCAACACCTCTGTGATAACATATTTAAGAAGAAAAAAGTTATCGTGCAGATGTAATTAAGCTCTAAGAAGAGCGAGGTCAGTGGAGATGGAAGGGTAGAAGGTGCTCCAGGTGCTAGAACAGAGAATCTACTGCAGCCCGTGGTGTTCCCTTGCAACCCCTTGAAATCAACATGGGTGCAGAGATCTACAAGTAGGCCATGGAGGAGACTCATACTGGAGCAGGTAGATGCCCAAAAGAAGGCTGTGAACCCACGGAAAGCCTGTGCTGGAGCAGACTCCTGGCAGGGACCTGCAGACCTATAGAGAGAGGAGCCCACACTAGAGCAGGTTTCCTGGTAGGACTTATGACCCTGTGAGGGACCCAGCCTGAAGCTGGGTGTTCTTGAAGGATTGCACAATGGGGAAAGAGACCCAAGTGGGGGAAGTTTGTGAAGAACTGTTGGACTCACGTTGGAGAAGTTCATGGAGATCCCATGCTGGAGGAGCAGGGGAACTACTCTTCTCCCTGAGCAGCAGCAGAAACAGTGTGTGATGAACTGACCATAACTCAAATTGCCTGTCTCCCTGCACCACTCGGGGGAGAAGGTAAAGTCCAGTAAGGAAGGAGGGGTGCAGGGAAGGTATTTTCAAGATTTGTTTTACTTCTCATTATCCTGCTCTGATTTTGTTGGTAATAAATTCAATACCCAAGTCAAGTCTGTTTTTCCCATGGAGGTAATCGGTGAGTGAATCCCTGTCCTTAAACTCAACTCATGAACCTTTTGCTATATTTTCTCTCCTATGTCCAGTTATGGAGGGGAATGATAGAGTGTCTTTGGTGGGCATCCAACCAAGGTTAAACCACGCTCCACCTGCTGGTTGAAGAACCATACATCATTAAAGTTGCTTTTTTTACTAGTTATTTTTTCATAATATCTAATCTTTTGACAATATGAGCTGAAGTATCAAATCAGTGTATCTTGTGTTTAGAAGAATAACAAGTTGTCTGGGCTTAGGACAGAACTGTAATAGCTCGTGTAACATTCTATTCTTTTTATTTTTTTATTATTTTTTCTATAAATAAGAGCCTACTGACCTTTACATTACAAGTCAGAGAGCAAATGTAATGGTTTTTGAACATATTGTCCAAGGACATAGAGAGTGTTATTTACAGCTAACAGGTAGAAGAAGCATCAGTATGTGCAAGATGACATGATGTAGGACTAAATGGATGTAACTTTAACCGGTTTAGAAACAAGACATCATGTTTACAACTGAGTGTATTCATCAGAGAGCTGTTAAGTATGAATTATTAAACTTAGTGCACTTCTGAAAATGTAATTGAATGTGTAAGACTAAAAATACAAATTATAGGCTGCAAGAAAATAAATGTATGCTATTCCTATTTCTAAAATATATATAAATTAAAAGATTAGCATACAATTTAAAGGTCAATAAGTAGTGGTAGTACATTGATATTATGGAGGTTAGCCGTGATGGCAGCTTGAAAAATAAATGACTGGTCACATGATTTTACAGACTTTGGGTGCAACCGTACTCCTTCCCTTTTTTTTTTTTCTTTTTTTTTTTTTCCTCGTCATTCCCCTTCAGTTCTTTCCTCCTTAAATAAATGTATTTTGTTATACAAGCTCTCAGTCTCTAAAAGGTTAAGATATAGCAGGTAGTCCCACTACTTGGGTTGCAAAATTAGATTGCAGGAATGGGTTTTATAATTAGTGCCTCTGGTATTTCTGTCTTTTAGATGCAACCTGCAACAAAATTCTCTACAAGTGTTTACATGTGTTCAGAATTTTTCCTATTTTTATGAAAGGCAGTCAAAAGACATAAAAGCAATACACTGCCTGATGTTTTCTTCTTTTGCCTGTGTATTCTATGAATTCTAAAAGAAAAAGTTTCAAGAAACTGTGCTACAGAGTAAGGGTAGAGTAAAACAATTAGACTTCATGTCTCAGGAAGTTAATAGTGAATTAGTAAGACCCCATACCTATATAAACTGAGTTGTGAGTGGGAAGGAGTTGCTAGTCAATGATATTTGAAGGACATTACATCAGGGAGCCTATGTCAAATGAATTGTGTTTTGAAACTAGGTCGTAGGGTATAAATCTTCAGATAACTGCTGACCATTAATTTGAGAACTTTTTCAGCAGTCTCAATAAAGACAAAAAGTACTGAATTAACACACATGGTAAAATACCTTCTCTCTTTCCATCTGATTTCAAAATGTTCCCTTCAGGTCATTTTTTTGAGTCACACCAGTGAAGAAAAGCTGTATAAGCCATCACAGAACAAGATCAAGAAAGCTTCAGATGTTAATGGACTGTTAATTCAGCATTTTTCTTATAGCATTAGAAAAAAAAGAAAATAGTTGACTAAGCAAAGATAATTCAAGTTAAGGTCAGTCATAAAACCTTTCTGATATTTCATATGCTACCATGCTCAACTTTCTAAACCTCTAGTAGTTATGTTCAAACCAGGTCATAAGGAACCATTAAACCAGGTATGTACTTATATAGAATTTAAATCCAGTTTTTGATGAAGTTCCAATGTCTTCCTTTTTTCTTGCATATTTTTCTTTTCCTTTAACCTGTAAGAAATTGCAAATGTTCTCTATGTAGAAATCTCAGTAAAATTCTGACAGTAACAAGTAACATAATTCTGAAACACTATAATTTTCTAGCCATGTACTGTGAAATAGATATCATAATAACTTAAGGACAAGATATTTTTTTACATAGAGAGGGCAGATATCTCTATGAAGTACTGAAATGAAACAATGAAATACATTCTTTTAGATCCAAAAGAATATTTATAATAGTTAGCCACAGAAAGTAATCTGATGTATTGAAATGTAAGACAAAAATTAGCCTCTGACTCTTTAGTTTCTTACTTCCAACTCATGATGTGGATTGGCTTGAAGGAGAAACACAAGTATTTGAATAGAACAGGCAAAGAATTATTTTCTGTAAAAATGAAATTTGAGCGTGATCTTTAATTTAAAGCAGGAGGGCACAATAACTCATATGGACGAAGTACAAGACTTATTGAATGAAAAGAAAACCAATACAAAAACCCCTCAAATATGTCCAAAAGGTTATTAGTAAAACAAGCACAAAGTATGGAAAAGAGTGTGCAATAAATTTGCCTATGGAGAAATTGCAAGGAAGTACAGAAACAAAGTGAAAATAGGCAAAATACAGTTAAGCTGAGTCTTTTAAAGAAAATTACAACTGTCAGTGACAGAGATAAAGATAGAAAAGGGTCAGCAGGGACAGGAAACAGAAGAAAAGTGACACTAATACATGCTCAGAAAGGAGAAAAGATCAAGTTTAGTCTATTCCACTTTCCAAAGGAATATTTTTGCCTCAGATTCTTTTTTTAACTGTGACTGCTATACAGGAAGGAAAGGTAAGCTATGATAATAAAATACCCCCCCAAAAAACAACAATAAAAAGGAAGAAGATAACAGAAATCAGGATATCTGAAATGGAACCAAAACTTAGAATTCATATTCTAATAAAATCAAGATAGTCCCTTAGTCTCTGTCCTGAAGAGACAGAGACTAAGACATTCCTTAAAAGAATCATCACTTGAAAGTCCAGTACTATGAATGAATGATGGTAATACTCTCTGATGAAGAGAAGAAAATACAGCACTGTATGTACATCAGATATATGTACATAATAGGCCTCTGTGCTGCATAATGGCCTCAAAACCTCAAAAGAAAAAATTACCAAATCCATGGAACTCTGTAGACCTTTGAGTAAGTTAGAAAATTATTATCTAGCACACTAAATTTACTCCATATATTTTTTTCAATACATTTATGCATATTTTCTGATATTTAATCCAATAAATCATCCTAGTCAAGTCAATTCCAGACTTACAAAAGCACTTCATACAGTTTCCTATAGAGAGTTATATTTCAAATAGACTTAATTTTATTAGAAATTATTAATAGCTAGGCAACAGGAACATGACAAAAGGTTCATTGAACAGATCAGACTGGGACGAGATTAGACAATGATTTTCCTCAGTCATTTTTCTTGGGGTAGATATGCTTAATATTTTCATTAGAGACTTTTACACAGGAAGTAAATGGGTATCCTGAGATGTGCAGGTGTTAGAAAGTGGAAAGTATTATCCATACTCAAGAAAACCTGATTAGTAAGTAGAAGAGCTGGATGATCTTGTGAACTAAAGAGATGGAAATGAAATTAAATTGAATAATAAAAATTCCAAATATATACACTTCATGATTAATGAGAATTTAAACCTATAAACATAAACCATATCCATTGTGTGCAGCAAAATAAGGGAAAATTTGAATACATTGGTGTGGTGGGTTGATCATGGGTGGAGACCAGATGCCCACCCAGCCACTTTATAACTCGCCTTCCCAGCTGGACAGGGGAGAGAGTAAGGTGAAAAACAGCTCATGGGTTGGGATAAGGCAGTTTATTAAAGCAAAAGCAAAGGAAAGCTTGCAAACGCAGAAGCAAAAGGTAACAGTTTATTCTCTCTTCCCATGGGCGGTGATGGTCAGCCACTCCCAAGCAGCAGGGCTTCGGCACGTGTAATGGTTCCTCAGCAGGGAGCCACTGGAGTCAAAGAATGCCTGCCTTCCTGCTCCTTGCCTTAGCTTTTATATCTGAGCTGACATCATATGTCATGGAATATCCTTCGGTCAGTGTGGGTCAGCTGACCTGCTTGTGTCCCCTCCCAGGATCTTACCCTCGACTGAGGAAGGAACATCACAGTGCTGATGATTTGCTCAGCAGTATCCAAAACACCGGTGAGTTATCAACACCCTTCTAGCTGCCAATGCAAAGCACAGCACTGTGAGGGCTGCTGTGGGTAAATGAACTCCAGCTCAGCCAGACCCAATACAATTGGTGAGTAATAGGATGACCGTGACATGGCTGTGAAAATGCTAATGGTATCCCAGAATGCATCAAGCAAGGAATTCTCAGTACAGATAGGAAAATGTTGCTCCCATTTTGTAACATATTGTCAGGATCTTACTCAAAAATATTCTATATAGTATTATTTATCTGATAGGATGAAATTTACCTGAATTAGATGCACAAGAAGACAATATTGATGACTGAAAATAGAAAAATCTCTATAAAATCATTAGAAGAGAAAGTGAAACAAATGTAGAGGTGAGATTAAGATAAGTGTGAAAATATAAGAAGGACAAGAATTATCTGCTTTAGAAGACAATGCTATGCATCTCCATATGGATATGAGAGGATCATAAATAATGTCATCACAATCAGATGTTTCTAAATAAGGTCCTGGGGTAGCCTTTCTAATACATTGGCTTTAACACTGAAATTGAAAAGATTAGAGAAAAAGGGATCACGTAAGACAAAAATACATCAATCTTATTTCTCATGATAAAAGATTATATCTATTCATCTCATTTAAATTTTTGAAGTCTGTTAAAATAAACTTAAATGTTTCATTGATCAAAAATGCAAACCTTGTTTTTTGGTAAGAAGTCATCGCAGACTGACTGGCAGAAAGCATTTGAACTTAGTTTTTGTGTTATCAGTGTCCTTACTTGTATGGTTTCATCTAAAAAATGTTCACATTCTTCCTGTAATCTAGGACAGTGTCAATGTCCTTGATATTCTCAGCTATATTTCTGTACATTTTTGTAGCTTTTGATCTGACAATGAAATACTGAAATCTTTGGTTGGTTGAAAGAACATAGTGGTGTGACTTTGAGTTAAGGTTTTCTGGTGCCTATCCAAGAAGATGCTGTTCAATCTATAACTAGTGAACACTGGCTTCTATTGCTATAGATTTTTTTTTCCCCTGCAAGCTCTATTTCTTTATTTAATTGCATTTATTTATGAGTTTAAGATGTATTATTGACTCTTTTTTCCTCCATGATAGCAGAAGTCATACCACATTTGGTTTACTCTTGTTCTTTGAGGTCTTAAAGTAACATTCTGAGTATGAAATTTACATTTTTTATATTGTAAAGAACAAAATTGTAGATGTTAGAGTGTCTTAAACACTGCAAATGCATACACCTTCAAAATCACTGGTTTTAGTTAAGTTACTCTGACTAACTTTTTTTTTTCTCCCTCTTTACTGACACTATCTCACCTTTCCCAGTTTCTCTCATTTCTGGCTGACTATCTGAAACTGCCTGTTATCATTCCCCTACTGTGTGTCACTCAAGACCATTTTTCCAGAAGTTAATTGGGAAAAGACAGCTCACCGTGGCAGGAATAGCCTCTTGGTATTTGCACATAGGAATCTTTATCACTCAGTTATCATGACTATGATGCTGCTCTATATATATCACTGTACAGAAAAGAGCAAGAAATTTAGAATACATCTCCTGTATTTTTCTGCACATCACTCAAGATGAGAAATGAGGAAAAAAGAAAAAGAGGTTTTGTTAGATAGAAAAAAAAAAAAAAGTGAATTGAGATTAAGGAAAGAGAAATTAATCTTTTACTACTGAAGGAGTAAATATAATTTCAATCAACAGTTTTACAATTTTTATATGCAAAAATAAACAAATATAGACCAGTATGGAAACAGACTTCTATGACAATACAAGTCTGTTTCTCTTCTTAATCTTTTTCTCCTTCACTACTTTCTCTGCTCTATCATGATAAGAAAGTAGCAGGAAATTATAGGTTATATCTTCTCAGTTATTTTGTTATCTGTTTCAAAACATTAATTTTTACATAAGTGCTTGACAAAATACATATTTTTGCAGTAAATATAGTTCATATACAGAAAGCAGAATGGCTTATAATACTAGATTCACTGACAGCAGAATCATACTACCTTTAAATCAGTAATGCAACTTTTTCCCCTAATTAGGGAAAGGGCAGGTAGAACAAAAATAATAATCACAGTGATAAAATTTCACATTTACATTGTGTGCTGTGTGTGAAGAATTCAAAGTATTTTTTTAAGCTCAGTAGCATTTAGCCAACTATTAGAACTGTAGTGGCACAGGGAAGCTAAGAATCAGGGCATAGAAAATTTAAGTGACTTATCCAAGGCCACACAACAATTCAATTCCAGTAACAAAAATAAGATTCCATAATTTAAGTCTCCTTCTTACCTAGCTATACCTCATTCCTGCCAAGCATCTGTCTTACAGACAAATACCCTTTTTCTCAATTGTGAAGTGAAATGAGAGGAAATGAAGTCACCTTGTGTGATTTTATTATCTGACCTGTCTGAATGAAATATTGAATCCTCCAAAGATGGTGCATAGAATTTATCTTTCTGGTTCGAAATATGTTAATAGTATCCTTTTACTCTTTCTCCCATAGAAATTTTGAATATAACAGAAATGTGGCAGTGTCAGCAAAGGTGCATCCTTACAGGACCATCTTCTGCAGCTGGGTAGACTTCAGTGAAAAAGAGCAGATGTGATAGCAAAGGACTGACTGCATTAACAGCTTAAATAAAAAGTAAATGCTATATCAGACAGAAATGTGAAGGAAGTGAAATACCTTCTATCTAAATATACACATGCAGTCGCAGCTGTTTCCGAGGTAACACAGTGTGCCTTTCTGAACAGTAATTCCCCAAAGCAGGTGTAACTTTCAAGGGATGAGTCAGTGCACAAAGACATTCAGAACCATAACATTTCTAGCACTAGAAGTCAGTTATTTTAGGTGATTTTTTGACTTGACACAGACTTTTTTAATAATTACTAGCAAAAGTTTTCCAGGAAAATCGGTGCAGTCTTCAGGCAATCTCTGTATCTGCTTCTTGTAGACTGATCTGTACTTCTGTATGTTAGTAAAAACAAGAAAAAAAATAAGTTGAAAAGAAAGTCAGGAGGAGAAAGAGGGAGAATGGGATTAAAGTTTCACTGCCTGACAGTGTCTATAAACCTTCTGTGCATCTTTTGCCTTTGCAAAACTGGGTACTAGCCAGAAGTGTGCAATGAAATGTAGGCAGGGAATCCAATTCTTTACTGTCTGAAACCTGTGTAATTTCTTATAGCTTTTCAGTTTGCATGTAGAATGCTACTATTCTGATCCTATTCACGCTTTGCATGCAAGATAGTGATTACTCAAGGCAGTGTGGGATCAGACCAAGAAAGACAGTGACCAGGACTCTTTCCTTGTAATTGACATCTAAGCGAGAAAATACAGAATAATAAGTAACACATTTATGTGAATTTTCACTTTCCCCCCAATGTTTGCAATAACATTAATAAATTTTTAATTATTAATTCAGATAGGTGTTAAAATATTCAAACTGTATAAAATTTTCCAATGGGTTACCAGTGCATTCAAACGCATTTAAAATTACATTTTTGTGGCGTACCTTTAAAAAACTGTTATTTGATCACCTCTGCGGAAGACCTGTCTAAAACCTATACACATTTTAAAAAAACTAGATTCCTTCTATATAACTTTTCGGTGCTGTAATGTACCTGTTAGTAGTAGTTTACCCAGAGTACTGGCAGACTAAAATATCTAACAATCATGGAATTAATATGGAACATCTACCTGTTAATCTTTCATAATCTTTGAGTAAGTCTTGCTGCATCTTAGGCAATTTGTCGCGTACTCAAAGGGAGGCTTACAGTGAAGGAGTGCAGGTTTGCAATTTTAATGGGGTTTTTGTGCTTGTTATTGCATGTGGTCCTGCAAAAGCTTTTACAAGGTGTGATTAACTCTTTGTTTCTTATTCGTACTTATACTTTTCATTCATAGATTAAAAGTAGAAGTCTGCAGGCAAGGAAGATATGACTTACTGCTTCTCAGCACTGTAATGGAGAGTAGTCAACCATCACATGTTCTCCTATTCCCCCCCCCCCATTTTACTCATGTGTAGTAACAATTGTAGTTCACATGAAACTGCAGCAAATATAAAATATCTATGTTCTGCTAGTAATTTTGAGAAATGACAACATATTTTTGTGAATAATTTCTAATACTACATCAGCATTTTAGGTAAGAAGATGATATCATTCAAAGAAACTTTGCAAATCTGAAGAGATACACCAGGACGTAGACGAGATAAAGAAGTTAATATCCGTAAGAATGTTAAGAATGGCTATAGTTCAGACTAAAGGCTCTGTAATAAAAAGTGAAAAATTAACACAGAAGAAACCTCGCAAGTATGGGATGTGCTGAAAGGTTCTCAAAAAACTTTCCCAGCCTCGAGTTGAGAATTGCTGTTCCAGGACTGCAGATGATATGTCCTTTTCTGTACTACCCAGATGAAAGTTGGGGACGGAAAGTGCTTTCACATCTCTAGGCATATATGTTCTCCTTGCCTTTTATACCAGACAGACTTTGTTTTCATCAAAACAATCTGCCTATTGCTGTATAAACATACTGCACTTCAGGGACTTCATATTCTTTGTTAATGATTAGTTTATTCATCAGAGAACCGGGGACCATTATAAGTTTATGCCTATTCCTCAGCTACCACATTTGACCAGGCGGTAGTGCTTACTGATTTGCACAGTTTGTTTAAAAACTGTGCAAAAACCATGCTATTGCATTTTGAGAAAAGACTTTAATGTGTTAATTGACACAAGAGAAACAGAGGAAATTGGTTCTGCAACTTTCATTTGTATGGAACTGCAGTAAAATCATTAAGTCTAGTGTGAATGGAGAATGAACAGGATTTTTCTGCCGCAGAATCAATGGAAGAAAAAGCAGAAGAACAGTACACCTGTAAGATTGTCAGGTGAACATCAAGACCAACACACTCTTGTGTTGATTTTCAGAACATCTTTATCAATAGACAAATAACTGAGAAAATTCTTAGGGCTCACAGAAGTTGAAGAGGATGGAGAGATTGATCTCTGAAGACTCCAACAGACACATGCAAAATGGGCATGTAGTCATCAAACCAAGAAAAACTGAGGAGGTGATGAGTCGCTCATGTTCCTTGGAATCCTGGATCCATGTTCTATGGAATCCATGTTCTATGTCATCCTGGGAGCAACTACTGTTGTACAAGCACCTTGGTCACTGCATGCTGACGAGGATGCTAAAACACAAAAATCTTGGTGTCTGTGAGTATGTGAGCCTAAGTATTAATGCGAGTTAAAACAGTTGGGGTTTTTTGTTTAAGGTTTTTTTAAATTTATTTATTTTCGTTTGGTTTTCATTTTTAATAAACTCATTTTTCCTTTCTAGAAGGCCTGCAGTAAGTTTTGCCACACTTTTGCTACCATGCTCTGAAATTACTTCTTACTTTGTCTATTTATGTTTTGTTCTTATTTTCTACTTCATCATATATTCTCCTTCTGCATGAACTCAAAACAAAATGAGACAAAACAAACCACAACAAAAAGAAAATCAAGCAACCCAAATAACTAATCAAGATGTAGTTCCTAAAATTTATTTCACAGATAGTACTTTGCAGCTATAGAACTGTAGAAGAAAGAATGCTAAAAACTGAAGCACAGCTAGATAATGAACAAGTTTCAAAAATATCTCCCTTAACAGAAATTAAACAAGATGCCTTCTGTCAAGAGTATACAATTCCGTCTGGCTCTTGGTACTTTGTAAGTGTTGCAGAACTCCTGAAAATCATGTGGAATTCAGTAGAGGTTCAGTGGTTAGTTTGAGTTGGTGGTTACATGATTTCTCCATCAATGAAAAACTGAAAAACTGAAAGTGTATCAAGGGCATAGATTTGGGAAAGAAATTTTACCTTTTTGTTATAAAACCAGAAAAAGATGTGAAATTAAATACACGTACAATGGCTTTCACGGGATGAAGTGCAGCTCTCCTCTGCACAGCAAGCCAGGTTGGAAGGTCAGTGCAAAGGGACAACAAAGGTCACTCTTCCAATCAGCTTTTGGGGACATCTTGTTTCTGTAGGGTCATGCATAGGTAATGTAAATTCTGATATTAGGGGTAACTATACCAAGTCATGAAGGATTGATTCCAAAAGAGGCCTATCTGATCCTCTTGAGCATTGCAACATGCCAGAAGAAGCAGACAAAACACAAAAGTTCCGTGTTAGTTCTGGGAGTATAAAGTGAGAGGAAGTAAAAATTAAATAATTAAATACCTTTTTCATTAAAAAAACCCTTACAATTTCTAATGAGTCAGGTATTTCAAACTCTACAAACTGTAAATGAAGTCTGTATGTGAATGTCTCACATTTAATTAGTGTGTGACAATTTGGGATGTTAGCCATCAGGTGCCTATGTGGCTAAATAATTTCAAAGTAATTAGAGTCCCCTAAATATTAGTTCAGGTTAGCTGTTTATCACTCCATAGTAAGAATTCTTCCATAGTGCCCATCAGTTTAAACACCACTGGTATTTGCTCAGTAGAAAGAGGGAAAGAGAAAAGGAAAGAGACAGAAAGGTACAAAGAAGGCATGCAAGGCTTAACAGGTAATTCCAGTTTTTTATTGTAACAACTAGGAAATTTGAGGTGGGGGAGGGAGGAGAAGGAGAGAAGTGCTGTTGTGTTCAGTTTCAGCTTTAGCTTAGACATTTCGGTGATTCAGTTCTGAATAATGTCCATGGCTTGATCCAAAGCACAGAAGCAGTCATACTGACTCCATTTCCACCGCCTTGGAACATGCCATTGACAGCCAGATGTATGGACTAGGCACAGGTTTAGCCTGATGTCCTGAACCCCTTTTCTTCCATGTAGAATAAAAAAGCAGATAAAAACTAGAGAGGACCTGCAAGTCTGAAATTTAGCTTTGTAGACAAAGAAACAACTGCAGCAGCATTCCCCAGCTGTGCTTATTACCACTGCACAACAGTGATAATTACCAAATTTCTATATTTATAGAAAACTGGTGCTTCATGAATATCCAGCTGCGCTTTTATTTAAGTACAATATGTGACCATTTTCTATAAATATGGACATACGGTAGAAGAAGAATTACATTTTTTGATGGTTAAAATGCTGGATCAAGTTATGGGAATGTTAATTATTTATTTATAACACAGGAAAATTCTACCTTTCAGGAAAATCGATATGACTCATTGCCATTTTCAGTGAACCCATCACTGATCATTCAGTGATTTTTGACCATGAGGGCTACAGAGGGATTTTTTTGACAGTATGTCTTAAAAGGAAAGAAGCAGATTATCAAAGTTTTCGATCACGATGACTAATGTGCATAATAAATGACTGCGCAGACTATAATGCTGGAAACACTGGCACCACCAAGTCTGTCAGTGATGTGGAGCTGCACAGGTAGAATGAAACAGTGACATTGATTCAGATGAGATAGGTGGAACATTTCAATTATTTATCTGCAAACAACTGCAGCAGCAGCAGCAAACCCCTGACATAGCACAAGATGGTTAACTTTGAACTTGGAATAGATCTTACAGTCACCAAGCTATCTCAGAGGCAGAAGGCAAGTTGTCGGTAATTAATGGCTCGTGGATTTAAGAAAAGAGCAAGGTGTCAGCATTTACTTAGGATCGTACGTGGGACCAATCTAGCTGACAACTGCAGGGAATTTTGCAAATGTTTGCAAGAGGCATCTTAAGAAACATTCATCTGAAAACGACTATACTTATAAATGGATTACGATATCTAAAACTCCACATGCCTTTTATTGTCAGTTCTGGCTGCTGGTCTTCTTCCATCTTGTCTAATAAGATTTACCTTAAAATGTTTGTCCTATTTTAACAACAGCAGCAGCAAAGAGAAGAAAAGCAACCAACCCCCTTTTTATGTCAGAAAAACATCTTTCTTTTTTATTAGTCCAAATGGTTCCAAAGGCTGCTTTTGTACATGATGTGTATGTGGTGGCAGTGGCTGTATATAACAGAAATACACAACACTGGGAATGTGGATTTCAGTCTACTGCTGATGAGCTGCCTCCCTTTATCCCTCTTCTCTCCTCGAAATAAACTGCTAAGCTTTCAAATGGTGTCCTGTCTCCATGTAGCCACTTGACTAAAATGGATTTTAAACTTTTCAGCTATTTAAGCTCTTCTTTTTCAAATAGCACTGAGGGAACCTAAAGCAATAAAAAACTAGCAGAAATCACAATGTCATCCAGAGAGGGGGAAGGGGAGAACTTGGAAACTCAATTGCTGCTTAAAATGTCAGCAATTAAAATTAATTGAAAACAATTAAGGAACTCTAATCTTCTTGTTCCTCTTAAGTGTTTATTTAATTTTGATAACACTGCTGGAGTAAGTTCATACACAGGCTGAAAACATGTTGAAAATGATCTGTAGTTTCATTCCTGATTCTTTGCAGGAGGGTGTCAGGGCTCCATGGGAACTGGGGCCATGAAACAGCAGCGCCTGGCAGCCAGGGCCCATCCTACCACCCCATTCTATCTTTCTCCAGCTGCTATTCTTAATGTTATGCCTGTGCTGGAATCAGAACATGGAGTGTTCCTTTGCAATAGCTTATCCTCCACATCTTGGTTTTTTTTGAGACGTTTGAGCAATGAATTTTCTCTAGTGGATATTTGCTGTCTCATCAGGTCTTCCTGCCTTTTAAAATGTAAACTGCTTTCTCCTGTCCTTTGATTCCTTTAATTTATTTTTGAAATTTCATTCTGAGTCAGAGCATTTCCTCCAATCAGCTGGTATGCTGCTGGGCTTCTATTTCTTTTATATATTGTGTCAGGTACAGACACATTTAAAGTTGCTCTTGTCAGCATAACTCTGAGCATTACAAGACCTAGTTGTACATCACAAGACTTTATTTCACAGTACAGGCTGAAGCTAACCTAATCCCTTTTAAAGATGAATTACAGGTATAGCAGTCTGGTGAATGTGGGCTAAGGACTCAGCCTTCCTCAGTTCGCAAAAATTATGAATATATACAAGTACATAGAATTTGCTAAAATTTTGGCTTTTTAGCTCAAGCTGTCATAATTCATGTTTATAGGTTTGGAATTTCCGAGTCTATCTGCTATCATTATTGACAGTTTTTCAAAACTCATCAGGACAAGATTCTGAGCTTGATCTCAGCTTGAATTTAGCCCTGCTTTCAGCAGAAAGCTTGGCTAAGTGAGCTGCAGTTTCCTTTGAACCCAAATTTATCTATGCTTCTGTGAATCATAATGAACTTGTTAAGGACATGCCTCTCTTCAGTAGTGACTTTGATGTTCATTCTCAAAACCTCATAACTTTTGCTCATTTTAGTTTGTTTTTATCTCAAGTTTTTAATTATTCACTGAAATTCTATTACATCTCATACTTGGTATTTAATCTGATACATTGTTTTATTTTGCTTATAAAGTAATATAAGAATATAAGAAGTTGAGCAACAATTAGGATATTCACCACTTTTTCTTCTTCTGATTGCCAGTAACTATATTATTTGTACATTTTGCCACATTTCTTCCCTTGCCCCTCATACTGCCATTACTGTTCTGTAGCAGTCACCTCCATTTCATCAGTAAGTAGTGAGAGCTTTCATTTACAAAATCTTTCACAGAACGTTATCCTTCTGGAAACTAACTGACATCCCAACAATTGTCTTAACAACCTATTGATTTTCTTGTGCTTTTCTCTTCACATTAGATGTACTTTTGAAGATATTGTAACTAGGAAGGCAATGAAGAAGGTATGCTTTTCCCCAGATTTCCTCTTTCATCCCATCATCTTTGTGTTTCTGCAAGCTTTTCAACTCCTTTTTGAAGTTATCTTTGCCAAGCAATCAAGTCTCTCTTGAATGCATAAGTCTTTAGAAACCCTAGCAATACCGAAAGAACATTACTGACTTCTGCTCTTGGGACACACCAATAAATAAGTTTGGGATTATTTTCTGAACTTCTATTGAAATTGGAGATAATATGTGGCAGAATTAGGTTGAGGAAATAAAGACATAAAAAGCTCATTAATTAATTTCCTCAAACAAGAATATTAGAAAATCTCATTTTGTATGTTTTCATATCCTGTCACAAAAAGCAGGTAACTATTAAATGTTTTGGTGCACTCCTAAAGCTTTGTAAGAAAAAAAGGCATTTCCTTTTGTAGAGATAAATATTGAAGAGGTTCTTACAGATGAGCTGAGTATGAAGAAACCCTTGTTGTATATGGAATTAGTAGAAATCAATGTCATGTTTAGTTCTCAGTAAAAGGTATGGGATTAATGCTAATCTTCAGTGAATATGAAGATTCGTATGTTTCTTGTACTTCCCAGTAAAATCCTTAGAATTCAAAGATTTTGCAAAGAAGGCTACTGATTTGGGAGAGTAAATACATATAGGAGCCCAAAACTGTAAATGCTCCTAATTTTTTGCATTACCTTATTCCTTCATCATTTTTGCAGATGTCCATCCTTTTACTAAATAACCATCCTCCTACATAATCACATGAAGTAGTTACATTGACAATGACACCTTTTGGATGCAAAAAATAAACAAATATTTTAAATGACTGAGAGTTACAAGAAAGGTTATTGTTTGTCCTGGGTGCAAGAAATAAAAAATAATAATGTAATAAAGCTGAATGGAAGTGTTGCAAGCAATTTTGGCAAGAACTTTCACTTTCCACTTTCAAGATGCAGCATTTACACGTGGAGAGCAGAGAGTACCATCTCTTGGACTTCTTAAAAATCCCATCTTATTCATTTCTATTTTGATCTCCTGTTAACAGCATTAGAAAATCACTATTCATTTGATATATCTGTAAAGAATTAAATCTATTTTTATAAAATATAAGAGCTTGTATTTGACTAGAGACATGTTTTAGAGAGGGGGTTTTTTTATATTTGTTGTTATATGTGCTTAGATTTCTACTCTTGCAAAACAGTTCCCTTCCAAATGTGTGGAAGCTGTGAATGCTAAATTGTTTTTTAACACCACCTTGAAGTTCTCATGCTCATAGTCACTGAACCGAAACTGAAGAGTTTCTTCTTCTCTTGAAGGGATAAGGCTCATATGATATACACTAGAAGGAACACTGTGCAAAGATTTAAATATTGATGTCTTGTAAAAGTGACGTGAGGTAGATGAATGTTCTTATTAGACAGCATCAGCTTTTAATACAGTAATAAAACTTCCTGTGTCTAGGTTCTGTAGTAAATTCCAGCAAGGGATATTTATGTAAGTGACTATTGATTAAAAGCACCTTCCTTAAGTATTAACAGTGGTTGGTCTGCAGCAGAAAATTTTACAGATTTTCTATCAAATTTGCCCTACTTAACAAGTGTTGATATTAATTTTTTAAAACCATTTTCAAGAGATATCTTGAACAGAGTGGGTAATAATTATAAGCCAAGACAAATCCATATTTGTGATTGAATCCCTCCTCTATTCAACCTCTGGTCTCATAACCTCTCCTCATTTAGCATATTCCCTTCCTTTATTACTTACAGAGTTTTCTAGTCAGAAATTGTAAATTCTTTGATTCAGTGTTCCTGTAAAGAAAAAAAAAAAAACAAAACAACTTTTTAAATCCTTTGATTGTTGATTATTTGATTGATTTTATACATACATTTTAAACTAATCCATACATACACCAATACAAAGTAAACAGCTCCTCATCTCCAGGTGCACCATGGGATCTACTATTAAAAGAGGAATCACAAAGGAGAGGAGACCTCAGGAAATACACACTTTGATCATTCCTTCTATTTCCCAATGCAGCTCGTAGTCATTTAACTTTCAATAACTCCACACAACTCTAGCAGATATTCTCTTCCTGGTTAATCTTATTCCTATTGAGTAAGAAATTATATCCATGTCAAAACTGAGATCCTTCCTAATCACATCTGCTGTAGAAAGTTTTATTTGCTCCTTCTGAGTTACTAGGTTTGTCAAACCCCTCAACAAGACTATGAAGTGTATAAACACTATAGGTCAAGAGTTTATGATTCTCCAAAGGCAGAAAAGCTGCAGTTATTGAATGAAATAGAGAAAATGAACATTGAACATAATTTCTTAGCAGTTTAGTGGGACAGTGTTTCAATATAGCTTTCTTCTGTATCTGTATCTAAGAAAATGGAAAAAGGGAATACCCATGCATGAACACACACACTGAATAACCCAGAAAACAAACAAAACAACAAAAAACCCTACAACCCCCCTTGGTGAATAAAAAAGGAATGATGATAACAACTGTCAGGTTGGAGGGAATTAAAAAAAAAATGGTGTAAGCATTACAGGTTTTCCCCAAAGAACATAGATAAAAAGGTTTGGGAGCTGGTGACCCAAATATAAAATGAATGAATACAAAATGTTCTTCTTTGAAGGACAAGATAACCTAACATGATGATACAGTATTTTTTGAAGCCAGTGATTAAGAAGTGAAAATAAGCTGCTTCTGGGGCTGCTGATTGCAGATATATATATATGTGCCTACAATTTGAAGGAACAGAAGCAAGTATCCTGTAATGGATACATTTTTGAAGGGTAAAGGTAAGACATTTCTAACTAGTCTGTCATAGTTTTTTCTTGCCTTTCCCATGAAGAAAAGTAACATCCTGAAAGTTTCCCAAATCACAGACTCAACAAAATTCCCAGTAGGAATCAGAGGACTATAAACAGCTCTTTGAGAGCAGGTGAAACTTTAAGTGGTTTTTGTTCAGAAAAACCTCAGTAAGTGAAGTGTCTTCATTTTTATGCCAACTGTTGGAATATCCTTTATAATTTCACTCATGAAATTTCATAAAAACACCTACAATTTTGCTTTACAAACTTTACCAAGTTGGACTCATCTAGTGGGAGAGCAGTCCACCAATACTATATCCCAGGTCCTGCATCACAGCATGAGATTAGTGTCCAGCCTTGAGGCTTCAAGAGACGTTAGATTGTGTGGTCTTTTCCTCATCAGGATAAAGTGTGTTTGTGCATGAAAAGCTCTAAGAATGATCCTCCTCAATGTCTCTCCTCAGAAGACATTTAGACCTTTTTATTATCTCCCAAGTTACGTCTGTTCCTTTTCAGAGTGGTTTTTTTAAATTTTTTTTTTTCCAGGGTGCCCAGTGCCATCTATTTCTGCACAGCTCCTCACCCTTTCTGTCTTGGTGATATCTTCTCAAGCTGCTATGTCCTTTCATATTTAACCCACACTGATTTTAACTCCTCTGCCATGTTCCAGTTAAGGATGTTCACTTAAATGGAACAGTCACCTGTCCTTGTCATTAAGAGGCATCCTGTATAAAAGATGTTAAAAGTCCAAAGAGCAGCCTATCAGAAAGGTTAACGGCAAATGAAATGGTGCATTTCAGTGTTACTTAGGAACTTCATTAAAATTTAGTACCCATTATTGGTCTTTTTAAGTTCCCCTCTTCCATTGAATCATCTGATTTTGTCCTTGTAGTTTCATTAATAATTCAAAAACTTTTGTTTCAAACACCTCATGTCAGCATCTCTGTCAGTGTCATGCTAATAGTCTGAACTTCGCCTGAATATAAAAGGAAGGAGATCAGCATAGAGAGAGAGAATGAAACCTGAATTCTAGCCTTGCAGTAGCAATCCATCAGAGGAAATGTATTTTCCACTGAGGATACCAGCAGGCTAAAGAGATTTTTTGTTTGGTTGGTTTTTTTGTTTATTTGGTTGATTGGATGGTTGGTTGGTTTGGTTTGGTTTGGGTTTGTTGTTGCTGTTGCTGTTGTTGTGGGTTTTTTTTAATTAATATTTTATTGTATGATAAATAGAATCATATGTTTGTACTGCAAGGAATATTCATAGAAAGTTTAACTATAAAATGTGAAGTACACCTTATATTGTGGAGGCATCTCATGGTTTGAGTAGGCATAACATTGCCTACTAGTTAGCATAATATTGCCAAACACATTCCAATCATGAGAAATAGAATGGGGAGGAGGACACACAGGCACAGGAAGGGATGAAGAGAGAGAGACAAAGAGACTATGTGTGAATCTTCAGGTTCTGATTCTGGTTTTAGTTAGGCTCAAGTTAGGAGAAATATTGTATAAGAAAGAGTAATATAACTTTGTAATAAATTCCTATGTACTCCTTTACATTTATAAAATGCATTTATACACGTTCTTTCTGCAGACGTGCAATCCATGCCTCTCATATTGTCTCCGTGAAAAGTGTTTTTCAGAAGATAAATACAAACATTTTAATAAACAGATAAATTGTTTGCCATAGAATCAACAGTCTCCATCAACCTTTTCTCTTCCTTCGTGCACTCAAGATGGAAACCACTTTATATTTAGCAACATCTAAAATATTCTTATGAATTAATAAGACACATGTTCTAAGATAATAAAAAGATTAGTTTCACTTTATACTGTAAAGGGCTCATTCAATAAATATGAATTTTGCGCAGTGGAGGCTGATTTGTGTTGTTCTTCAAAAATACTGTTTTAACAGTTATTGTTGCCCTGCTTTGGCAATTACAGAGAAAAAGTGTTCATCCACATATTTTTACTTTTTTTGTTTGCAGAACATGAAAAAAAAACAGTTGAGGATTTCTTGAAATGGTATCATGGTGCTTACTCGTAATACTGTTTAGTTTCATAAATATAACAAAATATTTTTCTAATTTTGGAAACTTTCATGCAAAGAATAAATCTGTCTGAGTATCTAGGTTAGTCTGCTTGACCACGGATTGACTTTTTGGAGACTTTTACAGTTAACTGACATTCTAGAAGCTTTCTTCAGTATTGTCAAAATTTATTATATTTATCAAAACTCCTGAAAATTTTAATGTACATAAGAAATTTCACTTAAACAGTAATGAGCAAAGAAAGTCTGTTTATTTCCCCTTCAAATGAGAAATGTTTCTCCTATTGAATATGTTTTGCTCTCACCTATATTAAAAAAAAAATCTATTTAAAAATCAGTTTCCCACATATCCTTGACTAATATATATGCTGAGAATGACAATAATGGCAGCCACTCAAGCCCTATAAAAAAGACTAGCCAATCTGAACACAAGGACTTCTTCAACAAACTTGTTGGAAACAAAATGTTTTCTTTTAATTTAGCTTTCAGCTTGTGTCCACACGACTTGCATCTTCTATATAACTCCAATGTCATTACACCTCACATACGGACATCAGGATCCATTGCATTTGAAAGGACATCATCTGCTGCACATATTTTAATTTCTTATCAAAAGGAACAATTACCTTCAGAGAAACTATCTTAAATATACATTACACATCATATACAGGGTGGCTTCACAGGAAAGGATGATTAGGTCAAGTCCTTCAAATAAGGAACTCAGAGAAGTAATTTCTCAAGACTAGTGCACCTTTCTTCAGTGTATAGGAAGTGGTTCACCTTTGTTATGCTTGAATAGATGCTTGTAAAATTTCCAGAGTAAGATGAGGAGCAAACTCGGTGTCATATTAGCTGTTAATGAACTAGTATTTATAATGAAGGCATGGCATGTTTTCTTTGTTGGCCTGAGTTTTGCACAGAGAAGATGGTAAGTATCCCCTGACTATTTTCTGGGAGTTTTGTGCAGGACTTTCATGTATGATTTATACTTCCTAATCATTCTCTGCACCAAAATCTTTAGGTATTTATATGTATGTCTTTTACTTTTTGTTCATTTGTTTTCCCAAAATACTGTATGAGAAAACATGAATCTTAGGAATAAAGCCAGTGGCAAAATATGAGAATCTTTGAAATTGTTCAAATGTCAAATTTTCTATTAGAAAATATAAGTTGATCATAACTGCAAGTTTCCCTGGGTTGGCCTGATTTGCTGACTTTTTTTTTTAATTAGTCACAAACAGACTTCAGTAACAGTCAGCAGTTTCTGCTATTCTAACACTCAGGCCTTTGATTTGGGTTGCTGTGGCTTGCACTGACAGTTATAGCGAAAAAGTCCTGATGTCTAAGCTCTTTATAGAATATTGGCCAGACCCACTCTGTCTCCAAACACATCAATGAGAAAAAAAAATAGTTAAGAGACTCAGAGATCAAGCTATATAAAGAATTTTATGCCAACAGTTTTTAAAATGACACTATTTTTTTTTCAGGCATCATTTTCAATGTCCAGAAGTATTTCTGAACTTGACTCTTAGAAAATAGGAATTTTTCTCCACAGATTTTGTAATATTGTAAGAAAAAGAACTCAGTGACTTTGTAGTTCTCACTCTGCTTTCTTTATGTACTGGTCTGAACGATTCCAAATATTTTAATTACTTCCTAAAATACTATTGAAAAATAATTTCTTTTTCTTTTTTCTTTGATAGTTGTACTTTTTCTTGAGTGTAAAACTAAAAAAAATCTTAACAGTTACTCAGAATGCCTTCAAGAGTGAGTAGGAAAGCAGGAGAAGCATTTAATGTCTCCACGAGTATACTTTTGGTGGTGAGAAGCTGTTGATCTTTTCCAAAATCTCTTTATACTTCTTGTTACAGTTGAAACCAGGCTACCCAGTAGTTCTGATTCTTCAAGTGCGCATTTCATCAGCTTACAAGAAAATAGAAATATTCACACTGAATTCAGTTTTAGAAAAAGATCAGCTGTCAGCTGATGATTGCATCACTAAGGCAATATTTACAGCTTATACTTTTGATCTCTTTTCCTACTTTTTTGTACAGGAAGGAAAAATGGGACAAAGACATCAGGTCTTTTTAAAGAGTTATTTTTGGGAATTCTGTCTCAGGGACTAGGAAATCAGAGTGCTGTCAGAACTACCACATAAACCTTCGGGAATTAGAAAGAATTAGCAGGCACTCATCCAGAAATCATGTTAAAAGGCAAATATCACAGACAGCAGCATTTTTTTACCCAGAAATTTCATGGGGATCTTGTCACAAGGACAAGAACAATCCAAATCTTAGATGGAGTCTGAAAGCTGTGAAAAATGAGCAAATCTCTTTCAGAGATTCTTCATCTAATCTTGAAACTTTTATTAAAAAAAAAAATGCTCTTTATCTAAAGAGAGAAACCAGACAGATTTTTGACGGACACCATATTACGGGGAAATTAGATGCTAGGATTTAGAAGAGAACTTATGAAGTGATTGATTGATTGACTGGAAATTTTTCACTGAAATGTTTCTGACAGTAGATGATTTGTAAAAACTGAAATTATTCCCAGAAAATTATTGCCTTGATTAAAAACTCAGTAAAAAAAAAAAAAAAAGCAAAAATTTAAAATTGACAAAGCATTCTTTTACATCCTTCAAGCAAGAAATTCACATTTTAATTTGTATAAGACCATTTCCCTATGAAATTGGTTTCAGATTCTCTCTATGTTTTAGGTTTTAAATTATTCTCAGTGCTGGTATTCTGTTGCCTATGATAGTTCATATTCCTTTTCACTTACTCTATTAGATTTGAAGGAAATAGCAAATATTTGCATTGGGAAGAAATTGTTATGCATATTCTAGTTTCTTTGTATTGTTTTTGTGTTATAATGTCAACAAAATATTTTAAGTGTTACTTGTCAGGAAAAGAAGGTAAATGGCAGAGATGTCTTTAGAAGAACTGGCAATAGATTATTATTATTATGAATTAATAAGTTTACCATGGAATCATATATTGCAAAGGTAGTTTTTGTTTTTAAATGTTCATCAATGACCTGCCTAGCCTGTGGCCAGGCAAAGCCAATTTTTCCATCAGGCTTTTCTTTGTTGTAATTTGATATTGATTTCTTTCAGAAAAACTTAAAAATAGTCAAACTTAGTTACTTCCAAGAAATTGTGTTCAGCATTCAGACAGAGAGTGTTTAATATTTTTCTGTCTCCAACAACAGAAAAAACAATTGTTTTAATAACCTAAACCTGTTGCAAACATTATGTTAACACATTAGTGTTTGGGGTCAAGGATTTGTTTTAGATTACTTGTTTATCTTTTTAATTTTGTCTATATTTAGTTCTGATGCTGCACTGAAAGATGTAATTTGAAGCCATAAACAACAGCTGGACACACAGATTTTTCATGTTAGACAGTTATTCATCTGTCTTTTTTGTAAATGGTCAAACTGGCAGAAAAATGAATCAATAAACCCAATAAACAATGTAAGAAAGAAGGAAGGTAAGTACCAGTATAGCTATCACTAACAGGCAATATTCACTGGAGAAAATAATGACAATTATTTTTACATATGACTTACTAAATGCCCTGCAAATGCTGGCAGTTGGAAAAAAATTTATCATATTTGCAACTACATAGTATAGTACCATTCTTTTACCATTAGTTGTAAAATTACGAACAAAGCTTATAACTATTTTTTAATCCTGTATTATATGTAATCCAACATAGGTGCTTTTTAACCATAATATGTTACACCTGTATAATACTCAATAATTTTTTGACAAAATACCAGATTTGTGTGCACTGTAAGTTAACGTCTTTTTGCTGTTTGCTGGGAAACTGAATTGCAAAATCTAGACTGATGAAATATTCTTTCACATAATCTTTGGTTAGTTAAAACTCCTACATAGTGCTTACCCAAATCAAATAAAATGCTCCTAATTTAAGTTTCAGGAATTTTGGAGGAATATTTATGATTTCTTTAAATTTGGTTTTATTGCTTTACAGATATAATTCTACTACTATGGTCTGTTGGAAACTATTCCAAAATGTTTAGAATTCAAAGCTATCTCTTATTCAAAGATTTACTTTTTCAAGTAAAAAAGCTGAGAGAAGATAAAAACGGAAAAATTCTATGGCCTTCAAACTGTCATCACAATTTAATACTTAGCAAAGTGCTTAGAAAGATCACAGATTTCTTTTATTGTTGCACTATTTTCTTCTTATAAAGAGTGATCCCTCTTTATAGGATTTCTTATGGTATTGCTTATATCATGGGCATAGTTTTAGGGTCACAGTAACAGATTCGTTCTTGTGATTATTACTCATGTAAAACATTAAATATGTTTGTAAAATTCATATCTATCTATCAAAGCAGCTTTCTACTCCTTTTTATTTAGCTGGATCATAGAAAGGAATTCATGTGTTTCTGTACTTTTTCTTGTGCCCTGTTCTTTGTAAAGTGGAATTAAAACCTCATGCTTGATAAAAGGCAAGCAGTGGTTTCTATGTTAATTGTCTTATCTCAACTGAAACAGTACTTTTCAAAAGTGATTTCTCCCTCCTCTGTCCTGCAAGTTAGGCTTGCAAAAAAATAACATCACAAATAGTTTGGAAAAATAAGATTCTATAATGTGGCTGGGAAAGCAGCTCCTGGAATGCTATGTGCTGACTGACTTTTTACCTTGCAGTCTTTACTGAATATATTCCTGAACCCTTTGTTTTCCAGTCAGTGCCATCTTTTACAGAACACACCATCAGTATGCCTTATTAATACATCATTTGCAGGACAGATTCAATGGTGTGCTGAAGCAACTGCTCATCAGAGCAGCAGCACACTGATGATTTATCGCTGTAGCATATCATCAGAGTGAGGCACACTCATATGATTAAAAAATATCTACAGGGGTATTATGCAGGAGTGAATTCAATTTGGGCACCAGAATGAAGGTATAACTTATAAATCTTCAGCCACTGTCACTGATGTAACAGTATTTGCATTCTTGCAGAGTGTCACATCATTGTCTCCAAGATGCCTTGTGCCTTCAGCATGAACCCTGAAGTTCTATGGATGTGTGAGGCGTTAGCTCACCATTATAACTCTGGTTTGTCTTGGCATAAGACAATGGTTAAACTGTTCCCCAGGGTCCAATTTCACTCCCTTCTCTGTTATGGCTAATAGAGGCATAAGAATATGTCTCATAATGTACTGGTAATGTTCTTCTGAGAAATGCTCTTAGAGAGTATGTCCTGAAATATGATGCTTTCAAAGAGGACTGTGGCATTTATTACCATTAGTTTACAAGGTCAAAGTAAATGGCACACAAAGCATGAAATGAAAATTGGATACAGAGAGAATGAATTGCTTAAAGATTGTCTACTAAGTGTGCTCTTGCTACTGAAAAGCTTTACTACAGAGGAGGATCAAATAAGCTAAAAAAAAGTTTGCAAGAACATCTTCTAAGGAAATTCACAACACATGAGGTAGTAAATACTCTTCATTTGGTGTCAGTCTTAGGAACTTGGGAACTCTGCTCCTTTTCTGCAGAAGACATAGAGGTAATCGGAATGAGGTAAAAAGAATAAATCAGGTATATGTATAATCTTATTAAAGTGTCTCATCCTTTTTCATTACATTATTACGTTAGTACAGTATCTTTGACTAATCTAAAACAATTCCACTATGTGCAAGGAATTGGATGTTTCCAACTAACCAGTTGATTCATGTTAGTTGAAAGCATCACAAAAATCAATCTTACAATGACTAAAGATGTGTTTATTAATTTAAATATTTATGTAGTGTTATATGTTAAAAAGCTTAAGTAGATGAAGATAACACTAACTAAAGATGCTAAGAATAAATCACAAGATTTATATAAATATATAGTCATACAAACAAACATGTACAGTTGGGCACATATGGTCACGCAATTCACGTAGTACCTAAACCAAATTATTTAGTACCCAAGAATGGAATCATATCTCATTAGTCAACAGACTCAGAGAACAAAATTTTCTGCATGACTTATGAAGGCTATTTAGGAACCAGTATGAAGCCTATATATCTTCAAAGTATTGTGCAAAACTTGGCTAACTAATCCATTTATGCTAATCCATTTGTTTAAAGCTCTTGAATCTAAATGACCTTTATGAGTCAGGCAGAACCTTTTTATGTTTTCAAAGATTGCTTTCTACAGAGACTTTCTGTATGGGTCATTTTCCTTTTTTTTAAACCACTTTTTAATCACTGAGCAGAGTAAAACTGGCTGGAGCTACCTGCATTTTAACCACAGTGCTAGCTTAAAGTCTAAGACTAAAAACAGACAAACCATCCAGTTCCACCTTCTCTCCTGATTTGGATTTTCCTGTGTACCACCAGGAACATCTCTTTTAATTCTAAGAAATCTTGATAATTTTAGCCTGAATGTGGAACAAAATCGGAAATAGAGGAGGTGTGAGGTCTTTCTTCTCAAAGGGTACAACCATCCTCTGCTGTATCCCCCCGTACAATAATGTCATCAATGTGTATTGTATGTGTTCTGGGGCCTCACCCTTCTCATCCCTAGATGCACAACAAAATTTGTTGGGCTTGAGTTGTGAGGTTTTTGTGGATAGGCATTCTCTTTTTGCTGAGACAGTTTTTTATTGAACAATTTCAGTTATTATTTCATTCCAAAACCAAAACATTTCATAAACCCTAGCTCCACAGATCTAATCTTTACAAAGACTATAATATAATGTTTCCTTTAGTTTAGCATCCAGTTTCGTCTTCCCTTTGCTCCCACAGTTCAAAATTATTTGTTTAATTCTCACTTTTCTTATACTTGAAAAGAAAAATGATGCATCAAAAAAACCCTGCCCTGTCATGTTATTACTATCTCAAAATATAATTTCACTGATACATTTGATAGGCAACAAAATGTTTAATGAAGACATTTCACACAGTATTATGGAAGGAACTTAAAAAAGTGTCTATTTTTTTTAATTCAGTATGACTTTTGAAGTATGTTCCATTTTACTTTGATTATATTGTTAGGATTGTTAAGCATATTTGATCATCTGGCTTGCATATACTACCTTATTTTTGGTCAATCCTACTGAATAAAATAATTATTTGAAAGAACTGAAATTATCTAATACAATCCCCAGTAAAACAAGGCACGTTTTTAAGTCCCATCTTTTCTAGCTATTCAACCACAGGATTTCTGGGCCTGTTTTAGAGGTTGTCATTGGAGGTGAATTTTCTCAGATTCAGTGATTCAGAGTGGTTTAAATCTTGGTATACAACAAGAGTTTGTATTTTACCTTTCTGCGCAATGTACAACATGTATTCAGGTATCCCAGGGGTTCTGTTACAAGTATCCATTCTTTTTTGGTTGTCTGTTACCTTTAGCTGCTTTGGTTTGACTGAGTACTTCAGGTTTTCCTTGCTACCCCCCCCCCCCCCCAAAAAAAAAAAAAAAAAGCAAACCCCAATTTCTTTGGCTTTTTAAATATCTAATAAACTCATTATTATCCTCCTGTATTTTATATGTCCAGTAGCACTAGATAGAATGGCTAAATAAAAACAACACTGAAAGAAATCAAATTATTCCACTGACATTGGCACTTTATCAAAGAGTTTTTAATAAGTGGTGAATTAACTATACCCAGATTAGGAAACCGCTGGTGACAAGGACAAAGAACACCTGATATTTATATGACAATGAACAGTAATATATGATACATATTTAGCACTAATTGTTATACTTGCCTGGCATACTTGTTTCCTGCGATATCTGCCATGATTTAAATTCAAGCAACATACCAGTATTTCATAAGATCATAGAATAGTTTGGTTTAAAAGAGACCTTAAAGATCATTGAATTTCAACCCTCCTGCCAGGGGGGCAGGGACCTTTTCTACTGGACCAGGTTGCTGAAAGCTCCATCCAGGTTGACCTCGAGTGCTTCCAATTAGGGGACATCCACAACTTCTCTGGGTGACCGGTTTCAGTATCTCATTACCCTTTGTTGTAATTTTTTTTCCTTATGTGCAATCTAAATTTACCGTCTCTTAGTTTAAAACCATTGCCCCTTGTTCTGTCAGCATAGGTAGGCCCTGTTAAAAAGTCTTTCTTCAGCTTACTTATGATCTCACTTTATATATTTAAAGGGTCAGGTAAGGTCTCCTCAGAGCCTTCTCTTCTCTGGACTGAACAATTCCAACTTTTGTCATGTTTTCACGGGAGAAGTGCTCCAGCCCCCGATCATTGTGGCTATACATTTAGCCATGAGTTGTTCTGTATATATGTTTTTGTGTGTCTAAACCAAACATGTAATTTTGCTAGACCAGGAACATCTTTAATTATAGGTTTCTTATTCGTCTTCTAGTGCCACTAAGAACAAATTGTTTTCCACATACATAAACACTAAAACTGAGATGGCTCAGCACATTTTCTAGCTTTTTCAGCTCACTCTAGTGTCAGCCATGAATGTTCAGTATCAATTTTAAAATGTTTCTTGCCTCACCAGACCTTGTTTGCCCTTGAATTCTCTTTGCTTAACAAGCTGTTCTTTCTTCATATCCTGGTTGAGTTCTAAGTGCTCAAGATGTCAGTCTGCTGATTGTGCCAAAATTGAAGCTGAATCAGCCAGTGAAATTGCTTTGACATCTACAATGTTGGAAACATTACACTTTTCAAATCCAAACTGAAGACATTTCAAGATTATTTTTAGTTCCATGAATTTGAATTATTTAATTAATTAAATGTACGTAACGTTTCATTTGGGAATGTTATCTAAGGAACTCTCTCCAGTTTTGGGCTCCCCACCAGGAGAAAGACATTTATGTACTGGAATGAGCCCAGTGGAGGGCCTCAAAGCTGGTCAGAGAGCTGAAGTATGTAGTATGTAAGGAAACTCTGAGAGAAGTGCCTGTTTAGCCAGGAAAATAGTTTGGGGAGATGTTTACAGATAGCAACTACTTCAGCCATGGGCACAGACAGAGGCAGGGCAAACTGCTCAAATAGCAATGTGATAGGACAAAAGGCCATAGATAGAAACTGAAACATGGGAAATTCCAAGTATATATTAGGAAGTATTTATTTGTTTGTTTGTTTGTTTTATCTTTAGAGAAGTCAAACTTTGGAACAGGGACCTATACAGTTCAAGTTGTATGCCAAATGCAAGCTCCCTCTCAGTGTTGCAGGAAAACAGAAGGATGTGTCTTTAATTTCCTAGTTAAAACTCCCTTCTTTTAAGGTACTAGAGCTTTTGGTAGAGGGAAGGCTTTAGCATGGAGTTTATACAGGGTGGAAATGTTGGTCACAGTGAGTTCATAAAGAATTTGGATTTTCCTGTTTGCTTTTGTTTCATCTTCGTATTTTTTCTTGTGACTTTTGTGTTGCACTATGGGAAATTATTGAGAAGTAAACATAAAACTTTAACTTCTTGTTTCAGTAGCATTTTACATTTGCTGTGTGCTCACTTTCTACTGATAACATTATTACACAAAGTGAGGGAAGTATAGAATGAGGATTTTGGTTCGGGGTTTTTTAATAGTTACTATTAATAAAGTCAACTTTTGCTGATATATGCAAGGCAATTAACATAGCTAGGATAATTGACTCCAAGCCTGAGTAAATGGGATAAAATTTAGTAGCTGACATTACTCACCTTTCCTAGTGACCAAATTACCTTATTTGTAATGTAATAGACATAAAAAGTACTATTTTTTTTTAGCCCTGCAGCAGTGTCTTCATGTCCTTCAATGAAATGCAGACACCATTTCTAATACCTACAAGTTATGTTTGCTGTTTGCTGTTTATTATGTCTCCTACTCAGAGATATGGCAAAATTATGATAACTGCTACATATTACATGCTGATTTTATACTTAGGAATGCCATAAAAAGAAACATACTATCTTCCACTTTTCATTTTTTGCTTTTAATTCCAACATTTTAAAAATTATGTTCTTAATCAGCTTCAGTCACAAGTGTTTTCCAGGGAGTTCATCCAGATATATTTAAAAACATGACGAAATGCAGCTCCAAAAACATTTGTTGCCAAAAATGAAATTCTGAAACGCAATTATAATTTACCTAATATCTTTCAATGCACAGTGTGGCACTGTGCTATGCCTGAAGAAATATGGAAGATAAGAGAACATAAAGAAGGAATGTCTCCTGTATTGAGATTACAAAATCAAACCAGACTGTTATTTAAAGTCAGTGACTGCTGTAAGGCTTTCCTAAAGTGGGATGTTGAAGAAAAACAATAATTACATATTATGAGCCACGTTATTAAGTAGGGGGTGAATGTAAAATTTTTAAAACCTGTGTAAAGTCAAGGTAGATTAAGTGAAACTAAATATTTTGAAATCAAAATAACATCTGAGTTTTTCTAATGGCACTGATCCTCAGGTCTGTTATTCTGCTCTGAACCTATATCCACAGATGTCCTGCTTCCCAGCATCGACAGTGGTGGCCATGCATCAGAGGACTGCATTTCACAACTTCCAAATGACTTTGGATGTGTCACCACAAAAAAATGTATCATTAAAATGCTCACATTTCAAAAACCAAAAAAATATTTAAACAAATTGCTCTCTCCTAGAAATATTCAATGCCCATTGCATTCATAAATAATGAAGCCATCTCCAGTCATGAAATCTCAAGCTAGTTGGCATAAAGCCATTGATTATTTATATATTTAATTACATTAAGAGTGTTACTTGTGTGTTATGAACTATACATCTGTGGCTTTCAACACCTGACGTGCATAAAAAGGACAACCAAAATTTATTTTCTATAAGAAATAAGAAAGAATGGATTTTTATACAAGTGATTTTCTATTTAAGGAAAGTTAAAACAGCACTGAGGTGGAATATTAAACTTGGTCTTTAAGAAGGAGAACTGCAAACTACTACAATACTACATTTTAAAAATTAATAAATTTTTATAGTTACTCATAAAACAGGAAAACAGTTATGTTGCATGTTTGGAATTTCTTAAGGATGCTTCAGGGTTTCAACTGTTTGTATTTAAAACAGTACTTAAGACAATTTTTCCCCAAGGCTATTCCTTCCCTTTACTTCTTTTTTTTTTTTTTTTTTCCATTTATCCAGAAACATCATACCTTCTTCATAGCTGAAGTGGAACATCAAGGATCCAAGTTACATTACATTAAAAATATTTGGTACCTGTAATTTCTACAATTTGCTTAGGTAGCCAGAACTGAGCTTTACTTGGGAACAGTAAGAACTTTTTTCTGGGTTGAATAAGTACTGTTGGAAGTGTTCTTCTTCATCTATATTATTTATTTTTTTTAAAAGAACTGACATAGTATTAGGTAATAACTTCAAACATGTGGAAAAAGTACCTTTAATGCATTCCTGACAAATTTTGTGCTTTCTATAGCATGATACATATTTTTGTGAGTTCTGTCTCCCGTGCTACTGTGTTTGAGGCTTCAGCATGGTGTAAAAATTGCTTGTGGCTTCTAATGTGAGAGGGGTTGTACTGTTTCTTATAGATTAATGAAAATTAATGGTTGCTATAGAGAGGTCGATTATTATGTTTGAACATAAAGTACCTCACTTCTAGTCATATGTTTCATAACAAAATATGTTACTGACCAAAATAAGCTAAAAATGTGTCAATTTTTTTATGAAAGTATAGGAAGAATTTGAGTAGCATAGTAAATTTGTTGGAGTATACATAGTTGCTCTTGGAAAATTATTTTTCATACCCCTATAATTTGTTTGTAGTTTTGGTGATTATTCTGTATGTTGGTCCATTATCAAAATAATAATTCAAATTCAAATAACTTAAATTTAAACTCAGCAATTCAATTTTGTGGTTACAACATTTTTGATTTTTAAAATTTTATTCCAATTTATATTAATGACTGTATTTACAATAAACTTTGAAATGGAATGTTTGAAGCTAAATATAAAATTACCAAATAAATATTATTAAAAAATATAAATATTTAGTCATATTGATAAAAACTTCATATGGAAAACATACATTTGACAGCTTGATTAATTTGAGTGGAATAATGATGATTCTGAAATGTTTTAATTAGTTCCATTATTATTAATTTTTAGTAATTTGGATTTGGGAAAAAAAAGCCTCATGAAACATTATTCTTGGCAATATAAGGAGGTTTTAGATGGAGACTGTTTTCTCCATTTTAAAGTTTCATGCTGAGCCCTGTAACTAGTAATATAGACATTTTTACTTTATTGTAATGTAAATGAAAATGTTTTTCCTTGAACCAGGATTGGATTAATGTTTGACCATAGAACAAATACTCCTTAAAATTCTCAAATAACATTCAGCTGTATTAGCAATTTTAAGATGCAAAATATATTTGAAAACACCATCAAAAGGGCCTGATTCATTTGTAGACAGGAATGTTTTTAATTACCTCATCGTAGCTAAAGAGGGGTGATCTCCATCTGGAAGGCAATATTGTATTGAGCTGTCGTTTATGGTGACTAGGTTGCAATGTTAGATCTCACATGTTACTGTTGATGTTGCAGTGATCTCTCCATGATCTTTTACTTTCTCTTGCATGATCCAGAGATAGCACTATGTTCTACACATATTTATTAATTTTGATTTTATATGGAAATAAGTTGAGAAAAAGTACCCTGACTGTAACTAAAGAACACAACAGGTTTTCACTGTTTCTGGATGATTATTCACTTGCACATGATGTTGTCATGTGTTTTGTTCCAGTTTATTGATATAAAATAATTTATTGTATCGTTCTGTCATTCTGGTAAGGCATTTTAATGAAGAAAAAAAAAGTAAAAATTTGTGCTAAGAGAGTCAGGAATTTTAGTTTTGTAAAAAAAAAAAAACAAACTTATAAAGCTATTTATGGCACTGAGAGGGAATCATGCATTCGAATATATAAAAATTTCCTGTTCTTGGTATATTCAATGGGAGATATATTGGCTTGCTGTAATCCTAACACTGTGTTAGGTAGTAACGTGGCAGCCTCTGCATGGTAACAAATTTTTATTATTAACTTCTCGTCTATTAAATAAGAAAAGAAGTTCTTAATATCAGTGTAATTGTTTTGGAAAGAAAATACCAAATAACTGTGAAATTCCGGATATAAAATTAAGACATTTTCCATAATGCTCATATGTTTCAGATAGGACTTAAGCTCATGAGCTTTTTTTTTTTTTTTTTTCAAACTTAGAATCAGATGGGTTGTGCAGAAAGGGGCACTTTGATGATATAATTTAGATATGTAAAATCTGATCATTTTCTTCCTCACTAGTTCATTTCCACTTAGGGCTCAGTAAAAGCAGAACTGCCTATCAAATATTCATTGTACAGTGAACAATTCTATTTTTTTGCTAATGTTTAAAAAAATTGATTGAGCAAAGAAACGAAATATTCCTTTCTCAAGGCAAATAGCTTGCTTCATCCTCTCCAAGAGAGTATAAAGGCTTCCAGATTGAGGAACCCCAAATCATAATAAGATTTCTAGTTTCATAATATAGATATCATACGTCAAAATTTTATTATTTTTTTAATGTTTTAAATCAGTACTATTTAATGAGAAATCACTGAGACTTTCCTTCTAACTTAAATATTCAAGTAATCAATAATAGCCATTGGAACAGTATGACAGATATTTTTTATGAGGCTGTTTACTGCTGCAAACCTGATTGCAGTTTTTTCTATAGAAAAAAAATAGCAGCACAACCACATAAGCTGTCTCATGTATGATCATCAGTCAGACACATTAAAAAACATGATTTTTACCTCTGTAGATAAAAACTACAAACTGATCATAATCTCATTTAATTTTTTCCGGAAAATCTTGGAAATACTTTCTGTCTGCTTGTCATCTGCTTTGACACCCCAATAATGTCAGTATTGTTAATTTAATCAGTGTTGTGGGTTGTGAACCTTGAGTTCTACCCCGGCTGCCCTGCCTTGAGTACCCGTCTTCTTTTCGCAGCATGTTTATTCCTTTAGTAATGCAATTTGTTCCTTTGATCTCTTTATTGTCTCCTTCTTGCTTTCTGTCCAGTAAAAGTCTGGTTTAACTCTCTGAACAAACGTGACTTCATGATGCATTGTACCAGTGCCAGAGAAGGTTTGAACCAATGATTCCTACAACTTGTTTGTTTGTTACGCATCTCTGTCCCTATGAGATTTGTTTTGGAGAATACAAAGGCTGAGAGTTGCAATTCCTGAAAGAGAAAAAAAAAATGTTTTAAACCTGTACATTGCTGAGCTGTGACAGGGAAGAATTATATCTTGGATGGTTAGTAACTGAATATAGACCAATACAACTGTATTCGAGCACATTTAGGTAATTTTCTATAAGTAATATTAATTTGCTAGATAAGAGGGACATTTAATGTATTCATTATAATGGAAACAGAGGCATGGGTCAGGAATCAATGAGTAAAACTAGAATAAGATTGATTTCTGATTGAGAATCGTTCAATATTCTGTAGATTCATTCTCTGTATTTCAGGGTGATTATGGGTAAGGAATAACTGTTACCTTACATTCAGAAATGATGAGTTTAAAAACTTTTAACTGCTACATTTCATTTGCAATGCTAAATTCAATTTGAATAATAAAATTTCTGAATATTTCATCCAGTAAGTATATTACCACTCAGGTCAAGAGTATAATATTAGAGTTCTTTACTTCATTGCAGACACGTTGCCAGCACTTCGAATAGATAAAAATGGATGTGTTTCACTGCGTTCAGTAATCCCATGAGGATGTTTACATGAAATAATGAATTTAATTTAGAACATGCCTTGGAAAACAGAATTATGGTAGAGGACTGCACCCTTAAATAACACAGTAGCTTTGCTTATAAAATAGATACAAGGTATACAGGAAGGAGATGATTCAGAGTTAACACCAATAAAAGTTTTAGCAATACAAACAGTTGAAGGAAAGCCTCATATGAAACTATTTAGAAAACAAGACCATAGGACTGCAAGGGATCTTTTGATTTGCCAGTTGCATTTCTTCTTCGAATCAAGTATCATTTCACACATTTGCTTTTCTACATCAAATTTTAAATATCAGACTATTGCCAACCTTGCTGAAAATAGTTTTGTCCACAGTCTCAATATCCAATCAGCTGTAAACCTTCTGATTCCCAGACTAATTTTCTTCACAGTCTTTTTACAGGTGTACTTTGTTCTTATGACAACACAACCCTTTGCTTAACAGTTCTGGAAAATCAGTATTCTTGAACATCTGTCTTAGATAACCTGTACTATGCACAATAGTCCAGAAGGAGTGTCCTATAGCACATCACATAATGTCATATAACTAGACAGTTTCTATCTCCATGAAAATTAATTCAGCAACCTACAAACCTGTTTTACATGTAAAAAACAAACATATATTGCATGCATCGCATAAATGTGTTTTAGACATATATATTCAGCTAGCTAGGCTGTGTGTTTTTCTTCTATGGTCCTTTCCAGATGAATAGTTCCCAGTTTAAAGCTAAAATTTCTGTTATTCCCCAGGGTTACCATATACTGTTGAAATTAATCTTCATTCTATTGCATTTCAAGACTTTTTCTTACATAGCTTTTCCCCGGTAATATCCCAGACTTCTTTTTTTATTGGATAAACACCCCTGTTGTGGTTGTTTCTTGACCATATTTCATCTACTCATTCTACTTATTTATATTATAGTAAAAAAAAAAAAAACATATTAAGAAAGAAAGATTCATAAGGATTTTATAGCAACCTGTAACTTTCTTTCATAATGTTACCTCTTGACCTTATGAATTTTTTGAGTTCTTGAGATCTGTTGCATGTTTTTTTTCAATATGGCAGTCTTCAGCTTCAAATATAATTGTCTTACAAAAGAAAAATTATTAAATTAATCTAGATGTGACAGTCTTTGATAAAGCCATATTTCATTTTATTCTACTTTCCATTTACATCTGTGTCTTTAATTGTTTTAGTCTTTGACATGCTTTCAAAAGCTAGACATATGGTTAATGTTAAATTAATGTGCCTTTAGTTTCTCTGATTACTTTTGGCATTCTATAAATTTGGCACAGTCCCCCTCACAGACCTCTACCACAGTTGGGCAGATTTATGTAAAATACTCGCAATAAGTTTATTTTGTATGTGTTCCTTCTGTATCCCGAATACAAAGTATTATTTGATTCTGATTCTTTGAATTATATCCAATTGTCTTTAATCTAAGGATTTTTAATCCTTTATTTTACTGAATTTTCATTGTGATGCTATTTGTTCTTTCTCATTTTTTATATTTATGTCTCAAACACTTTTTACTTGATTTTATAGTTTTTAAACTCATGTTTTCAGTCTCACTTTTTATTATTTTTTTGGTGAGGAAGGCTTCTAAACATGTCTGCTTTGCTAATCAGTTCTTTTTATTTTGCTGTGTCTTTTAAATTTTTTTTCTGTGACAGTGATTGAATCACTCATTTCTGTAACAATTATTCATTCCGAGGCTCTTCATATAATACTTTTATCTTCTTTTAAGTAGAGATAGGTAAAACTTTGTATCCCAGCATTTCTCAGTCTCCTCTATAACTGAATCCTTCATGATCTAGTAGTAGTTCATTAAGTTCTTAAGATTATCAAATTTTTACTTCTCTCCTGGTCTTTGAAATGCTCAGCCAACTTCACTGTTATTTCCTTCACCTCCTGAATTAAACTTCTGTTTGAAGTGAAGTCCTTAGTTTAATCCCCAAATTTAATTTCCTGCACATGTAGTTTAAAACCCTCTATTTATTTATCAATCTGTTGGCATTTATTTAAGTTCACTTTGGCTGCTTCTTATTTCCAGATTCTCATTGTTAATTAAACATCTTTAATTAGTACATGAGTGCAATCCATAGATCTTTGCTCATTGGGGAAATCTTGTGGTGCAAAAAATGTCCTTTTTTTTGAACTTCTTTTGTCAAAGAGGAACATGTGAAGAACAAATTACGTATCAGTGTGATGGTTTATGCCATCTGGAATGCATGCAAGGATTCTGACGAACTTACCTGACTGCATCAAAAAATTCTCTCCTCCAACCTTTGAGGGATTATACTGTGTAAAACAGGCAACGTTGGCTACTCTCTATAGAGCTCTCAGTCTTCACCAGTTGCTTAGACAGTATATTGCACCTGCTGAAATAAAAGATGTCTACAGAGAATTCGACTGAGTTAATCAATTCTTTTGTTAATATGTGTTATTCATAGTCTCAGTGTTTTTATCTATCTATTTTATTCCTCCTACCTTCACCAATATATGTAAATCATCATTCATTGTACAAAAGCACAGGAAAAGAAGCCATGAAAAAGTACCTCCATTGGTGACAGGTAGAAGGTATTAAAATATAAGTAGGTATTTAGCTTATTAGAAAACATGGACCTCTGTTGGTATAAGCAATGGTTCACAATACTTCAAAAATGAGATATTGGGGAATAGATTGCTCAGTAATCATGCACTAGTACAGGTAGTAATCATACAGTAATACAGCACTACTCTTTACATCTCAGATTACCCCCTCATATTCAAATTCTGGTTTAGGTTGTTTTGTTGGGTTTTTTTGGTTTTTTTCAATTTTTAAATTTGAAAAAAACTCTATCTCTTCAAAGACAGACTTGTCTAAAAGTAAAAAATAATCCAAACAAACCCCTCTCTCCTAAAGGCTGTAGGATGCTGAACTTCAATTTGTACTCTTATTTCTACACTCTAATAGCACAGCTAAAGTAAAATCATGCCACAGATAAGCCCTCAGGTGTGAACTTTTAAATTTGCATTTCATGTCCTGAATGACTCCTTGTAGAACAACTAATATCTCATATGTTGTTGCCTGTAAGACAGAACAGATTATTTTCTTTTTACCTTCTACTCAATGGAAACAAATATTGTCATACCTTCTAGGACATATTACTATCATCAGTGAATAACGTGATTAATGAGATTAACCACATCAGTGCTCGTAAGTAATTTCTGGGAAATGAAAAAAAAAAAGTCATTTGGAAAAAAACCCAGGAATTTTAACTGAAAAATAAGTTATGATCCTATACAGTGTAAAGTTTAGAAGTAAAAGATCTGTTTTTCAACATATTTTTTATAATACTTTTACAGACCTCTTCCGCCATCCTAGTGTTACTTTAAAGTTTCTCCTTTCTTCCCTTTTTTCTGCCTTTCATATTTGCTTTTCTCCTTCTTTTATGTTTTTCCCCTATGTTGCATAACTATTCCTTCTGTTTTCGTGTTCTTCAAATTAATTTGCTCCATTTCCCTTCTCTCTCAAAATATGTACATTTTTTAAAAATTTTCCTACCTTGCCTATTTTGATCTTCTTCAACTCTGTTCTAGTCCTCTTTGTGCTGTCCTTTCTGCTTCTACCTTCCTTGAAAAACAGTACAATGAAACAAATGCTGATCATATTAATATTTGTCTAACTTTATTTGAACTGTGACCCCTCTCTGTTTTCATTTGTTAAACAAAACCCATGATACCACATCTTGCAAGTCCCATGTATAACCTTGAAGAATATGTGACTGCATTATAAAAGAATTTTAGAGTAAAAGAAGTGTTCATGCAGATTACTTGCTAATTATGCTCCAAGCTAGGAAATAATTAAAAAATGTAATGCACTGGTTTCGTTTTTTGTTTCTTTTTTTTTTTTTTTTTCAGAGGATGACTCCAAAATATCTATTTGCAGGATGGCATAAAGACATTGAAAGTGCAAAATAACTCTTTTATACAAGCAAAGAAGATAAGCAGAACAGTGAGTGCATTTTTAAGGCGTAACAGTGAGGAATGTTATTCCTAATGTACTGATACTTCAAGCAAGTTTTAATTTGGAAACATGATGAAAAATAGTAACTTACACAACCAGTAGCCAGACAACATAAAAAAAACCAATTACTTTTTACCGGTTGTATTGTTTTTCCAGTTACTTCAGTAACAGAACTTTCTTAAGGTGCCGTCCTCTGACAAGTTCCAGCTGTTCTTTCTTGTCTCATAATCTATTGTGTCCCCTCCTATTGACCTCCAAGCTGTGCAGGAAGCACAAATGAACTGTTGGAAAGAAAAATGGTGAAACGTGACTTCCCTGAAAAGAGACTTGTGATAGAAAACTTCAGTTACAATTTTGAAGAAATGCTAGATTGAAAAAAAAAATCCCTTCCATATATGTACAAATTCTTACCTAGACCCATAGAAAGCCTTGAAGCATGATTTAGTAGTGATCAAATATAACTTATGGTATCATAATATGTGTTTTAGTTTGGCCTTACCAAGAAAAGATGTACAAAAAAGACTAAATTAGGTAATTGTCTTTTTTACAGATTCGCCTTTACTTCTTGGTGATGCACAGCAGAATTTCAACAAGTCATTCATTTGCAGTAGGAGTTACTGTTTATCTAACTCAGTAGCCAATTTTCATTTTGGAGATGCCATGAAGGCTTGTAAAGGAAATATATCTAAAACGAGGTTTCAAAAAACTGTGAAGCTGTTTGTTGAAATAACTGTCTTTAAATTAACATTTTCTTCTGGAAAAAAAATTACATCACTGGCACAGTAGTATATATTTCAATGTATTTCAGTGAATCTGGAAGAAAAGCTAGCTATTAATAAACACCTATCCTTCCTCCCCATCTTCTGATTCATAGTTTATCAAGTTTGATGGGAAAACTAGGCATAGATTATGCAATTTTCTTTCTAGAAATACATAATTTAGCATATTAGTAGAGAGAACTTGTCTTAAGGTTCTGAATTTACTTTAGTGTTTTGACCATCTACACTTCAGAAAACAAAGACTAAACAATAGTATTAAAAAAGTCAAACCCTTTCCACACTTTTAATGGGATTTTACAATGGTTCTCAAGTCAATGATTTTTACTTTTATTTTACTTCTCACTCTTACATAATCATTTCTTCCTCTCATCTTGTTCTAAACTTGTCTACTCCTCTGATATCAATAACTACCCTGCCTGATCTCCTATGACCATATACAAGCTGAATCTAAATCTAATATGGAAATAAGACTCATCTAGGCAGTAGGAGAATAAATTATTAAAAATGTACGCTATATGTAATTTTGAACAGCCAATGTGCTTCCTTATGTAATTAAATAGTTGGGTTTTTTTCCCAGTTTTAGTTTTAAATGAGATACTATTTACTGTAAGTCGTTATTTACACAGGCTTTGATGTTTTTGGTCTGATCTGAAAAATGCTCAAAACCTAATAGGTTAAATTGTCAGGTGCAGGTTACTGTAGTTCAGCTAGCAAACACAGAGTGATTCTTCCCCCTCCCACTCCAAGCAGCAGAGATTGAGGTCAAAGACCCCAATTTCTTCATTGAGACTTTTCTGCCACCATTTAAACATTGTATTTTAACCTTTGAGTTTAAAGCATGGAGAAAAAATTGCAAGCATGACTCTTCCTTAGTTGGTGGGGGGAACAAAAGATTTTTGTTCAACTAAGGCTTTATAATTTGTGTAAATATACCAGAGAGAAAGAAGTGTTGGCAAACAATAATTGAGGTGAAATTTGAAGTCATGTCCTGATTAGAGCTTTGCAAACCTGACAAGTTGGCCCAAAACAGCTGGAAGAGAGTTGGTTACTTCAGAAAGTCAAAAACTTCGTTAATATTGGGCTCCTGCACAGGTCCTCCAACTTCCAGGTTGTCACCCTATTGATGGAATCTAGATGAAGAAAAAGAAATTAAATCTTAACACATTTGTGAGGGAAAGTCTCAATCAAGGGAAAGGTATTGGTGATGCTAACAGAGATTTGAATATTTTACAAGTAAGAGAAAGATCTATATTCACATTGTGTGAAACATCTGCAAAATATGCACACAGGAAACATAAATCCAAAGTCTGCCTGATGGGGATGATATGTACCTATAATAGAGATAATTATTGAGGGGCTCGAGGAATATGTCAATACGCTCAGAGGCAGGGCTGCTATTCAGAGGGACCTAGGTAGGCTGAAGAGACAATGAGCATAAATTGAGAAAAGAAGTGTTCAGGCTGGATATAAGGAAAAGCATTTTATTCTTCAGCAGTCTGCTCAGAGATGCTATGCTGGACAAAATCCTGAGCAACTGGAGGTCTGACCTTAAAAGTGATCCCTCTGGGCAGGAGGTTGGACTGGAGACTTCCCGAGCTCCCTTGGGATCTAAGCTATCCTTTAAATTTAATTTAAATATAGAGGTGAGACTGAAAGTCTGGTGCAAAGGACACTCAGCCTAGTGTTTTCTTCAAGAAAAACATATAGAATCACAGTTCAGCAAGTATCATTCTATTGATCATATTTCCCAAATCTTAAGCCTCTCGTTCATTCAGATTTTGTGCAAAGGTGCATATTCATTCTAAACTCCCACTAATTGCTTGATTCAGTCTGTACTCAAAGACTGAACAATTGCAGAATATTGCTTACATTGCCTTAACATCCTCCCACTTCTGTGTTTTAGAGGGAATTTTCTTCCCCTTTACAATTTCCTATTGGAGAGATGCAACAAAAACCTTAGATTTGACCTACATAAAAATGTGGCCTTTTACCTTCTTTTACTATAGACCTATTACACTTGTATCTGTCTACCGACATCCTTTTAGCACATTCTTCTTGCACGGTCCTCTTAATGATCATCAGAGACAAGAATCCATCAAAGTCCTCTAACCAGCATGATAATCATTGTTCAAGCAGTAGGTACAACCCCTCTGCTAGCCTTCACCCAGAGAAGGTCCAGCACAGGTGGCAGCAGGGTAAAAGGTAGGGCCACATTCTGTTTGGCACGATGACTTGACAACTGGGAAGACTGCAGATTTAAAAACCTTGCTCCTCGTAACTCGGTGGTCAACATACATACACTATAAGCTTTTGCATCCTCACTTGGTTTAAAGCTGTTGTGACTTCCATGGAACAGGGAAAATGTGGAAATAAAGCATCTTTGAGATGGCAAAGATGGCATAATGGTCAAAACTTACATCATAAGTCCTTCCCTGTCTTGTTCCATTTGACTTTCCCAATTAGATGGTTTTGCTTATCTGACCCTGCAGTAAAAAATGACTCAGCCAAGTAATTCCAAAAAAACCACATTTATCATTAAACTAACTTTCTGGTACTTCATAGCCTAAAGTAACTGAAAAAGGGATCAGTTGGTCACCAGAGCTGGTGCAATCTGTGGAAGTGGAGGATACAAAACTGTACCTTATGGTGACAACAAGAAATTATTCCTGTTTGGAGATTTTGTGAAAAGTCAACCTAAATATTTGGCTCAGTTTGTGTGGGGAGCTTGTTAGACTATTGCAACCTTAGTTGAAATATGAAGGCAGAGGAAGAAAGATTCAAATGTTAAAGGGGTCACCCTGTTTGTAGAGGTCTAATGTTGTGCTTTTATCCTTTTTTTTCCCCCTCTCTCTCTGTGGGGTTTTGGTGCTTCAGTTTTTTTTTCAGACTATGAAACCACTACTAAGTCTCTTTCCCCCCCCTCCCCGTTTTGTTTACAGTTTCGTACGTTTTCCCTCTGCCTTCAATTTTTCAGGCCACTTTTCACCTCCTTTCCCTCCATAGAAATGTTCATCGTTAGATAGGAATGTGTAGCAGATTAAGAAAATTTAGTGTCTTTTTTGTTCCCTGCGAAAGGTAAACACATGGAAAAGTAGCAGATGCATGAGGTAACACCAGCAGCTAGTAGGATTTCAAACACTGGGTCACCTGACTGTTTCAGAGTACATATAAGAAGTAATATTTTAAAACTAATGCCAGTTTTTGTTGCTGATGTTGATGTTGTTTTCTCTCGTTCCGTTTCTATGGTAATAGAGTATCTTTACCCCTTAACAATGGTTGAAGACTGCACTCCCTAAAATAGAAGGGCTAAAGAGGGATACAAATTTAAAGCTAAAGTATTCTAAAATATCAGGAAAATTTCTTTGATAATAACGGCCTAATTTTGGTTTCCGTAGACAGTAAGGTGTTGGTATAAAACATTAAAACATTAATTCAAATTTTAAATTATCTTTCTTAGGAAAACACCACAGTTCATTTAATTGTAGCATTAATTTCAACATTCTCTGCATTTATATAGTGTGAATTTAAGGAGAAAATCAAGTAAACCCCAGAAGTATAGAATTTACATGAAATCTATATGACAAACCCTCTTTTAGATATTTAAAAGCTATTAAGTAAAAATTAATACATATAAACTCAACTGGATATTCTCAAAAACATTAAAATTATTATTGAGATTTGGGAGAAAGGAAATAAAATTCCTATATTTTTTTATGTTTTAACTAAGTTTCAGAGGTAATTTTAAATATTCTTGTATTTCAAATGGTCTCCAAATTAAGAATTAAGTATTTTCAACTTTTTCAAAAAGGAGAAAAAAACATACCAATATCTAGAAGAGAAATATCAGTAAGAAAAAACATAAAAAATGTAAGCTCTGAAGGCAGCTAACCGAAATACCAATGACATATGAAATATGAAAACAGCTGGAAATTGATCAGTGAGAATAAATCAAACAAAACCAAAAAAATCCAGGAGACCATAACTATGAAAAATCAGGCAAAAAAAGGAAACTAAAGGAGCAAGAAGTGCTACCATGACACAATAATTAATAAGAACTAGCACATATCTAGCAAAGGGAGGTGTGCACTTACTTTGGAGAAGAACTACTGTGCAGTGAAAACTTAATTAATCCTGGACACAGTAGTAGGAGCAACGCATTTTAAAAAGTATTAAATAATTGATATACTTTTATGCCAGTGCTCCTTTAAAGTATATTTAAAATATATAATACCACACCAAGGACATTAATATAGACAGTTACAAGAATATGTCCTAGTACTCTTGTGAGTGATATGTAACATATAATGCTTGACAAAGAGAACAGGCCTAAGACTGTTAGTCCAAGACAGTGAGGTGAGCATCCCAAGCCCAGAAAAGTCAGCTATTAGGCCCAAAACAAATATTTGTGATGCCTGCTATACGATAATTCAAATATTCCAGTGTTTCTGAGACTGAGCTATAAAGGGATCGCTGAATATACATTAAACATTCTTCTTTGGTTTAAATCACAGAGCATACTCCAGAATTCCCTTATATATCTTTCTATATACAACATACATTAAAAAGGTGCACTTACTTGAAATTCTATTTGGAGAGCATATCTCAGTATAAACTACCTGAGATGACTCCAATTTTATAACATAAAATCCTATATGATCCAGAATTTACAAAGCACCAAATTCTCCTGAATGGCGTTCAAATTCATCAAGTCAGAGAACAACTCAGAGGACATCTATAGAAATTAACATTCTTTTTTAGAGAATCTTGGATAGGATTTTGATGGCATATGAAAAGTTGAAGCACAAGTTAGAACACATTTAATCAATTATGTGAAAAAGAGTTATTGATATTGACCTTGAATTAAGTAATTTTCCATTCTGTATGACACTAGAAGCCCAAATTGCCAGGCAATTAAAAGGGGACATTTGATATAATTTTGGCCAAATACTTTTGCAAATACTTCTTTTTCTATTTTCCTTATTTTTCCCCTTTAGATATTTTAAATTGAATATTGTCGACAGAAATGAAATTAATTTTGACTTAGGTCAGGCATACTCTATCGTTCTACAGTTGAACTGAGTATAACTCTGCCTCTGTATTTAGCTCCTGGTTTGCAAAAACAAAACCTTGAAAAAATGCTTCTATGATTAGAATCTAAGGAAGAAAATTAAGGTAATGTCCCCTGGATTTTCCCAAGAAAGATTTCATTTTTGCTGTTCTGCTGTGAGACATGGGATATTTTTACTTTTAAAAAAAACTGAGGGTCTCACAGTTTTCCTGTTTGCTTACTTTATATATTCCAGCTCAGCTAAATGCCAGAGCAGCTTGTAGACACTCTTTGCTTCTGTATTGTTTTACCTAACTGGCATGAAATGTCACAATTCTAGTGAATGAGCCACATCATTCACCAGCTGATACAAATGAACTGTATATTTATAGTATGCTGACCTGTGTCTGACAAACAGCAAAATTTGCTATACTTTGTTGAAGTATATCTAGAATTAATCCCAGTTACACAGTCAATTTCAGTATGTTAAGAATTTATATATTTTAATGTATCCTTCTGCCTGGAGAGAGGCTAGTTTGATTAAAAGTATTTTAAACCCCATCTACTCATTAACTGCATTGAGTTTTAGATTGGTAAAAAGGAAACTTCAGGCTTGGTATAATACTATTAAATAATAAAATGTAAGCTAAAAATAAGACAGAGAATACAGAATGAATAAATTGAAAATATTAATGAGCCAAAGTAATGAAGATGCATGCATTTTTAATGTTATTTTAAGTAAAAATATGAATACTTTATGTGTTCCTTTTAAGGTTTTCTTGAGGCAGTGACTACATACTTATGCAAATTACAATGAACACATATTTTTCCTGGTCTTGTAGCAACGCATATGACTACAAATGTCTCTACTTGATATGGTAAATAATATTTAAATTAAGTATTTATCTTTACAATTTTTCTTTCAAACAGAACCCGCCAAAAGTATGTAAAGTATTTTATCTCTCGTTAATACATAGTACAGTGCACATGTAATTAGGTATGCAGCAGCAGCTTTCTGAGACTGTGGAAATGTTCGTTGTGACCACATATATGTTTTCAAGCTGTGTGTTGACTTTTAGTTCTTTTGGAAGCTCTGGTGGAAGAGGCAGGGCATTGTCTTGCTGGAGGAGATACATGAGGAGTGTAACCCTCAGGAATGACATTGCGCTCCTTGGCTTCCCTTTCTCCTCTAAGGTGAAATGCAATGTACTTTGAATGTAATGAGCCTAACATGCTCCCAGCTCACACTTTTCTCTCTCTTACCTTATATGAAAAAAGACGCGTAGGATCAAAATCCAGGCAGAAAGCATTTATTACCTTGATCTTTCTGGAGAAATGGAAATCCTGGAATTTAAATGAAATGAGCAGCACTTAGAAAGGGACTTGAGTGTCAAAAAGCAAGTACTGCAAGCCATTTTTAGAAGCACTTTAAAATTACCTAGTTGATACCTAGCTCTCCAACTTAAGGTTTTCTGGAGTTTCTGTGTCATTTATACCAGCCCTCATGAGGATCTCTGAAAGGGTGCTAAATCTGTTGTTTAACTTCCTCTTTAAGTTCCCATTTACCTTCGACTCCCATCTAATATATACATTTAGCATAACTTTCTTTTCTCAGGGTGAAAATGGATCTGCTCATAGTAGCTTTGAGGTTGATGTGCCTGATCTGGAGTAATCTGTTTGACTTTCCCAGAGCTTTGTTATTACATCTCATCTGTGAGTTTGTCTTTTCTGTAGGCAGCAGTGAGTAAAATGTGACTATGAAAGAGTGACCATACTCTTTCAAACTGAAAACAAGTTATTTTGACATCTGGGGAAAAAAATAAAAATAAAAAAAGTCTTAACATTGCCTTTTCTGTAAAAGTCTAAAGAGATATGAGGAAGACTCTGCTGATGTTACTGCATAGACTGTAGCTTTAGGACCTTCCCAGTGGAAGATTAATTGTTTTTCATCCAGTGGTGGGGTTGACCCCAGCCAGGGGGAAAGCTCCCACACAGACCCTAAAACACTCTCACGCAGCAGGATGGGGGAGAGAGTCAGAAAAACTCATGCGCAAAGTCAAAGTAAGAAAACCAAATCAAAATAAAAACCCAAAGTGATCATTCACCATGTCCCACCAGCAGACCAATGGCTGCACATTATGTCCAGAGAACCTGTGAGCAGCTATTTGTCTAGGAAAAATATTCCTTAATTTTATTGCTGAGCATGACATCACAGAGCATGGAATATCCCTTTGGACAGTTGGGTTCAGCTGTTCTGGCTGTGTCCCCTCCCAGCTTCTTGCCCAATTCTGAGGGGAGCAGAGTGAGATATTGAGCAAGTGCTGCTCAGCAATTGCTAAAACAATGGTCTGGTCAAAAGTTTGAAACACAGCACCACAATGCCTATTATGAAGCAAATTAAATACACCCTAGGCAAGAGTAGGGCATGTACAGCTGCCTACTGGGGGAAAACAACATGGAGAATGAATCACAAATTAGGCTGACATAGCTCTTTTATACCTACTGTTTTCCTTGCCCCAATACTCACAGTTAAGCTGTCAAAGTTAGAAGCCTTTTTGCACCCACAGTCTCATACTCGTCCACGATGAAACACAAAAGGAAAGATTTTACTCTTTCTCATTTCTCAATTCATAAAAATTACGAAGAAGTAATAATCTTTTTTATGTTGTAAATGTACCTTCCTGTGCCCATTAAAAAAAACCCAACAAACCAAACCTGTATTTCTTAGCAAAATTAAAATCAGAAATACAGTTATTAAAACAGTGGGAAAAACATAACTTCTCCTGCACTATGAAAGTTTTAGATTAGAATTATAGTCTATGTTTTTAATCAACTGTTTGTTTGTTTGTTTCATATGACCAGAAAAAGTCACTGCTGACAAGTTAGAAAGTGGGAGAATAAAAAAAATTCTATCCTTCTAATGCCTAAAATTAAAACAAATGTTAATTGATCTGTTTGCATGTGATGTCTTTACGAATATTTTGATTTCTCTTTAGCCTGGTGGTTAACTATTTAGCTGTGATTTTATAAGTCATAAGACTATTCAAGGACCATTTTTTTTGTCATACTATTATTTAAAATTTGAATTATGAGTATCTTTTTTCTCCTTTGCTAATCCATTGAAGTAAATTTACCTACATCCTCAAAGTGCACAATGAACAATATTACTGACAATTTTTGACCACAAAAGCTCTGAGTGATGGTGAAAATAAACTACCTGCCAATACATGAAGGTCAAAAACATTGTCAGCACCATTATAAAAGCATGACTGTGACCTGATTCATCTTGTGTTTGCCAGTTTCCCAGTTCCCTTGTGATAGCTGCTCAAAAGCTCTACTTGAAGAGGTGAGAGTAAAAGGGGATTATATTAATGGGGATCATGTAATATTTGCCTAGCTGGAAATCCTTCTGGACCAAAGAAGGCATTTTAATTTTTTTTTTCCTACTGCTTTTTTTTCTGTAGTCCCACAGAAATAGATGCAATTGCTATACCAAAGCCCTCTTTTTTTTCTAGGATTGTGGTGGCAGAAGGTGTATACCCATTTGCTGCATGTGAAAACTGGATTTGTACTATATTGTACTGTATTAGAAGTGACTAAAATTAATTTAACTGCACTAACCCTTTGATCATGTAGCTGGCCTTTCCTTTGTTTAAGCTCCTTGCCTTTCTGACTAGAATTTGCTTTTGTCAGCACAGCAGCAAGTGACATATGGTATTTTTGTTGTTACTTGAAATAATCTTCTGTAGATCAGCTGGATTTCCCAAAAGAGCTTTGCATTCAACATTAGAGAGAGAGAGAGGAGATGAAAGAGAACCCCAAATCACCATACATTCTGTGATTAAAAATCTCAGTAAAGTAAGCTCCTCCATTCAAACAAATATATTTATTTCACATTTTCAGCAAGTAAAAGAGGATGGAATGTGCTCTGTGTTGTATTAATTTTTTTGAACCCTGATTTAGGAGGAGAAAGAAGAAAAGCAAGCTGTGTTTGTTGTCAGTGTTGTGGATTTTGGTTTGTTTTTTTGTTGTTGTTTTTTGGGTTTTTTTTTGGGTTTTTTTTTTTTTTTTAATTTTCTGAGGTATTCATAAGCTATTAACTTGTTAGCTGTTGGCTTTGACTTTCCTTCTGATACATAAACAAAAGACCATTGTACATCACTCTGGGTTACACCCTTGCTCCTATATCACAGTAGCTAAATCCTGACCTGCCAATATAATGGAATTTTAAATTGACATCATCTTAGCATGTGTAGTATCTGTGATTAGAAATCCCCAGATACAGCAACATTAAAAAAGTAAAAAAGAAAACAAAGAAAAACCAATATAACCCAAAATCACACACTGAGAATACTGAAGCTGATATTGTTATTTGGCATTAAAAAATGTTCTCATTAAAGTAAATGGACAACATAACATAGAAACTGCTCAATAATTTGTATTCAGAGAGAGCAATCTGTATTGTTTCTGCCCACCAGCACAATACATCATTTCTTCAAATTATTGCATATTGATGGGATACTTTTCTACTGACAGGCAACAAAAAATTAAGGCAGCACTTATGCAGTCAAAGTGGCTGAATATATGGGAAGGTTAATGCCTCAAACTAGGTTTAAGTTAGTCCACAATTCTTTAATAATTGCATTTCTGCATTAAACTTGTTTTAAACAGGAATATGATTCACAGTTCCTAAAGGCTAAGTTACAAGTGTATGATAGAAGACAGTTATGCTTCAAAGCCTATGAATTCAGATAAAAAAAATTACCGTAACTTTCATAAGTTTTTCAAAGGTCAGTGAAGGACTGGAAAGTTGCATGAAAACAAAAAAGAGCTATGGGCAAAATAACTAGAATTGATAATGACCTTTAAATCAATGAAGAATGAAAATCATAAAGTAGTTATCCATATGGAAGAGCAAAGATTCTCATAAAAACTTCAACTACAGAATACAAAGTAAAATAGCTCATTATGACTGGAAATGAAGGACTGGTAGTGCACTAAGGCAAAAGATTTCTCTTACACAGAAAAGCCTCTAGGGAAATTTCATTTAAACAAGTAGTATACTTTGTGTGTATTGTGTGTGTGTGTGCTCGGGCGCGAGCACACATCTCTAGGCTGGACTTAATGAAGCCAAGAGCAAGCTTCTGTGTCCTACTGCTGCATAAACCTGGAAGGCTTTTTAGCCTGTACTCCCTTTTGAAATAAGAATTAAAAATACATTGGAACAAGAGAAAAGTCTTGCCTCATTAATTTTAATTTCCTGTTTCATTTCTGTATCTATTGTGATACCTGGTTAAAATTCCACTCTGACATTCTTCTTTTTATATAAAATGAAACTGGTATTTTATGTTTTATATTTTAGAAGTTTTTAACCGGAATATATTCAACAGAATATTAAAGAACATTCAATATGTCAAGAGAATATTTTTCAATAATTTCTCTTAGGACAGTAGGCACAGTTATATCTGTGTTTACTTCCCTTTGCAGTCATACAGAATCCACTGAAGCCAATGCAGAGATTTCATTAACTTACACATGATTTGCCATTGCAGACAGGATTTCAGGATCAAGCGACTGACTTCACTGGAAGCCAAGAAGGCTTATCATCTATGAGTTCTTAGTAATTGCAAAGACTCATTCAATTAGAAAACCAAACAGTCAATTTAAGTAATAATGGACAGAAGAATTCCTTCATCCTGAACAGCTAAATTTTCTTGTTGTAAACTCTCTACTGCATCACATCATTAAACAGAGATGAAATATTCCTAGATTATGGAATTCTGCTAATAAAAGCTAGAATCCATCTATGTTTGAGAACAGTATTTATATTGCAACTGTTTCTGAGTAGCAGACTAACCACAAGGTTGAACTGAACAGTGGGAGAATATTTCAGAGAGCACAAAGTCAGAATTCTCACTGAAGAAAAAGTACATATCGCAAGAAAAAAATTGAAATAAGCTTTTTTAATTTTTTTCATGATTTGGTGGAAGGGTACACAGGTAGTATAACTTCAGAGTTTACCTGGGAGTTTTTGGCATGCAATGCTAAAGAAACAGAAGAAATGAAGTACTAATTTATGATGGATCTCACTGATATTAATGTGTTTTGTTCCTTAGAAGGGAGAATCAGTGTAATACAAACATCTGCTGGCCTTTCATCCTCCTCTACTGCATGCCCTGAGAAAAGCATGGAGAACTCAAAAAGCGTGGTGCAAGTACATTCTTCTCTCTGGTGAAAAGCAATGGGACCCAAATGAATGGCATGAATCTATGTCAGGGGAGGTTTAGGCTGAGTATTGGAAAAAGGTTCTTCACCCAGAGGATGGTTGGGCTCTGGAACAGGCTACCTTGGGAACTGGTCATAGCATCAAGTCTGACAGACTTCAAGAAACGTTTGGACAACACTCTCTGGCACATGGTGGGTAGTCTTGGGGCTGTCCTGTTCAGGGCCAGGACCTGGACTCAATGATCCTTGTGAGTCCCTTCCAGCTCAGGATATTCTATGATTCTGTGATTCTGAGATAAGCATTGATTCCTTTGGCAGTTCCAGTTTTCAGAACTGGAAGATTGCTGGTTGAAAAACAGCCATTAAAATAACATTTAGTTTTTACAATCCCTCTCTCACTTAAAGAAACGCTCCCTGTCTCATATGTTTTCCTGGTTTTAAACAAAGCATCACTCAAATTCTTGCACTGTGAACTACTATTAAATCTTTTATTAGCTATTCAAATGTGGCCAAGAGCTTGTCCAACATGGCATGTTTCTTTGATGAACAATTGTGCTTTTTGAGTACAAGCAATTTTTCACATTGTTGTACTAGAAAATAAAAAATGTGTTTAAAGAAAAGTGAACAGATGTTCTGGCACAGATTTTTTTTGTCCCAAATACAGAAATTCTGCTATTTAATTAATAGCTGGGAATAACAACTGATTTGGCTGAAGGTTTTCATGTAGCAGTGCAGGTGCATATTTATTAGAGTTTCTTATTTAATGAGTATAGTGCATCTCCATGTTTGTCCAAAGGCAGAATTGTTGCAAGAAAGGCATTAGACAGAATGTCCAGGAACTTCCATTCACCAGTTCAGAAACTTTGGATTGTTACATCTCCAAACTCCAATCAAGTACAGACCAAAGAGTGGATATTTACCACTGGGGAATAAATAAATAAATATGATGACAGCTAAACTAGGTACCTATATTATTGTTATGCTATATCAGAGCAATATACTCTTAATGAAAAATATATTTTAACTAAAAAAATATTAGATTTTTCTTTCTCAATTTTTCTCCTCTATCAAAATTAGAAGGGGCTGTGTAAAAGCAAATAATTTTTATTAGATACTTGTTAGAATGAAAAGATTGATAGATCTCCGAGTCCCTCTGAGTGTTAACAGAAGTGACAAAATAGGTGCAAGGAGGAGCTTATGATCGCCAAAGCTGTCAGGAGGAGGGCACACCTGCTGTGAATTAAGTATATTGTATAAATGATCCTCTGAGTTAAACCACTGGGAGTTTTATTTTATTACCAGAACTTCATTTAGCAACTTAGCCTGTCTGAATTCAAAAGGTAAATCAATGCTTATGTTGAAATTACTGTGAACTGTTATAATTTCTTGAGTTGAATGATTCCCTCCTACTAAAATTCTTGCAAGTTTTTGTGAATCAAATAACTATGAGGTGAGGAGAGCATTGGCTGACTTAAAGGTCATGTTGCAGACTCGAGCTATGAATAGGAGATAACTAGGAGATCTTTCAAATCAGATATTTAAAGGGTGAAGTAATACATTTCAGCTAGAACCAACTGCATTAATGGCCACCAAAAACTGGCAACCCATTTACTTTATTCTCCCCACCCGGTTGAATTCTCTTGCGTCTGCCAGTTTGGTTACAAGTGGCTTTGATATCCTGTGCTGAAATAATAACACAAGGTGACACTTTATGAAGGCAGTACTCAGACAAGTGAGACTTTACCTACATCTTCCTACCTCTAACTCATTAGATAGGTTTGGTACAGACTGGGAAAGCACAAAGCAAGAATAGAAAATTGTTATGGGGAGGTATATCTGAGAGCTGAGTTTCATCTGGATATGCACAGGACAGAAACAAGAGAAGGACTTGTTTACAGTTTTACATCTTAGTAACATATTTGGGGGCAGTGAGGGTAAGGAGCAGAGTCAAAAGCCACTAGCAACCAGGAAATTCCTGTTATTTGACTTTAGACATGCCACTTAAGTGAGAAGGCAGGAAGAGTCACTCAGTAATGGAGCAAGTCCATAGCAATCCAGCCCTATGGAGAAGCTGAGCCTGAGGTGTGTTTGTTATGGAAACCAGTTTGCCAGGCAGGATTCTGCACACTGACTGATTAGAGAGAGCATCCTTTTCTCCTCTATCCTCAGTGCTGGTCACAGCTGGACTGGTGCAGCAGTGACGATCTTCAGTGTTTACGTTTACTCTGTACACACACTGCGGGAGTAGATTTTAAAACACCAACTGTTATTTACCCTGGTATATCTATCCTGCTTAGAAAGAAAATTTAAAATTTATGTCACTGCATGGTGTAGTTCTGTCCTTGAGGTTTTATTGCTCTTAAATTCTTCCATGACTGTTGATATAATTCACTAATCTAACAGGAAAAAAAACCAAACAAATGCTTTTTCAATTCATTCTGACAGCATCGAGCTGTTGAGTCCTTCCAGCTACAAATTTAAATTTGTCATAAAACGTAGAATCTTAGAATTATTCAGGTTGGAAAAGACACTTAAGATTATCAAGTCCAACTGCAAACTTAATTCTGCCAAATCCACCATTATTTCTCACCATCTGTTACATATTCACGGGAAATCATGCTATTGTTAATTTTCAAATATTCTGCTAACAAAATTTTAAAAATACTAATATAACTAATATATTAAAAAATTCCCCAGATCTTCATCTCTGTTTTGGATATTTTTGATGGTTTATGTGGTAGACCTGAGTTCTGGTGTATCTGGGTTCTACCTCCTTAATACAGGAGATAGATAAGAAACACTTGCTTTTAAGTAGTTATGTACTTATAAGATACTTCATACAGTCCAGACCCATCATTTTCCTGGACTCTTGACCCTGTAACTTTGTTCCAGTACTATTAATAATAATAACTAAAATCGACTAGAATTAGTTCTTTGAGACTGAGGGCAAGAGGACAGGCTTGGCTCTAAATCTTAACCTTTTATCCTTCCAAACAGAACAGCATAGTGTATATGGGACAGGAGATAACCTGGACATTTTTTCAGTCAGCCTTACTTGGAGTCACTAGCACATATATTTTGATCAGCCAAAAAAATCAATAAAGCTGCTCTATCTAGTATCTCTCACTATCATGACAATTTTTCCTGTTGATTTTAATGGTCATTGGATCACCTCTGCTTTTCTTTGTTTCTGGAGGAATCACAGTAACATATTTATACATTACTGCTTTAGAATAACATTAAAAAGTAGAATTAGGTAGATTATTTTTGATGTCAGTATTTATTTATTGCTCATATACAGCTTTGAATGCAGAAGAAGAGAAATGTGTGCATGTTACTTTATAATTATGATGAACTTTGTAATCGATGATCCTGAATGCCAAATATTTGTCTCCAGAAGTATCAGTAAAATTGTTATTAACATGTTGATACTATCCTGTTGCTCAATTACAACAGCTTTTTTTTTTTTAACTCGAGTTTCATAGAATCATGAAGGTTGGAAGAGACCTTTAAGATCGTCCAATTTCACTGTTTAGTGGAACACACATGCTTGTGTTTTCTATGACATCCTTTGGCTGGGCAAAATTACACTTATTACAGGGTTGTAAATCAAGATAGCCTGCTTCAAAGAGTGGTATTTTTATCTGTGTTGAACTAGTTTAAATGAAACCCATATTTTCTTTTTGAGATTAGTGTAGTGATCACCAAATTCGGTAAAGGCATATCAAATACCTGGCTTCATTTTCTATATGTAAAAGCTCCCTCACCAGACACCTGTTCCACAGAGTCCAACTCATACTTTCCATACTTTGATGAGACAACAAAATAAAAATTAACTTCCTAAAAACAGATGGGAGGACATAGCTTCAAGGACTGTTTATGGATGATATGTGAACTCATTTTAAAGAGCTGATGTGATAATTAAAGTTGTTATATATATAGGTACATGATTTCATTACTATTCAGTTTTAGTAGACTCTGATCAATTCATAAATGATTTTCACAAAGTTAATCAAGATCTCATTTGAAAACTTCAGAAGAAATTTTAAAGCCTGGTAAATAGAACTTAGCCTTTTAGATTAATATGCTCTTCAGTGACTGGTAAAGAGTTCATTCTTATGCTGTAGGCATTGAAGATAAACTCAGGATACAAGGGGACAGTTCTTATCCTTATTACAAATGCTTTATGAGACCTTCAAGCAATCATTTGCCTCAAGAGTTGTGTAGAGTGAATGTTAAAGCTAAACTTTGAGGCTGATGAACCATATTAGGTTTTTATGAACTTGCATGTACAACTCAGTTTTGAGGGTTTTTTGCTGCATGCTTCCTGCTGCCAATCTGTTATTAAAAGTGAACAGATAACTGATCAGGGATAAACAGCACTCCTTAGCACTGTAACATGTTGAGGTAATTTTGGAATTGGCACTTCTTTAAACAAGAAGTTGGCCTAGGTAACCTCCTCAGACAATTTCAATTTACTTTTTTTTCCCTGTGATTTCTACATTCCTCCTCTACCAGTTTAGACTAAAATTTAAGAGGTATGGATTTTCACCAGTTTTGGGGTTTATTTTTATTTGTTTATACATTTTGTAGGAAATTCCATGTTTTCATTATTCCCGATGCAGAAACAGCAAAGTTTGAATATCTCCTACTTCAATTAAAAAAAGGCAACAGAAGGAAATTCTCATTTTCCTAACAAATTTAGGTTTAGATAAAAGAGTCAAGTAACATGAAAAGAATCCACTCTACTTTTTGCATTTTTAAATATCAGAACTGAAAAAATACTGAAATATTTACCTTAGAAATACAGGCAATAGCTGTGTCAAAATTTTTTTTTTACTTGGAACAAGAATTGGTAGTTTTCCTTGAAATGAAATAGTTATATGTCTGTATTTTTATATTTCTTTTCAAACTTTTTATTTCAACATAGAAGTTATTTTAAAATATAAAGTTCCTTACGTTTCAGCATGTCTTTTAACCCAGCCAGGAAGAAATCAATTTTCTTAAAGAAAAAATGTTGACTACAGGCATGAAACAATCTATAAATACCTATAGCTATACAATTATATAACAGGCTGTATATTTATATAGCTACAGAAAGTATAATTCTTTAATCAATTGGGTATAAAGTAAGTAAAGTTACAGGTGACTTCCTAGAGTTAGAGCAAACACTGATTACAAAAATCAATAGAAAAAGAAAACCTATGCTTTCAACAGATGGAATTTAGATGTTACAATACTAATTACTCAGTTGTGAGGCAGGAAATGTAGGTAGTGTCACAGCATGTGTATGAATCTATGCTATGTGTATGAAAATACATGCTGCATATACAAACAGACGTATTTATATATATTTGCATATATACTCTCTCTGTTTCAATTTACTTTACAATATTGCATAAATAAATAGCTACTCATAAAAGCATGCCTTACACTGACCCATTATATTTTACTTTTTTGTATTGCAAACTACTTTGACTGAAAAATTAATTTCTTCCAGGTGAAATCCTCAGGATTAGTTTAGCATACAAGTATTTGAATTCTGGCTGCATCAGCATGTCAGTAAATGGCTAAAAGGAGCACCATCAGAAGTAAAAAGATGAAGTCTAACCAGAGATGATTAAGGACTTGCACTTCAAGGCAATCAAACAAATAGAAAAGAAAACGGAAAATAGAAGAACATTTTCTGAAAAGTCAGTTGCAGTAGTTAATGTTGCTGTTTGGAAATTTATTCATTCAGTGTTTATGAAGCAGAAGGATCATGAGAAGTTGACCTTAGAAGCATTTTGGGACTGATCTTTTGAAAAAGAACTTTTCATGAACAATTTTTCCATCCCATGATTCAGAAATAAGAATGTCTAGAGAAGATTTGTTACTTTCAAATCTAAGCTAGAATTATATTGAACAAGTGTTTGTTTTCTCTTATTAATTCAATGAGAGATTTCACTTTCTGCATATTGCCAGTATCTTTCTGTCTGACCTCTATTTTTTTTCTCAGAACTTGATTTGTATCATCCTTTTATATACATAATATATATTTTCCATTCTTATATTTTTAAATAGTGCTATTTAAGTTTCGAAAACTGTGAGTTTCCTCCTTTCAACAGTTTGTTGTTTTTTTTCTCACTTATCTTGCTTCAAACAATTAAGTATGCAATGCACTATAAATTTGAAGACTCTCATTTGTTTATCTTATCAAGTGAGTCCACAAGGTGATACAATTTATTCAGTGATATACTTGTTTGATGTGAGGAAGTAAATTAGATTGTTACCTATATCTCTGAAGATAAGGACAGTGGTTTCTTGCCAGAAACTTTCAGTTTTGAACACAAAGATACAAATAGACCTTTCAGAAAACATTGTGGCATAAAAAGAGATTTACTTTTGGAAACTGAAAGAAAGTGATCAAGCAACTGAGACCTCCCAAAATTTTGATTAGATCCTGCAAATATGCACCAGTACATTGGTCTTTATTCAAAAAAAGGTGCAATGCAAAGTCCAGTTGGTCATGCTGTTGACTGAAATGGACTACTCATTGAAAAAAATACACTCAATCTAATTATTTGATAGAAAATTTTAATGCTCTTCTGATGATTTGTTATTTATATGTATATATACTTTATATATACATATACATGCACCCTCGCACATATATATATAGATTAAAAATTAATAAAATGTACAGACTAGATTCAACTTTCACACCCTCTACTATTTTATTTCAGGAATTTGTCCTATACTGAATGAAAGATATGTATACCTTTCTGCATTATGCATTTTACTGCACTTTTTTCACTGTTTCAGATATGAATGATATAAAAAGATGCTGAAAAGTCTAGCAATCAATAAATTGCTAAATGCAAGTTTTTGCCTTTTTCTTTGGAGGCTGTTACAATCGTTAGATATATTTTTGATTTAGGCTTTAACAACCATTCAATTATATATGTATTTTCAGGATCTGAAATTCTGAATGTATATTCATGCAGATCAATATATTTAAGGGCATATTTTTTGACCTTACATAGAAATCTAAACATTTTTTAGCAGCTACAATGAACTCTAGACACTGCTTTTTACAGTTAGATTTTGGATTTGAAACTACCTGGCTAATAAATGAACCTTATTTTGAAAAGGTGATCCTCTGTGTATTGTTGTTATCTAGATGCCAGTTATTTCTAATCTCACCAAAAGAAGAAAGTAATAGTATCAGGAAACACAGAAAATTGTACTCACACTGGATTCTAAAGCTCACATATAGATATAATACTGCTCACATATATACATTCAATGAATAAAGAAAGTGCATTTCTCCTGACAACCAGATACAGTTTTTGGTTATACTCAATAAATATTTTGCATAATGACTGAATAAGTGGTACTCAAACAATATGCTGTATACTCTCTTGTGAATCACCAAATCACCCATCTCAGTTTAAATGGTCCTATTGAGTCACTTCCATCCAACTGTGCCAATTTTCTGACATTTGAGGTCAATATATAACCTACACTTGCTGAATTTGCTCGTTGCATACGCTGTAATGTAGTACCATTTTCTACACTGAAGTGAGCTTGGATTCATGCCTGCACATATAGTTCTACACTAATAAAATATAACAGCAGTTGACACAGGAAAAAATTAGGAAAATCTCCAAACCCGAAAACATACACACATACACAATTTCTGCCAGCCTCAAGCCCTTTTCAAATACAAAAGCACCCAAAAAGAAGAAAGGAAAAAAATTAGCCATCTAAGGGTAATGACTTGTATTTCTACAGAGATGTAGATATTTAGACCTCTGTCGAGTAGGTGGGCTAAATTCGTTGAGGTACTCCAAAGTGACTGACAGTAATTAATGGAGTAATAGCCATGTATAACAGAAAAAAAAAAAATGGACCTTTGGGAAAAGATCTATAACTTGCAATTTCCCTATGAAATATAATATCTGAAAAATTATATCAGATTATATAAAGACATATTATGTTTTCAAATGTGTGCTAAATGTAGAATTATGCATGCAGGAGGGAGTGTGAGATGCTTTTTAGATTTATGAGGAGATAGCATCAAGATCCAGACTGAAGCATTTTACCCACTTTGTTTTTGTTGTCACCATCCTCAGGTTGTGTATAGTTGTGGCCCTTTCATATCATACACAAAATCAGTATTGAAAAACATTACTGATTGAAAAGGACTGCTGATGGAAGTTTTAGTAGACTCTGATCAATTCATAAATGCAGCCCAAGTGGGGAGTTCATAGAATATGTCTGAGGAGTGTTATTTCACAGTTTCAGTCTAAAGAATTGGTATCTTCCTGTGTGGTTTAGGAGTCCTAAGCCACTAGCTTCCACTGGAAGTAACAGAGCTGCTACATGGATTTATGCCCCTCTGACAGTCTGGTCTTAATCTCATTTTTAGTAAAAGCCCTTAGAAATAAGGTAGATTCACATCTAGTGACTTTAGGGTGATAAAAAGTTAAGTGTTGATAACAGTGTGGTAAATTAGAGTTGCAGTTGTTTAAACAGCAAGAAGAAGCATTCCTCCATACTAGAGGTTAATCTACACAGTTTATTCTAGTCTCTTGTCTTCACTTTAAAGTTGTCAGTAGGAGTAGGAGGTGGGGAGGATGGGGATAGTGTTTCTTTTTCACTTCAGCAAGGTTTTTTCATTCTATACTTGATTTCGCATTGTGAAATTCACCTGTATCTGAGCATAACAAAAACAATTTACAAATAGTAGAAGTCTGTATCTTTCAAAATGAGATCCGCCTGCTTTGGTATATGCAGTCATTCATCCTTACTGACTTCACTATAACGACACAAACTGCATAGGTGAGGAGTAAGAAATAGGTAAATATTGCTGTATAAAAGAATACTGCACTTGAAAGAGCATATTATGAGACTGTTATCTTTAGTAAATGACTCAGTAGAATGTAAAGCAGTGTTTTATCCAATTTAGTGCTGTCAGTTGATGATTCCTAGTAAAAATATTAATCATTCCAGTTACACAAAATCTAAGAAATTTGGAGATGGTAGTACTTCACATCCAGCAATTTAGCTTTGTCTTCATCTTGATTGTGAAAAACATCTTGTTAGATCGATGCAAGTGTGAGTAAACTTTTCATTCTATGAGATACGTAATGAGTCAAATGCCATGTTACATGAATGTGACTCTCTCCTTCAGAAGAAAGAACAGTCCTAAGCAATATAGAGTAAGCTGTACTTTATAAACCAATGAGACATTCCAAGACTGAATATATTTAGCTGTTCAGACATAACCAAAATCAACAGAAAAAGTGAGGGAATTCCCATTCAATATTTTCCCTAGTCTTGTCCAGTTTACAGCAATTAAAAGAGTGGTAAAACACAAATAAAGGAAAAACAGCATTTATTGGTGTCTGCCTCTGCAATCACTGAGAGTATGCATATATATGCATATGTAAAGAACTGAAAAAAAAATGACCAAATATGCATTTAAATGATCTTCTTGGACACTCATACTCTGAAATCATAAACTTATATAGGACAGCTTCAATCTCATCATGAGAATGTTATTATCCTTGTATGTCACTCTCAGAACAAAGTTCAGTCTTTTTTATCCTACTTCCATCCCCTTTTTGTGTTTTCAGAAATTTCTTTTTTAATAACCTAGAATCATCTTCCACATTTTTTCATGGACAGTTTGGCATTCTATAATTTCTATCCTTGAATTTTTTTTTTCTTGCTTCTTGACCAAACTGAAGTCTCACAAAAAAAGATGTAAAGATGAGGATCTACCTTATTTCTATGGACCTTCACTAAAAATGAGATTAAGAACAGGGTGTCAGAGGGACATAAAGAATAGAAAACATCTTAAAAAAGAACATTAATGTCTGCTTTGTTAGAGTAAAGAAGCATACCTTTATTGGGCTTTGGCTAGCAATCTCAGAGTCATTTCTCAATATTTATTCTAACTAATATGATTTATTTGGCTTTTTATTAGTCGGTCAGTTTGGGGGCTTTTGTTGTTGTTGTTGTTCAGAGCAACAGTGACCAGTTTTGCAACATAAACAGTTGCAGAGTTGGCAAATGAAGTTAATTATCATTTGATATACAAAGTTAATTTAGATGACAGTGCAAGAGAATGGGAAGTCAAGTCTTAGATTTTGTCTATGGGATTTGCCTGATGTCAGCTTTACAACATATATATTGCTTAATGCTTCCATGCTTACAGTGTATAATATAAGGTAAGAGTGGTTCAATTGAAGACTGCTATTATGATAATCCATTCAAAAAGTAGAGGGCAATTTCCTTCTGATCTTTTGAAAACTTCAAGCAGTTGCCTGGAAATCAGCTGTGTCAACAGAGAGAAATTTATTATGGCATACAGAATATTAAAAGACTGAATCAGAAGAGAAAGCTTTCAGGTGTACCTATAAGACTGACTTTGAGCTCGTGAAGAAGGAAGCATGTTGTTAAATTCTCCTCTCCCTACTAGGTATCCATTTTTCTTTGATATTGCTCTTTACAATGCAGTGATCAAGGCTTGCAGTAACGTATATTCCAAAAAGCTTACACAATATTGTTATAATATTTGTACTTAGTCTGCAGTTTATGAAAAGAAAAGTGAAAGCATTGCTAGCTGACACTTCTCTTTAGAAAGTTGCTGGATGGAAAGAGACATCATTTTAAATGTGAGCATTTTATATAGTTTGGTAATATAGTTTAGAAGTTTTCAGAAAATTACATTTAAATGTCTTTATAAATGAGCAATACTACTTAAACATGCACATATTGCTGCAATGAATTTCAGTAATGAGAGCTGTGGATTTTGTCTCAAAACATCACAGTTATAAGACTGTTAAAAATACATTTAAATGTTGTAATAAAAATACCACACATCTTTTTCTGTGGTGTAATTTGTTAAAATTTTCCATTAACATTAGACAGCCCTTTATTCACTCTCATTTTAGTTAATAGATATAGTGTACTCAATTTCTTGCCCTCTGAGAAAGTACTGGCAATGTGTTTTGACCTATAATCTATACTTAAGGGTTCAGTAGCTTTTTAGGAATGTTCATGGAGACTTTATTAATCTCTAATAAACTCAGCTCTTCCGCTTCATTTCGTGGCTGAATGTAACAGTATTTGCTTTCAAAACTAATTATAGAAGGCAGAGCAGAACAGTCAAAATTATGCCCCTGGCATAATTACAATAGAATTTGTTTATCTCCATGCCTTTAAACACCATTCAACTATGCAATAGTTTCCTTTTGTCCTGGCTATTTGTTTCTGAGAAATGACATTTAAATTACTGAATGAAAATTATTAAAGTGAGATGGCAAGCACAATTTATATGTGATTGTATGAGGAGCTAAAGCTCCAATTTAGACAATAGTCTGAAAAAAAAAAAAAAGGAAAAAAAAGAACCTAAACAAACAAACCCAAGAATGGTAACAAAGTCCTTTGCCCAAAGGTTACTTGAAAGCCGTTTTTCATACTAAGGGTCTTGTCTGTGTCCTGTGGTTATTTTACTGCTATTTTAACCTGACCATATCTCTGAAAGCCTTGTGTCTTCCGTTTTTACAAGTTCCTGTTATATGCAATATTTACACGACACCAAGTATAAATGTACTCTACAGAGGATACTGTAGAGAACAACTGGAGTAGTAAAATGATTAACCTCTCCCATTTATGTTATGGAGAAGGAAACTGAAGTATGAGTCTAAGGGGCACTATAGAAATAACATAATGGAAATAGCAGTACTAGTGTATTTCTGCAGTATATATTAAACACCTGGGACATCATCTGAGCAGATGTGGTAAGTGTTAATGCTATGGTAAGAGGGAGTATTGTATAAAGTCTAATTCCTGTATGTAATTCCAGTCTGTGCTCTTCAAATAATGCGAACTTTTTCACTTGTCCTTGTCTCAGTTTCCAAGTACCTAAAACGAGACCATAACACAATGTCTTAACTTATTTGAGTACACAAATCACTTTATTATCTTAACACTGAGGATGTGAAGGGTTTTATTATATTATTCATCAATTATGAATAACTTGGAGGATCAAGAACAACATGCTATATAATGCATAATGCATTAGAGACTAAACAAGACTCAAATGCACAGAAAAGTTTCTGTTTCTCTTTTGTTTCTTTAATCCACTAATTCAAAGATAGAGAATTTACCTATGATCAGAGATTCTAATGCGAACACCAGTTTGTGGATTTTGCAGCTGTCCTAGAGGGACTTGGAATATACAAACTAATAACACCATCACTTTTCATTTTGTAGCACCTTTCATCTGAAGATCTCAAAGTGTTTTTTAACTTCAATGAAACTTACCTTAAAACAGCAAGTCATATACATAAGGGACATACAGAAATTTGCTCAACCCACCATTACCTCATAAAGTTAATCTCTCACTGCTCTTTTAAGACTTGTGACAACACTGTAGCAAAAGTTCAACAGGCTGAAGACGTTCCCCTCCTCTCCCTTGTATTCCAGTTTTATAGTATATTCAGTTAAATCTGCTGTAATTAGGTAGACATCATGCAACTGAGTTACTATTTGTGTAAAACACTAGGATTAGTACCCTCAGCTGATGAAAATGTCAAGAAATCTGAATTAACATATTTGGCTAGAAACCAATTTTTATGTTTTTGCTAAAAGAAATAAAACCAGATCAATCCATGAAAGCAAATTAATTGAAAATTGTACTACACTGTGCCAGCCAGAGGTTGGATTCCTGTGGGACTGGAAACAAGGTAGAAGGCCAACAAAATTTCCAATACCTCAGGAAAACAGAATTTTTTTTTTACTAAAATTAAGTCTTTTCACAAAGACAAATCATCTTCAGATGTGGATGACTATTTGAGCTTTGTAAGTATGACGACCACAAGTTAGACATTTTGCTATATACTTTTTAAAGAAGACATTGAATTAACTAAGTGACTGAGTATTTTGGAGGCACTTCTCTGCCATAATGGTAAAAGTGATATAAGGGCATACAGATAGCTTATAGTGATTCAGAATGGTAACACATTGCTCTTAAGCCCATGTATTTCGATTCTGATAACAAGATAAAAACATTGGTTTAAGCATCTTGAAAGTAAATACCTGACAAAAACCTTTAATTGCCTTTTATGTCAGTATTCTAATGCTTCAGAAAGACAATTTTTTCACCTCCACTTGTCGCTTTTCTGTCAGATTTATTGAGATCACATTCAAACAACTGCAAAGAACATTATGTACACATCATGGAATTAGCTCTGAGGGAGCTGGCAAGCCAATGTACAACAGTATGTTAACACGAAGAGATGTTAACTTAGATTCTGGAAAAAGGTTAGCCAGGTGAATACCTTAGACGTGTTAATCAGATGACAAGTTAATTAATTTAGTTCTAAACTGGAAAACTTGGTAGTTTCCTCCTTTCTGCGATATGGATTTGACCAATTTATTTTTCTTAATACTAGGAGTGCAATATCAAATTTTCCTGTTGCTATCCTTCTACAAATCCACTATTAACACTTACTGACCTTAGCACTGAAGCGTCATTATAAGTAAAGTCTACTGCACTATTATTAATGAGACACCACTGCCTTGATAATTAATCTACTAACTTGTTAGCACTGGTTCCCAAATCCTTACACTATGAGGACATGGAACTGTTGTAAATGACAAGGGAAAAACAATAATTGTATTTTTTTGGTTTAATGTTTGAGATGTTTGTATAAAGACATAGCACTATTCAGTTTTATTATTAGGAGTAGCTATAGGTTTATTTTGTTACTTAAACCAAATGTACTTGTTATTATGGATGCAAAGCATGCTGTCATAACAACCACAGCTCTTGGGTAGAACTACTGGCTTCTAAAGACTACAGTTTCCAATTCATTGAAATGCTCATACTTTTTACAATCACTAAAAAAATAAATTGATATTATATTTGGCCTTTTAGTTAGGTACTGTTGGCCTTTGCACATATGCTGTAAGCTGCTTAAAACTATAGGTTTTAATGTTCTCTTTTGCCAGATATTATAAACAGTCAACCAATCATGGTACTACCCAGATATGTTTTATTGATCACTCCAGCAGCCACCTAAATTTCTAAATATTATTTTTTCCAGGGCAAGACCAACCTGGTCTAACTTCATAGCTGATTCTGCTTTGTGCTAGGGGCATTCTGAGATCCCTTTCAACCCAGACTAAACCAATCAATACAGTTCTATAATCCAAAAGTAGAGTAATTTTTCCAGATTTACTAAATTCTGGGTTTTGTATTTATTAACATTTTGAGTAAAAAAGACCCATCAATTTTTCTCATCTTGTACCTTTAAGAAAGTTACTGTAGTATGAACTCTCCTAGTTAAAAGAAAGACAAACAACCATAAATCCAAAAAACCCTAAACAAGAAAAAAAACCCTGAAAACCCCACAGCAAACTCCCCAAACCAACTAAACAAAAAAGCCACACAAGACTCAAAATGTGCAATCATATTTTAAATTTTAAGATCATTTAGGGAATCTATATCAAGAATTAGAAAAACAATATAGAACAGATTGCCTATACCTAGTGAAAATGAACATCTCCATATTTAGCTTACTTCATGGTATTAGCTTTCTCTGCTGTTTATGTGGGGTTCTTTGTCTTGTCTTGCTGGAAGACAGATTTTATAGGTTCTTTCTTATCACTGTTCATTCGACACTAGTTTGAAGGCGATCTTATTTTTCATTTTGATTTTGCAATTTGTAGTGGCCTTCATGCAATCTCTTTAAAATGCTTTTTCTAACACATTTGGGATAACTAATCTGGTTCTTGAAAGGAAAATCCCTTCGGCAGCAAAATCTCTGCCCTGAATTGGTAACATTTGCTGGACTGGCCACACTGTGCTAACAGCTTTAATCACTTTCCTTGGGGTCTTATCTTGGATCATAACTTTAGCAATCATTGCCAAGCTTGGATTTACTGGATAGAACTAAAACTGTCCCCATTATGTGGCTTATATTCTCTACCCTGCCTGTCATCTCTGCTCTTCATGAAGAAACATTATTCTGTGAGTTTTTTGTTTCATCTGAGACAGCACAACGTTATTAAACTCCTCTGCAATGTACAGCATTTAGCTCTACATTTTGCTGTGTTTCATCACGTTATCAAATATGTCTGCTTCCATAAATATTGTCTTAGGTGTTAATTCAGATGTCAGATGAAATATGCGTGTAAAAAAGTGCAAGTTCACAAGTGGAACAAACACCAGATACATTTTTGGCAATGGCAGTGAGTTTGAGACAAATCAGTACTGAGAGGCCCTCAATAAAAATATGGGCCAATCTTTATCACTCCTAAATTAGACAAATGCCTCTATGTTCAGTGTTCATAATTTCTGCATTTATTTTATTTAAGTTTAGAAAGATATTCTCTGATCTGGCATTATTTTGAGGCAACTCTTGTTGTTGCTCTGAAAAGCATCTTTGAAGAACAGTGTTTTTAGCCTGTTTTCTTGAGGACATGAAGTTGTTCCAGTGTTGCATATGCAACATGCAATGCATAAGCATATGCATAAGCATATGTATAAGCAAATATATTTATCTTTGTCTCACCAGGAAGGTTATCATTGAAACACAAGAAAAAAGTAGAGGTTTTACAAATATTTGGCTTCATGAAAACAGACAAGACGCTAAAAGACACGTGTTCTGCTATTGCAGTCCAGTGATGGGAAGACTAGATGTTTCTTTTTCACCTATAATATGTCAGAGAATTCCTAAAGTGGAAAGACATCATGAATTTTCCAACAAATATATTAAACAAGATGTCCTGTTGTAAATGAAAAATCTATAAATTATAAAAAACCCCAACCTATAGGAAATAAGTTTTATTAATTCTTCTCTTGAGAGATCTGTTACATATACATCTGCTATCATAATATTTCATCTCTAGTGCTTCTTAAATAATTTCTCCCATTCCTCAGATTTGTTAAGATGTGTGTTCTAAACACACCAGGTATATCTGAATAGTAGTGCCCTCAGACTGCTGCTCTGGCAACTGTATTCAATGTTGTCTTTCCCTAATAGTCTGCTCCTCGAGAAATCTGTTCTTTCAGAAATCAGAGGAATGATACCTGGAATCTCTGTGTGTTGCAGTTTAGGAATGGTATTCTCCAATTCATTGCTCCCACTAAAACCATATGCTGCTTGCTCCCCCATCCTCCTTCCCCCTCCCCCATGTAGGGTTCGAGAGGAGAATTGGAGGCACAAAAGGCAAAGATCATGGGTTGAGACAAGAACAATTTATTGAAGACAGCAATGAAATAAGAAAACGAACAATAACAGCAATAATAATAACCAAAGTGTACAAAAGAGAGAGTGATTCACATGCAAAATGTTCACTGTGGAGCTTGTGACGTGACTGCAGCCATGCTGTCATGACCCAAAGAAACCCCTTCTCCCTGGAAGAGACACCTTTTCCCTCTTCCCCTGGCAATGATGTGAGATGGTATAGAACAACCCCTGCATCCTTAGCCATGCCCCTCCAGGCTACTGCAAAAATTTACCCCTGTCCTGGCCAGAACCAGGACACCGTGATAAATTAAGAGAGAGAGATCTGCTGCCCACAGGTCCTCGGACGGCTGGAAAGATGTTTCTGGCTGACAAGGACTAGTCAGTGATTCTGTGTCTATCAAAATTGTCTTTCTTGGACTTACTTTTGTCGCAGACTCCAGTCCTGATCCACCCTTTTCTGGAGAATGAATCACAACTTTTTTAATGAGCCTACTTCAGTGAATAAGAGCTCAGTGATGCACTGTGGTCATATATTGACTTCATACATGCACAGAGCCTTGGCAGGAATTGACTTTTGAATGCTGACTCCTATGAAGGACTGAGTTACAGGCCAGCTACACTTTATGACCCTCTGTATATAAGTTTTATTTCAGGGTTAGGAACTGAGGGGAATTTTGCCCCCCACTAGCAAATTCAGATATGACCTCATAGCTGATTTCTTGTCTACTCAGCTTCTATCAGGCATAGGCTTTCCCATAAACATTTTTTTTTTCCATGTCTCTACCCCAAAAATACATTGTTATGTCTCAGTTTTATTTATGCTCTGGAAAGACATCCACCATATCTCCTACTCTCACCCTTTGTGCACAGGAGCACCTGAGGAGTCTTGTGCTGTCAAAAAGTTTAAACTCTGGTGAAGATTTTACAGCTCTGAGAGCTCCCTTAGGAGACAGGCATGGCTATAAGATATTTTCTCTCATAAAAGCAGATGTTCAACACTCAGATATAATTATCTGTATATAAAGTTAGCATGTGAACTGCAGTAGTCTTTTAAATGTAAACTTTCTCATTAATGTTGCTCTGTTAGCCACATTTTTTCTCTCTGATATTGTCCTTGAGCCTCAAATGTTGTGGCTTTACTCTGAATGAGATTTAATTATGCTATTTTTAAATCAGCCTTAAAGGAGGCTTTAGGATACAGTGATCTGTGTCAGCTTTGTTTCATCTGACCCTGATAGGTGAGTAATCACAACACTTATCATCAGGAGTCTCTGACAGAACTGAAGATGGCTTTCATTACTTCTGTTGTCTTAGCTTAAGTTACTGTTGGAAACATAATTTTTAGCTTTTTTGCAAATGTCTAGTACCTCCAAAGGTGTGTTTTTTTTAGTAAAGTCTCTAAGGGTTCAGTAAAGTCTAAACTGTGGTTGAAAGGAGCAGCCTCCCTCCCTTCCCACCTGCTAATAATTCACTTACAAACTCAGACACTCATTGGAGCCTCAAGTGAGACAGTTCAGCTGAGACCAAACTATGTAACAGCAGAGGTTTATTTTCTGCTCATTTAGTTCTCTGAATGAGTGTACTGTGAAGAGAGATGAGCATCGATGCTAAGACAAGGGAGGCAATTGGTGCTGAGGCTCTGGGAGCAAGAGCAGGAGGGGTGAAGTGGCCCCTTTGTCATCAGATCACTGCTCAGCTTGCCTTGGTGCTGCTCTCTCACGTATCTCTTCTCTCAAGGGTCTTTGACTCACACCCAACTTTCTACTGTCTGCCTGACCTCATTACACTGGGTCATGTTTTTTTATTCAGTCTTTCCTCTTTTATTTTACAGTTTTGAAACCAGGCTGCCTGTCTGAAACTAATTGGTAGGTTCATCTAAAACCGGAGTTAGTGTCGTGGCTTATAACAACATCCCAAGTGTTTGCTACAGCGCATAGCAGCTTCCTTTCTCTGCTTTCTTGCCTTCAACAGTGTTGCTTTAGCCCATTAAAATAATGAATTAAAGATTCCAATAACCATGTTTACATAAAATATTTATCAATTACTACAGAGCAGCCCCAATTCTGGCCTAACATTCAACTCAATTAGCATGTGTATATGTAACAGCAAACAAATAAACACTCTTCCAATGAAGGAGCAATTCTTGCAGAAATGCAATAGTAAATCTATAATAACTGGTACCCTAAAGTTTCACACATTCTTAAGGAGTCTAAAATTATACAGGAAAATAACTCAATCACCCACAGTCAAGTGCCTTTTAGTGTTTTTCAGAGGAAACTGAGTACCCTGTTATGTAAAGTAATGGAAATGGAAGTATTGAAGAGATGAGGATATTTCCAAATACAGAAAGCCAAAGAAGCTTTATAGCATTGTCCATTGTTCCAAGTGCTTCTGCCAAATTTATACCATAACAAATTGTTTTGCCTGGGTATACTCTTCTGTGCTCAGATTTTGCATGTACAGCAAACCAATATGCTTTTTGTGCATTATCTAAATGAGCTACAATTTTTGCTCTTGGTTTGCAAATGTCTCCACTGTGTTGAAATGACGTAACAATATGGCTTGCACTGGATCAACATTAACATTACATGGTTATAGAGTGTTTTGACAAACAAAGAATAAATACTTATTTTAACCTTTTGCTCCATATGTCCTCTCTTATATAAACTATATATGAAAGCAAAATGTAGCTATGTATTCCTAATTTCGAGACATAATTTTCTTTGAACTTTTTTGAATAACTTTTATTTTCAGCTCTCCCCCTCCTACCCTAATGTTTCCCAGCATGTATGAGGATCTTGGAAAGTAGACAAGAACAAATTTTGAAGTATGCCTGATGAGTAATTAGCAGTGTTTTAAGATTATCTGGACTCACACAAAATCTAAAATATCATTTTAATAGATTATAAAGACTTTAGGACCAGCTTCCATACTAAATTCTCTTGGAATTACAAAGTAATCTTAAATTAGTCCTCTACAGGCTGATGAAAATTTCAAGTGTGCATCAAGCTTGAGTCTTTTCAACTCCACTGACTGCTGAGAGTGTAGTTTAATCGTGTCTTGTGCTGTTTTCCTTTGCATATTTAGCTTAGCAAAGCCATGCCTGTAAGTGCACAAGACGTGTTTGTAAATACCACATGTGTAATTAATATTGGTTGAGAAACTAAGAAGTGGCATTTTCTGAGCTTTAAAGGACTTAAATGACTTCATATTACTCATGACTAAGCATCACTGCGTATATCTGCTCTGCAGGGTTCAGCATAGAATTAAGGTGTGTGATTTTGTTTTAAAATAGCTTGAGCATGTGCTTGTGGTGATCTAACCCCCATGGCATGGAGCTCAGTGAGGGTAAACTTATCAACTTTTCAGCAAGCTGAGTTCTACAGTACAGACACAGTAGTAAATAGAGATTGTTTCGAGTTAACAAAACTATTTCATTTGTTATTTATTAGAAAAATAAAGTAATTCAACTAAAGCTGTTGGGGAAGAATTGAAGTAAATCAATTACTGACAACACTGGCAATTAGAAGAGAGTTTGCATAGCTTACAAACAGACATCCTCACAAGGAAATCCATGTTTATAATTCCTTAAAGGGTAACAGATGACTAGAAGATATTCAAGAAGAGGCTGGGGAGAAGGGGGGTTATTTGTCACTGAATATGTAAAAGTCTGTTTCTTGTGCTGTTTACAGGAATGGTAAAACTATTACAGATCTGGTTTGTCACCGACGTACAGCCTGTCACAAATGTCAGGAAAGAAAATTGTTTCTGAAAAAGTTCCTCAGTTCTTTTCATCTTCCGTGCTTTGTACATTTAAACATAAAGGCATTGTAAGTACATAAAAAGAACTATGCCAGATCTCAATGAAAAACTTTGTTATCTTCAACACTGACCTTTTCAAGATGAATCTGTGTATTTACTATAATACAGAATAATATAGCATTGTAAAATTAGAATTCCTATTACATATTTTCATCTACTTTTAAGCAGTTTGCTCTGGGGTGAGTCTCTCTGAAAAATCTCAGTAAAATTTGCTTTTGAGAATCCAGGAAATTATACACAGGTTACATTCAACTAAGAAGCTTAACCCAACAACTATGATTACAAATGTCAGCCTTTAAAATGAGGAAATGACAGAATTACAATCACGTGAATAAAACATTGCACTTTAAGTTAGTTAAACTTGACATCAGATAACTTTATGCCAATAATTACAAATTTTTTGACAAATTTCAGTCTAGATTGCAGTAAATTCAGATGCTCTTGAGAAGCATTTCTGTGTCTTTCTACGTTACATAAAAATCTTTTCCTTTCTAAGACTAATACAAAATGAACCGACCTCTAAAATGGAAAAGGAACTGTATAAGCCCCTTTCTACAAGCATCTTATCCTAAATAGTTATGAACTCAGAAACAGTTTTTGTACCACTTTTATACTACTAAGCTGCAGATGCGGAGTAGGAACTTGACTGCTTTGATACCTCATTCTCAGATTCTAAAGTGCTGAGCAATGATATTAAACCATACAGATTTTTATCCCAAACCCATCCAATCCAAATTGTTTTTTTAATGTTGATTTCTAAGGATGAATATACAAACAAAATTCTTGTGGCATAAGCTAATTTTGAATTAGTGAACAACAACAACAAAAACCCCCGGTGTTGCCAGATAATAGGTGCCCTCATTGTGCTTATTGTACTTTTCTCTTATACAGATTGTTAATCAAAAAGTCTTCAATTATTCTATTTCAGGGGTTAAATAGCAAGGTTTCTATATACAAGTACATAAATTGAAAGCACTGTTCTCTGAAAACAATTGTAGCCTTTCTTCTGGTGTGACTATGGACATAAATTTGTAGGCAAGAGAAGATAAGCCAAAATATATCAGACTTTGATTTTTCCTTTGTATATTTCAAGGATGCTTTAAACATTAATTGGAAAGAACACAGGAAGATTAATGTTTTATTGTTGGAGATAGTACTTGAATAAACACAACAAAACAAAACAATGGTTTAGCTTTCTGAAGTTCACAAAGAGCTTAAATTAAGGAGTGATACCAGACAAAGAAAGCAGTTTCTAGCAAGCAGGCAGTTGCTGGCTGGAGGAGCTGTGTCCTGCGGCTTTGCCTTAGATCCTTCATGCACTCAGTGATTAAGTGTTGGAAATGGCTGACCTAGGGGTCGTTATTATTCTTAACAAAAACATTTATAAATAAATTTGAGAGTGTGAAGGCAAAAATGCTGAGATGTACATTGTCACAGAAGAACAAAAATTCAAGTGTGATCTCCCTTGCACTTATGTTAGGGCACTAAAGCTCCATGGATACCAGAGAAGTCAGATTTGATTCACAGTGGGCTGAAAGGGGACTCAAATCCTTTGTAGGCTCGAATTTCATTTTTCTTTTTTTTTTTTTTTATTTGGCAAAATACAATATTTTGTTGTGATGTTGTAAAGATATTAATTAATTTGTTCTTTTTTCTTTGGTTGGTTGGTTGGTTTTTTGTTTTGTTTTGTTTTGTTTCAGGTTTATGATCCAAGGTACTTATTCTGAAAAACTCAATTTCACTGAGTTTCATTTGATTTGAACTCTTCACTTGGCTTCTTTTTAAAATAATCCATACAGAAATCTTAATTTCATAGAATCACTAAATCATAGAATGACTTTGGTTGGAAGGGATCTCAAAGATTATGTTATTCCAATCGCCTGTTATAGGCAGGGACACCTTCCCATAGATTTGGTTGCTCAGGGTCTGGGGATTTCATAACAGGTAGGAGTAGATTCATGTACATATAAGACAGTTGCTCATTCTTAAGTTTACAAGGGCTCAATATCAGAGTGAAAGTCTTAGCCTTGATTATTTACTGCTGAAGCTCAATGTGATGGACCCCATGGAAGAAACAAAACACGGGACAAGTGCAAAAAAAATTCCAAGCTTATGGCAGTAGTTTACACTGAATGTTCAATTCTTGTGCGTGAAATTAGTAATTCTTGACTGGCTTTGTAAAGACTCATAACAGAGGATGAGTATTCATTGCCATGAAATGAGGGAGAAGACTTGATACTCCTGTGTTCTTTCACAGAAGATATTTCTCCTATTCTCTAATTTTCTCATAAAATTGTTAAATTTCTTCCCTAGAGCTCATGAAAAAAGAAATTTATTGTGATGGTGAAAAAGAAAAGTAAGAATCTGGCAACAATTGTGTATGTTCTCAGACTAAATTTAGGAAATTGTTCTGCTGCTGATCAGGAAGTGCTTAGTAAATTAATTCCTGATATTCTTTAAGCAGATATTACCAGCCAGACCAAAACTCTCTTTGAGAGGCAAATATTAGGTAAAAACAAGGCCACTACTGAATGAGTTGTGTTCATTCACCTAATCCTGTTTAGAAGGCTTTGAGGAGAAAAGGTAGAACTGCTGAAATATTGTTGCTTCCTTTATCAGACTTATGTTAACTGTAAAAGAATTGAATCTAACTCAAACAGAACGATTCAAATAAAATATAAATTGTTTCAACCTCAAGGGCAAGTGTTATTGTTGACATTATTATCAACTCAACTCTATTACCACTTTACTTAAATGATGACTTATTATTGGATTAAAAAACAACATTCAAAAAGTACTTTGGCACTTGAGTGCACTCAGAGAAAGGTGTAACAATGCTTTTATATTATCTGGAATAGTGTATTACTTCTGTTTCAAGACAATCTATTATTTCCAAAATGTATTGAATATCACACAAAATCCCCAGCAAAATCATATAAAAAATTAAAAGCACAAAAAGTCTGGAAAGAATACTTTCAAAACCACTATCTCCCTTGCTGTAATAACACCTTCAAAAGGATCTTGTTTTCATAGATATCAGTGACTCTCAATACGAGAACCATGAGACATTCTAAATGGAAGAAATCTGCTTTTTTTTTTGATTTTTTCCCCCTATTTTTATATTCAATACAGCAGTTAGTAATCATACTTTAATTTATGTGGTCACTTGCAAACTGCACATAAAAAAAATGTTATTGCTGTGGAAAAATGTCCATTTTAAATAAATAATAATGAAAAAGAGTTGAAAATAGGGGAAAACAGAAGGCCATAACAGATACTACTCTACAGGAAACTAGCGGACAGGACTGAAGTTGGCGTTACGTAAATTAAATGACCGTTAGTATATAGTGTCCTCAGGGAAGAACTGGGGTCCATTAAGCTGTGCATGTCTGATTTGCTATGGTAAGGTACTCATCCTAAGGATCTTGTTTTTCTTTTCTATGACAGATAATCACATAACGATAAAGAATTTTTTGACTTTTTGGATCACTCTAATCATACAAGAGCTAAAAATGTGAGGGGGAGGGGAAATACAACCAGAAGCAAAACAACCAAGCCTTGCAGCAGACCAGAGAGAAGCATGACCCTCTGCTGGCACCTTAGTACCCTGCTCTCAAGACCATGTGGATGTACTGGAATGATGGGGGGAAAAAAATCAGCAATAATTCTAATCAACAAGTACTGAATTTAGTAAATGAAATGAAAGATAATAAGAGGAAACAAGCCCAGTATTATGGTGACAGAGAAATAAAAGCTAATATTAAAGCTAAAGAAAATTATTTCTATTATTTTGGTAACAAATGAAGTTTAATTTCCCGTTTGGCCACATACCATTTTTATTCATCTGTTTCTGAAAACACATCATATTTTCTTGTTTTCTAGCACCACTAATGATGACTGAAGTCAGATTTATGACAAGCTTGCACATTAATCCGTCTTGTAGAATAGGCTAAGAAATAAGTCCCAAAAGATGAGGTACAATTGAATTTCATTTAGTAGTCCCTGTTATCTTCTTTTGTAAATATTTTTGACTAACTTATTTCTCTGCTGAATTAATGGTCTGGTGTTTCATTTGAATGCCATTAAAGTCATGTGAGTGAAGCAGATGCCAGCCTTTGTGAGATGAATATATATGAGTTCCTTCAGTTTAGCTGGAAACATTTGTTTGGAACATGTTCTTTCACTCAGAAAAAAAATAAAATTATAATATCCAGCTGATTCTTCCAAAACACTATTTCAGATTCAAGTACTAAATAGGCAAGGGAGCTGATGATGGTAACACACTGAAAGCTGAAAATGTGTCAATAGAAACACAAAGAATAATATAAATTATGGTCAGTTCGGTAATAAAAGATAATCATTCCATTCATTCTCTTCTTCCTCAACTAACAAAACAAAAAGATTCAGAACCTGTCAAGTAAAAGTATATGTTTAAGGTAAGGAATTCATCTAATTATTAGGTAAAAATCAAGTCTGCGTTATGGTCGTGACTCCCAGGATGCAATGACTGACATATCTATTATATGAACTACTACTGATAAACTATCTTTTTAATTCAGTTTTTTGCACAAATCTACTTTGATAGAACTGAACATGCTTACAAGGCTTATAATTCCTTCTTTACACAGAGTATAATTACTAAAGGAATTACTGATCTAAATCTACATAGTCATTAATTGAAAAAGCTCATCTTCCAACAAAGAACATTCTAATAACCTTCAAACCCAGATGGCAAACTTCACTTTAACATTTTTTAATTTTTTTTTTATTTATTTACAACGATTTGTAAGCTCCATTTCCATGGATATATTTGCTGAAGTTGCCAGACCCTTATTTTATGGTAAACTTTTATGTCTTTGTTGTAATGCACAAAGGGATTTCAAATGCAGTGTTTTATTTATTTTTCGAAGCCCAAAGCTTCTTAAAAGCCTCTGAAGGTTTTTTGTGGGATTTTTTGCTTTGTTTTGTTGTTTCTTTTCCTTCCCTCCCTCCTTCCCCTCTCTCCCTTTCTAGTAATCAGCAACAATAGGCCTCTTGTGATGCTCAAAATACAAGTTCTTTTTTTCCTTGGTGTCAAAGAGTCTGCCTTCTGAGTGACACTCCTGATGACTCTAAAATGAGATCTGTGGTTGAGGTTATTTGGTGCTGAAAAGCTTAACTCAGCTTCTACTCGCTGGTCTTTCATGAGACCAAGGAGCAAAGGTGAAAGGTTGCTACTAGGAATTTGAAAGACTTATTTCTTCTTCAATAGTCTGAACTCATGTTGCTGGGGAAGACAGAGTGCTGCTCAGATAATATCATTCATCACTGTGAAACACAAGCCATTTTTTAAAGGGAACAAAGAGAATGAGCTAAAAATGAGAAATAAAATTTCTAGATTGATAGAATAGGCTGTCTTTCTCCACCCCACAAAAAAAAAAAAAAAAAGCTATACAAAATTACATACTTCCTGTATACTTTTCAGTTAATTTTACCAGGAGTTATGAAAATCAGATTATGAAGGCTGGTTTTATATTTTAAATATTTTCCTATTAAAAGAAATACAACCATTTTAGACAGATTGCCTCCAATACTTTTTGTACTTTTTTAATAATAAAACACTTTTCTGAAGTTGGCTTTAACAATATATATATTTTTACATAAATTGGAATTTAGCAGGAAAAAATGGAACAGTAAAGTACTCATCATGAACTCCTACAGAATTTAGGCCCATAATGTATTACCCAGCTGTTGCTACACTGAGCTTTGACCAGATATGCGTGATTGAAACTGTCTTTCAAACTATTTTCAAGATTTAAACTCAGAATATTACATGTTCTGCAGAAGAGATACTGTTTACATCACATTAGAATAAGTATCAGAACACCGATATTCTAATAAATTTCTAATTCCAGGAATTAGACATATCAGAATACTGAAAAAGTATGATATTTACATAGAGGGACAGATGAGAGAGACAACACACATGTATAAGACTTAGGTTTCTCAATTTATTAGAAAAGTGAGGTTTGCTGTTGATTGTCTCACTAAGACTAGCATTGTACTTTTCTTTGAGACTTTACTGAGTCTTCATTTTTCATTTAGACTTATAATCTTAAAGTAACAGGTTCAAAAGGCACATTCTCACCACCTAGGAAGGGAATTCATTTCTCTACCGAGTTTTTTAAACCTACTTTCAATTTTTATGTGATGGTGTTTTTTTTTTTTAATGTTGGAATATGTATAAAATTTTATTATTCATTAATTGGGACCTGTAAAGGTTTTTCTCCTCCTTTGTTTTTATTTAATTTGGTATAAAAATGAAAAATTAAACACCTACAATGTTAAATAAAAAGAAAATAATAAATAGTGAATCAAATCAGTGGCCTAGCTACACCAGTATTGTACCTCTGACTAAGACAGCAGAATAAAAATGTCTGTGTTGCCATAAACAGTGTGACTAACACTCCCCCCTAAAGTTTTGTGAATGACTTTTTTTGCATGTCAAGATAAGTTTTACAATATAGATGGTGAAACAATGAGCATACAACTATGCATGTATATACATTTCTATTAATATACATAAAATTGAAATGGAAAGAACCACTAAATCTATCACTTTGATCATTAGTAATAATTAATTAAATGAATTGACTTTTATTTTAACTTTCACCATGAACTGTAGGAAGATTTTCCCTGTTTTTGTTTGGTTTTGTTTGTTGTTTCATGTGTGGTTTTTGTGTTGGTTTTGGTGTGGTTTTTTTTGTTTGTTTTGTTTTTTTTTTTTGGTTGGTTGGTTTTTGTTTTAAAGCCAACAAGTTAATTTTTGTATCCTTTAAATACTATTTTACTGACTGCAGAGATGACATGATAAATGACTATCTTAATTCACTTCTCTCCCATGGAAATATAGCTCTTCTTTTCCATTTTTCCTTTCTTACTGTTAATTGCCTCTCTTTAGTAAAGGAGTAATAAATATCTTTCATGTGTATAATAGCAAATGTCAAGTTTCTGGAAAGTAAAATATATTCTCTAAATATTTTCTGTTAATGCATCATGTTCGTGTTTCCCTTTACCTGTGGACACCTGTAGGTTTGGGTTAGACCACTGTTCAGACAGCACTTAACAGAGGAAATTACAACTTCAGCATGAGATCGCACAGGGTGTGTATGCATGTGTGTTGGAGTACAGGGAAGAGGGAAACAGTTGGCATACACCTAGGTCTTGCCTGAGGCAAGTTTTTGGGAGGTGAACACTCTCAAATGCAGTATTTCTAAGGTGTATATATATATATATGTTAGCAGGCAAAAGCTTCCCCAGAAGAATAATATTTTTTTTTTTTAAAATAGCTATTTATGCAGCTGTTTTTGCCGGAAGAGGAGGTCAAGGAAGTTAGAAAAAAAAAAAAAGACAGTATTTTCTGGGGGAAAAAAAGGCTCTCATAATTAGCTTAGAAAAACTGATATAATGAAAAGATACACTCTGCTGTGTTTGTTTGATTCTGCATGTTAGATTTATTCAAACATGAATCTGAAAACCTCTGCTTTCATCATGGGGTCATCTGCTGATATTGAACAATGTCTTTTGTCTTTTCACCTGAAAAATTGGGATTACACTCTTATATGAAGTAAACATAGTAAAAACTAGTTGCTCATGCTTTATAGTGCAAGGATTAGAATCAATAATAAATATTCTTCTTTTTTTTTTTTTAATGTCGTTGCAGTGAAGGAGATAGGGAAAAAGGAAAGAAAATGGCCTGGTGGACACTTTTTATGCTGGAAAATGAACACATCGATATGAACAAATTTGTAGAACTATACATTCACATTGAAATTTTCCAAACCCAAATGTCAATCTCACATTTTTTCCACAAGAAATTACTTCTCATTTTATTTTATTTTCTCACTTTTAATTCCATAATGTCAGGATTACAAACATAATTAATTGCATCATAGGCAATATGAAACAGTTTATATAACTATATGCCCTTAAGTGTTTATCTATGTAGGTAATACACTGTAGCATTTCATTCCTACTAAAACAGAAATAATCAAGTTGTTCCAAACTGAAATTTAAATTGATTTTTTTTTTTTTTATTTAGGAAAATATGTAGGTCAGAGTATTAGGTGTCATAATTCCTGAGGGGAGAACATTGTGAGTTTTGAGTTTTACTTATCTTCATTCACTTTTACTATCTCTATCTTTTATAATTCTGTTTGTAACCCCTCTCTTCAAGGCTCTTTCCTCGAAGAATACTTAGTTTCAACTACACTGAACTCACCACTGTGTTTTTGTTTTTATTAACCCTGAAGACCTGTCTTTATGTACTCTGTAACACCATAAATGCAGAATTTGCAGTAAAGTATCCTCTCATTATTTGTCACACAGCTATATTACGAAGCCACCTTAAAAAAATGTGTCCCTTAGATCTTCAAACAAGGGATATTTCTGGAAAATTTAGTAACCACTTCAATACAGCGCTCACAAATTCTTAGTCATCCTAAAGAATTACATCTACAAAGAGTGTTCTGGAATAGCTGAGACTTGACATTGCAATTATCTTTGAAAGCGCTCTTAGGAATTTTTTGGGTTCTTTTGGAGCTACCAACTTAGAAATACAAACTTAAGTCACTATTGTCAGAAGGAATCATTCACAAGATATTACAATTCACTTTGAGCAATCTATATACTTTTTAGAATCAAACCTTTACCTGTATTATCTTCCTCTTATTGTCTCTCAGAGGCTGTGCCAATTTGCTAAGACCAAGCAGTCTCACATGGCTTCAGACCTTCAGCCCCACTTCTTGACTTTACAGGACAAAGTAACCAACTTAAGAGCCTGTGCACTTTAATAGTGTGTAGTTAGAGCATCCTCCTCACCTGTTCCCAATCACAAACAAGTGATGTGAATTTTCCTCCCATACTCTGGCCCTTTACATATTTTGTGTCACTGAAAAGATTGAAAGTCACATTGTTTGTTTTAATGACCTTCTGGGGTAATGAAATCCGGTGATGAACCATACTTATGTAATGACTTATTTTCTCATAAGCTAGAGATATTACTCTTGTGTTTTATGGAGTTTTCCTGTTATATGGTGAAAAAGGAAATGGAGTGATTGGACAATTTTCATGTGTTCTTACAATTTGCACAACCCCCCCTCAAGTTCCCTCTAGTCCTTGTCCTTTCAAATATCTCACAAATTCACAAATTCATGACAGGACGAACTGGTGAAGAAAACATACTTTATTTAAATATCTTCAATTATATAATGACCTATTTGCATTTTAATAGAGATTTTGAGTAGAACACCTGAGACTTCCAATAAAATAGGGATTTAAATTTGCAGGTAATTAAGGATCAAGCAGATTGTGAAATTTCTGTTTGATCTATTTAATAAACCTGTTTACTGTCATAGGCAATAATGTTGCTGACCCCAAATTGTCCCAAATTATCAAAGGAAGAAAGTTTTCCTTTGACTGTACTAATTACTCAGAAAGTGAGCATTATCCATGTAAGAAATATTCTCTTTAAATTGAGATGCTGCTTTAGTAATTGTATCTGTACCTTGTGATGGAATAATCACAAAAATAAAATAACTGAAGACAAAAAAAGCTGAATATATAATTATAATCCTCAACTTACATATAATATCCCAGCTTTGTCCAGCAGTTGTTGGCTCTGGTCAGTTGACAGTGCCTAGGGACTAACCCTACATAAATTCCATTGGCATTAATAAGCCTTAGTCCCATAAATCCCATGAGTATTGATTGCAAAATGAAGCTTCAGGATGATTACAAATGGGTCAGAAGTGAAGAAATTGTACAGGCAGAATCTCCCACTGGGAATGACTACTTGGGGATTAAATATTGTTCTCAATTTACCATCTTTGACCTGGAAGTGCAAATGATGGCTTCTTTAGACACTTGATTGAGGCAAGGGCAAGTAGTTTTATGTTACTGAACTCAGCCAAGTCAAATCACTGTAACATGTAGTTAGGTCTCTGCGGAATTTTCTGTGTTTTGCACTTCATTGGCTTATACGTAATCATGACTTTTCTGCTGACAAACTACAGTCTGTAAATTTCAGGTCAGGCAATCTTTCCAGCCATGTTTTAATCTTTTTCTTTCAACTGCGAGTGGTAGAAGTGGCACTGAACTTGAAGAAGAATTCATAACTGCAATAAGAACACTGAGAAATCAAATTTATACTCACATAAAATGTTACGTTGACATCCCTTCCCCACTATGTTTCTGAGTATTTAGGTGCCACTGTATTCTAAGAACTGATTGCTTGGTAGTATCTACTAGAAACATAACAGATCTGCTGGAGGATGAGGTTGAAGCACATACCATGAACTGGAATTCATGGAAATGGAAATTTACCTTTTAAGGCAACAAATTAGATCTTTTCCTGTTCAAGTTTTGGGTTGGTTTTTTTTGTTTGTTTGTTTTTGAGAATTTGTTAGTTTGGTTGGTTTTTATTTTTGCTTGTTTGTTTGGGGTTTTCTTTGGTTGTTTTTGATACATTAGATGTACTTTTTCTTCTCTAAGCTAGTGATGTTTTTTTCTTATAAAGTTTTATTTTTATAATCTGCAAAAGCTTGAAAGAAAATGGTCCTCACAGAATACCTCAGCTGCTTTAACCATTCCTAAACCTTTATTTGCAAGCACTCTTTTTAGTTCTGTAATTTACTGACTCCAAAATGTTTATATCTCAATTACATTCACAGCTTGGAAAAAATTACATGCATGTGTGATGTTGTCAATGCCATGCTAATGATCTTGCCTGGGACTTGTTTGCATCTGTGACCTCAAAGTTCTCTTAGCCAGATAAAATCCTTACCCTCTTCTCTAAGTGGGGACATCTGGCAGTGCCATGTCATGGCCATATGTCCCTCTGATGCCATGGTGAGGACATAGCACCAACATTAACTTCAATATTCTTAACTCAGCCCGAAGAAATGAGGACACCTCCCAGAGTCCATCAATGCAGCCTGCCCTCTGCAATGGGAAGTGTACAGCCCTACCCCTAGACTGCAGAGTGACTTGCTCTGAATGTCATTGCCAGTGAGGAAGTTCCAGGACTCCAGTCCAGCCTATTTAGATAGAGTTTGAGTGGTGACAAAGATGCTTCTGATCTTGGAGCTGGAGTGAGAGAGTCTGCTCTCTTACTGGAATCTTGAATCAGTAACTTTTAGCACATGAGGATAGGTGTACAAATGCTGCATCAAGACAGAATTTTAGCTGTGAAGAGTAGCAAGTAGTGTGTGTTCTGGCTTCCTCTGACCCTCTGCAAACTTAAATTGGTTACATAGGGCTCACAAAGACATCTCTTCTGGGAAAGACTGAGAGGTGCTTCTGGTTTGACATGGTGAACCTCACTGTTTGCACTCAATACAATTGTACTATCCTACTGAAGTTGGACAAAGTCACTTACCAAGTTCTCTGTGTTTATATGAAGCTGACCTTTGTACTCTTGACACAAAATTTAGTTCTGTTGTTTCTGGCTTAGATGGGTAATAGATTTATGAGGCTTAACATAGCTTCAAAGTTGCATGTTTTCAGTATAACATTGTCTTAGACAATATTCAGATCAACTCGTCTTTGGGGTAGTTACAGAATGTGGAATGTCCAAAACATTTGTCTCCACTGAATAATCTTTTATCTGAAGTAATGCTCTAACAGAAATAAATTTCAACACTCAGCATCACAAATCCTACTTTGACTTTTTGTACATGGTAGAACTATTCAAAACTAACCTCAATGGTGTCTATTTGAGGAAAGAAAAAGATATTTTAGTGAATCAGCTAATTTTGGACTTTGGCTTTACAAAATGAGTCAGTGGCTAAATTTGCTGCCTGACTTACGTGAAAGTACTGTGCAGACTTAGACTGTCAGATATTTGAAGCTATTGATTATTTATAGTCAGTTGGCACTGATTGTTTGCCTGCTGAGCATATATTTATATAACATCTAGAAACACATAATCATCATTAGTATCTGCAGATTATCTGCTCTGGAATGGCTACCTCAGGAAAAAAATATGCCTAGCAGAAGTCTCACCACTACCTTCTGGTCAAAATAGTGTAATAGAAGCATTTCTGATTAACAAAATATACCTTTTGAAGAGACAAATTTTAGAACTCCTGTTTTCCTTTGTTGCACTAATTGTATTAAACATGTTTCTGATTCTACCTTACCCTTAACAGTGACTTTGAATGATTTATGTTAATCTCTTCCCACGTGGTACTGTGGGAACAAAAGTGAGTGCTGTGGTCAGGTGGTCACAGACAGCAATGAATAACAGGAATAGGTACATATTTCTAGGGTTTATCTCTTCTGCAAAAATTTATAAAGTGCCTTGAGAGACAACCTGATGTTAGCTGTGTTGATGTGCACCATTAAAAAAAGTCCTTGTATGTATTTTCTTCCCCTGAAATTGTTTTCATATCTGTGGAAGTCTATAATATTTTATTTAAATAGAAGAAAACACTTTGATCTTTTCTGTGAAACTAATAAAATAGTCTCAATGCTATTTCAGTAAAGAATATGAATTGTTACCTCATTTCAGCATCTAGAAATTAAGAATTCATTGTTTTATATAGAACAAAAATTATAAACTTTTTGACTACCACAATTCTAAAAATGTATATGCATACCAGAACAAACATCCAAAAAAGAAATACTCTTCTGTATTTTTCACTATACTTTGGTTTCAGAATAAATTGTGTGTTCAGAATTTCACAGTTTCATGTAAGAGAATAACTTCTGAAAACAGAGAAAGAAATGTGCAAATCCACTACTTGTGAGGCAACCTACTAATGTAGATAATATTAGTGGTACTTGAATTATTAATATGAAGTGACTAAGCTACTGTCTTTAAGGTATTCATAACTTATTTGTATTTGTATGTCACTGTCTTTCTAAATTGGTGCTGGTGTTACAAATTCAATTAATCAACAGAAAAAATGTTTACATTTTTAGATATAATAATTATACGCATTGTAACTTTTATATTTAAATGAAGGTGATTCTTTCTCACTGTATTGTTCTAATTTCAGTATCACTCAGTTTTTTGTTCCCTGTTCAATACTTTATAATTCTGAACTTTATATGTACTTAAAAAATGATTTAATAGTCCAGGATGGAGATCATTTTAGAGTAAACATCGTGAACTGTGACTTTCCTGCCACCACTGATTGAACTAACCAAATGTGTCAACCACTTTCCAGCTGATTTGAGGCGACAGAAAAACTAACACAAAATGTATGCAATCCCACATCAGGTAGAAACAATTATATTGTAGGGTACAGGAAAGAAACACTAAACAAATTTCAAATGACCTTAAGAAAATTAACCTGAATAAGAAACCTTCCTTGTCTAATGAGTAAGAATTTTCATGAAAAGCAATCATATATATTTTCTATATATCAGTTTTCATTAACAGAATAAAGAAAAAACAGTCTTTGGTGAGGCAAATTTTAAAATAAAGCCCATCTCTTTGCAAAGTTTTAATGAAAATAGGATGATTCAGAGGATTGCATAACAGTGTTTTCATCATGTGCTTTGCAGAAATCTACTTATTTATCAAACCATAGGGTTATGGACTAAATAATCTCTAAAAATCTTGATAGCTCTTAAAGAATGCAACACAGCTTTGTCAAAGAGTTCCATAACATTAATTATCCATAACCTAATTATCTAAATAATAATAGTAATAATAATAATAACAATAATAATAGATAGCAATAAAGCTGACAGAATTAAAAGGTGTGAATAAATTACAGATTAAATCTGTCAACAGGCAAAAAGGTACATAAATAAATTTACTAATTACAACATAGATTAAAATATATAATAACCTAATTTAATAGACCTTTCTTATTTATACCACCCATACCTCTGAGGAAAATGGCAACAAATATTCTTGAATTAATGCAAGTAAGGTAGGCAAAAATAAATTGAAGCTGTTTGGAAATCATATTTCTTTTTCCATAGAAAAAAATGAAAACTTATCCCTCCTTACATTTTTTAGTGATTTCTAAAATATAAATTTTGACATTTTTCAAATCAAAATTGTGGTTTTTTTTCATTTTTACACCTTTTGAACTATTTATATATAATTAATTTCAAAGTGAGAAATTGACTCCATTTCCATAATAGGCCTGTAATTCTTGTTTTTCACAGTTATAAATGTGTTTTGAATATTTAAAAAAATTTTAACAATACTAGAACATAGAAATCGGGGTTACCTAAGAAAAACAGTTTAGAAGTTTTTATTGACTTCTCTAAATAGTTTTTCACATCTGAATAAAATACCCCATGTAAGATATACTCAAAACCAACTTCAAAGCAGTGTGCCAGGATTTATATAGAAATAAAAGCTAGCCTGGAACGCACATGGTATAATGGAATTTGCATCAAGATATGCTCAGAAACATTTCAAGCTCTAATACTGTATGGTGATTAAGTGTCAAGAATGAAAAAAGGAGTAAATCTTTGGAGATCTTATAAATTTGTACTTAAAACTGCTTAAGTAATCTCATATTAGACTTTCTTGGTACCATTGTCTGATTATTAACTGTGATGACATTTGCCTGGCTTTAACCATTCAAAAAACATATATTTAAATATGTGTTTATATCTGTCTGATATCTGTGCATAGAATTGTTGTTTTATGTATACTTCTGTGGGTTGTAAAACTTTTCACTTGTTTTGCTTGTTTTGCTATAAAACAATACAGTAACTCTATATCAAAGATGAATTTTTTTCATTCTCTTCCCCATACAGATTCTTAGCAAAGCTTTGAATGCCCATTATGCAGAAGTCCTACAAGCATATTGTCTATCATTGTGAAGTTCCAATTCAAAGATTATTTTCTATACAGCATAGAAGAAATCTTTCATCAGGAAAAAAAAAAAGGAAAAAAAAAAGAAAGAAAAAGGGATTGTGACAAACACACATTTTAGCATCCTTTTGTGCAACAAAAATAGAACTAAAAGGAAAGGTAATTGGAAGGCTATTTTAAAAAAAATGAAATCTCTATTGGCTGTCTCTGCTTTAATATTTCAGAAGTTTGGAGATAAAAAGTATTCTTTCTTTGACAGCAATTATTGTTCAGGCTGTCATCACTCAAGTCAGCAATTTCATCACTTCACAGCAAATGTATCATTAGAAAAAAGGGGAAAAAAGTCCAGATGAACCACTAAAAAACCCCCAAATCTTAACCAACCCCCCTTAAAGTAACAAAAAAGCCTACTTCCCTGCCATCCGCAATATAAAAGGTCTATTTTTTGTAATTTTTCACAGCTGAGAGGGTTTCCAGTAGCACTATAGCTAGAGCAGATCTTTGTTCCTATAGAGGGAGTTTATTGCTTAAAACAGTGTGGTAGCAATTTAAGACCAGTCGGTGTGAACTAGGAAAAAAAAGGGTGGAGGCTTTTTTTATGTTTAGTTCGTCTCTTTTTTTTGTTGTTGTTTTGGTTGTGTTTAGCTTTGGGATTTTTGTTTGTTTGGTTGGTTGGTTTTTTTCACATTTTACTAATAACACATGACTGGTAAAACTGCTTGCCTGTAGAAAAGGGAGACAAAATTATTTGAAGCTCACTTTTTTTTGTATTTATTCTTAGAAGTTAAGGAGCTTAAATTTCTGGATGATGACAGTAATTGACAAGGAAGAAAACAGAGAGATTAGAGTCTTTAAAACAATTAATTGATTAATCATTTCTTAAATGCCTTTGTACATATCACCATTTCCATGTTCTTTTAGAATCAAATAAAAGAGAAAGAAGGCTAGAAAAGTAATGGAAAATCAATTAATTTTAAAAGACGATTATGAAGTTAAGTAAACTAACAAATAGCACTGGAGGAAATGGTGATTACATACTAGCCTCAATTCATATTGAAAAAAAAATCATTAATAACAATGGTAACTCTTAACAGAAATCCCTGAAAGTATTTGGTACTGCACTTCTGACTGAAACCTTGTTCAAGCTGATGGACCGATTCAGGTCAATTTCAATTATGTATAAGTGTTTAAATAGTCTCACGAAAGATAAAACCTAAGAAATGTATAATTACTGTGGTTTGCACATACACATGCAGGAACAGAGTCATAAGCACCAGAGACGGACAAAGATAGGCCAGTTTACACAAATATTTGTTTATTCTGGAACTTTGTTATGCTTTTTCAACACAGAGAAAAATTCTTGCACAACCTTGTAAATTGTAATCTTAATCATCATTACTCCTTCTCAGTGAGCATGCGATGTTCTCTTGAATGCATCAATTCTGGGTTCTTTAGTGTGCCAAAAGGGCTCATTACTGTATAACCATACTATATCACAAAATTCTTATGCATACATGGCATTGATATATGTACTCAATTGCCTCCATACCTAAAATAATGAGAAAGATCAGCCAGCTGATAAATGTCTAGTGGCCAGAAGTCACTTTCTATTAGGATTTCCTTCAGTGATAGAATACTATTCCAGTAATATTCTGTGCAAATTACAACTTAGTCTGTTTACTATTTGAATCTCTTGTAGAACTATGTTTCATCTGAGTTCTGGCTTGTTGAAAGAGGATGCTAACTCCAGCTTACTGCCATGGCCTCCCACACAGGCAGCTCTCTATGCACAGCTGTACTGCCAAGCTTTGGGTAGTCTGCTCTGCATGACCCTCACTTTGCTCTCTCCAGGGCTTTCTTGGGGAGTCTTTTACGGACTCTGATTGTAACTGGAAAAGAGTTGATCTTCCATTCGATTCTTACCTGGAAGTGTTTATTGATGGTGTCATGAAATATTTATTACCATGAAAGGAGAAGAGTGGACTTTTTGAATGAACATTGGCATAGGATGTGTTTTCCAAATATCTGGGTTAGAGGGCTCAGAAAGTCTATAGTCATTTATGGTTTTGCCACAACCTTTTTCAAATTCCTTGTTTTTCTTCTTTAAATTTTTAAGAAATTATTAAGGTCTGCCTAATGAAAAATATAGTTATCTAAATGTTATAATGAGGTTATACTTATTATAATGTTTAACAAACTTATGGCATGTTGTGAAATGTGAACAGCAGCTAGATGACTTTCAAGTTTCTCTATTTTCTCATGCTTTAGTTAGATTAAAGGTTAATTAATTCACATCTGACTCTTAATTGATTTTTTAAAAATGCTTGATTAAATCACAGTCTTAAATTTGTTTATCTACCATATTTAATACATGATTACATACAATCCTCAAACTGGATACATTTTCAAAAGTAGGAAAATATTTAATAAGTATTGAAAAAAAGACAACATCAGATAAACAAATGAAGCATTCTCTCTTTTTTCTTTTTTTTTCCTCTGGTAATAGACTGGATGAGCTATGTGTTGAGTCAAGAAATTGCATTAGAAGATTAGCAATTATTAGAAGATATTTTTCAAGTTAATGTATTCCAGGTAAAGTGGAATAAAGTAAAACATGTTTTAAAATTAATCTTTTTTTCTTGCTACTTTAGTTCTAGTACTATGATTATTAATGGTTCATTGCATATTAAGAAGCATTTTGTGAAAGGAATAGTAATTTGAGGTTCTACCTTGTTCCATTCAGGACAGTCTTTGACCAGTCCTTCAGGTGTTTGTAAGTCCTGGCATACATTTAGAGACATTCAGTTGATAAGAAAAGGATTATTAAAAAATATTAACATTTTGAAATTAAAAGTACTGTTATTTGGGGTGAAATTTGTAATGGTCTTAATAATTTGAATATACCATGCTCAGTTCTCACATGATTGTGTAGTTATGGCAGAATACTTTATAAATGCCTCTATTAATTGAGTGAATTCCTTGCAGGAATGCCTTCTAATTATTTGGTTAATTAAGTAAAAAGTCAAAGGCTTTCTTTCCAGATTGTTTTCCATTAAAAGCTGAAAAATAAGTACCTAAAAATCCATGATAAAAATATTTTCCTGTTTGCTGAAGGTTCAGTGGCTTGTGCTCCTTTTTTTCTGGAAATAGAATAAATTAATGTCACACCCTTGCCAGAACTGCCACTACAACAGAGACACACAAAAAGAGAAAGCTATGTTTTATTATAAATACTTATCTACATGATAAGGAAATTTATGGGGGAAAAAAAGAATATTCTGAAAAATATATTGCATTTTTTAATCCCTTGGTACACCAAAACAAGGGTGTGAGGGTTCCAAACAAATCACATAGACATAAATAAAAAGAGTTCCAGGCTTTGCTGAGAATGTCAGACTACATCGTTCCTGGCTCCACCTTGAGTGTCATTTTCAAACATTCTTCCCGAAACAACAGAAGGCTTGTCTTTAAATAACACCAGCATTGTCTGCAGCCAACTCGTGTGACTGTGTAGGCAGAGAAATGCCATACCAAGTGGGCTTCAGGCTGGTTCCAGGCAATTTTCGTGTCTGTTTTGTTTCTGTTCACTGTCAGCTTTCTCTCTCACTCCTGCTTTTTCCTTTGCTGTTTCGTGACGCGTGGCTATCTGAAAGGTTCAGGATGCAAAACAGCGACTTCATGCAGGGACTCATCTAGAGCACTGTACCCCAGAGCAGTCCTTTCACACATACCAGGTGTTGACTTATATCCTTCAGGTCTGTGCTTCAGAGAGGGAAAATATGGAATACTCATTAGGGCACTCCTAGGGATGGCTAGCCTTCTCCCGAACATTGCAGCCACTCCTTCACTGGCAGGTGGTTGTCATATGCTTGTCATACGCCTCAAAATTTGTCTGGTTTTATAAGCCCAAGTGAAGAGACTCTCAAACTTGTCTTGACCATTACCACTGCTCTGGAAATGCAGTAGTATTTGTCACTTCCTACCTGTCCTCTAGAGCCTTCTCACCCACTCCTTTGAATGAGACAAATGACCAGTCCTGCAGGGCTGTTTCATGGAGGTGGGGCATGGGGGTTTGATGAAAAGACTAAACTCGACCATGCCTGCCTGCCACTGCCTCTTACAGAGAAGAGACAAAATCTTCCAAGAAAAATAAACAGCCCTTTCTTTCCACATACTTTCACCTTCATTTTGTTTCACAGTTTACACTGTTTATGAAGCTCTCAGATCTTTATCTAAAGACTTTATACAAAGGAAAAAATTCTCAGATCTCTTTACAGCTTCCATTGTTTCTCAGTGACATTTTAACTGGAGCAAATAAACTTCTTATTTCCCATCTCCTTCCACACGTTACACGTAGCAAAACAAACAGTAATCGGCATGCAGCTAAGAACTGGACTTTTCTTGAACTATGAGGGGTGAGAGTTGCACACACAGAACTCATCATTGCTTTCAAAGTGGAAGCGTCTGAATATAGCTCCCCACTGGACAGAAAAGCCAAGTATATGCATGCATTTAGGGAAATAGCAGATGAGAATGGCTGTAGAGAAGAATTCCAGATAAGCTGTGACATGGCAAAACTAGCTAGCTCTAGCTCTCTACTGTTAATGAGATAAATCCCACTAAGCTTGTGCAGTGAGTTGTGGATGAGGCAAGTACAAGGGCCACGATAAAAGCTCTGTGAAGATTTGCTCAATAACTATCATTTTGCTAGAGTAGTATCTGAAAACGCCACCTATCTCCTTTTTTTTGAGCAGTTCTGTAACACAACACGAAAATATTTCCAGATTTACTTCATTTATCCAATAATATTTCTAGGTTTAGGGTATTTAAATTTTTTTAAGGTGTTTATGAAAAATGTCTAACCATACGGTTGATTTACAAAAACCAAAAAAGTGTAGCTAATAAACCTCATTCATTTATTTATTTATTCATTTGTTAGTTCCCCATGAAGAATACCATGGCGATAGGTTTTCACAAGGGGTAGAGTGTCAGGCAATACAGATAAGCTGACATGTTTTCTACTTGTAAAACTACTTTAAAATTGATAACACTTGCTGCTTGCAAACCTTCACTAAGGAAATGTTCATTTATCATTTCGGCTATATCTAAGGTCAATGTTCATTCAAAGTAGACCATGTATAAGATAAGGCATAGATTTTTTAACAAGATAATCTCCACCAAATAGAAGATAACACTACAGAGACTGTCTGCAGGTAAGATGTATGCACTTTATTTTGTAGAAGTGAAAGTATTTTGGCCTTTGTTTTCCTTTGTCTCTATAATTTTGGCAGGAACTCTTTGAATTCTATCAGATTTGCAGATCTGCAAAGCAGCACAGAAATCCTTACAGAAAGAGACTTTTACAGACAGAAAAATTAAGATAGCTTTCAGGAAGTTGTTTCTCCCATATTAATACAGTTAGACTGATGTATCCATTTGCATTTATTTATTTTAACCTCATAACTATAGGGGGACTAGAAAGTCCTTTTCTACTTTGGTGCCTGACATCAGAATAAAAGAACTGTTTCTCTTGAAATCTTTGATGGGGAATCTGAGATCTAGGCTGCAGTTCAAAAAAATACTGACAGTGTGGGATCAATCAAGCGAGGAAAAGGAGACTGATTTGGGAAATCTCTACTATCTTAGCTTCTGATTGCTGCTCTTTCTAGAAATGATACCTCTACTTCCATTTTGAATTTGTGTCTCTCTCTGGACTGTTTAACTGCAGAACAACTTTCTCTGCAGTATGAATAACCTGAACACTTTCTAAAGATAGCCTGCAGGACTTTAGTTTTTGTAATAGCAGTAACAAGGTCAAAATGCCCAGAAGGGATATGCTAATGAATAGATGTGGGTTGAAGTTGTTGGAATTGCTTTTCTGCTGCATTGCAGCAAAAACATTTATGGTGCTAATTTTTGGTCAGTGAATAAATACATTTCATCTTCTTCTGGAGTTGCACAAGAACAGTCAATGTGATAATTAAATGAAATGGTATTACAGTTGATTAGGTGAAACAAGAAACTCTTAGTAGATGCTGCATTTTATGGAGTATCCAATTTATCCTTTGATTTCCTTTTGACAAATTCCATGACCTTTAACTTTTATGCAGCATTGGTACATATAACTGCCAATGCAAGGTTGCATTTCTGTATGACAGAAGCTTACTAAATATTGTTTCTCAGAATGTTGCACAACTCACATGCATATATCTTGTTACTTACACAAAAAGTGTGAATTTAAGATTATAAGTTACAGTTTTGAATCTTGTAGGTTTCTTAAATGGCTGGAGGAAAGTGAGTAAATATTTTATCTACAGGTATGTCAAGGAAGATACCCAATTAAATTTAGATTCCAAGTATCTCTCATGAAATGGTGAAAAATCATCAATTCTCAGACTTTTAGGATAAAGAGCATGATGGCTCATAGGGCCTTTCTCAATTTTTCTTATGCAAAATATTTCTCCAGGGATGGACAAGAACCCATTTGTCTGTGAGAGACCTGAATTCAAGAGCATTATAGTCTTAACACAAGAAAGTTATCTGAAGGGTTTTTTGTCAAATCCTTCAGATGCTGCATTTTTGCATTAGGGGTACACATGTTTCTTGTAGATATTTCTGAATTTCACAATATTCTGACCTTTTCCTTATTTAAAAACATCCTTTCCCAACATTCTAACTACTATTCAATACTTCTTTTTTTCTCAAATAATCAAAATATATAGCATATCAATATAAAACTGAATAAATTTTAAACAGAGTGTCTTTAGACATGAAGAGTTATCTGAAGGTCATAGAGAAGCTGGAACCAGACTTTTCCCAGAGGAGCACAATGTAAACATATCGTACAATGGACAAAAATTTTTTAAAAATACGAATTTAAACTAGATATTAGGGTACAACGAGAACTGGTTACAAAGGTGATCAAATGCTACAACAGAGACATTGTGGAAGCTCCAGCCACGGTCATACTCAAAACTTGACTGGGTATAATACTGAGCAACCTGGTCTCAATTTGATGTTGAATCTGTGCTGGTAATTACCCCTACATTGACCAGAGCATTGGACCAGATGACCTCCACAAGAAGTACAGGTTATCTCACCAAAAGAACACCAGATTATCAGCACACTGTCTTCTATGCTAAGCAGTCACATTCTTGCCAAGAGTTTGGCCTATGGGTCAATACACAATCCAGAGAAAATGGATTTTGTCCTGTTCTTGACAGATGATTGCCATATGGTAATTCATCAGGAGTTTGCACTAGCAGGTAGCTATGTTAACATGCACAAAAGGAGAAGGAAGTAACTGAATAAGTACAAGAAATAAAGTACTCTCTCATTTTACAGATGGCATAAATAGATAAAGGCTGAGAAATTATTCAAAGAACTGTGTTGAGAGATTGTTACTATTAGTTCCATCTTCAGAATTTCTTGTAGTACAGAACACAAGGAACTAGACCAGAATTCTATTATTTTGACATTTGCCCTTGACCTTAATTGCATTTAGAAAATACCAAGGCTTTATTTAATTTAAGATAATGTTTTTCTTAAAAGGTCTGAGGTTATGGAGCTGTGAAAAGATTATGACTTTTCAAACAAAATGACAGCTTATACCCTGATGGAAAGAGAAAGAAGCAAAGTACTCTGCATTTTAGGTTTACAAATATACTAAACACAACTATGTCAGACTCATTGATGTTATTGTTAGATTCTGTCAGAAAGAAGCAGTAAGCAGCAGTTTACTCTTAGCAAACATGTTAGTTTTTTATACCCTTAAAGGCAGTACATGAATATATTTTAGGGTTTTCTTAAAAAAAAAAAAAAAAAAAAGCATTGCAATGGAAACTGTGAGAAAGGGTGCTCAGCAGGAAAAAGAAGGCTTGAAAAACAAAGCCATTTGCCATTTCACAAGCTGCACAGATATAATAATTTTGAAGTCAGTAGGATATCTATTTTTGAGTTACAGCCTACACATTAATATGCTTTGCTTAAAACAAAGAAAAAAATTGGACAAGCAATTTAGAAACTGTCTGAGAGAGAAGCGAATGTTAACATCAAGCAAGTCCGCCCAATTGCAACTTGCATAGATCAAAGCTGCAAAATGTGTAATCATCTAATGTGAGGAGATAAGAAGTATCATATAAAAGATCACAGAACACCAGAAACAAGACAGAAACAGAGCAGAGAAATTGCTGTAAGTCCTATATAATGAAAATGATGAAGCGAGGTAAGATTTTGTGAAGTGCATTATTGCGGGTAGAGGCAGGAATGTTATCTTTACACAAACATAAATTCAAAAAAGTACCATGACCACACTTAGTGGATAAATAAGCACACCATAGCTTATTTGAAACATGGCACATTTCAGTTAAATAAATAACTACAAAATAATATCTCAGATCCACAAAACTACAATCATATTAGTAGTAAATACTAACAATTGAACCTTTAAACTAGGATTAGTTGTTCCTGATGTTCTGAGTAGCTGTTATCAAAGTAGTTATTTTCTGGAAGAGTTTCTGGGAGTTTTATTTTCTAGAAATCTGACCTGGAACTACTGATAGGGGGTTTTTTCCTTGTAATGACATGGCATTTATTACATGACATTCAAGAGGTTAAAATGTCTCAGTCAGTCAAATCTCAGTCATAGCAAACAAAAATCATAATTCCTACATGCTCATTTACAGCTTCTTTACAAAAACATGAATTTCTGTCTTTAATTGTTTTTCTGTATGTTGTGCTGTTCTGTAATGTGAAACCCTACCTTAGAAAATACCTGCTGATAAATAATGAATAAAGACATCATAGGTATGCAAAGAAAATATACCATGGATTTGAGTGCCTCCTTCAGCTGAATCAATTTTCAACACTAAACCCCAGTGCCTGATGTCATATGTTTTCCTTCACACTCTCAAGTTATCACTCTAGTTTTCAGTTTAGAGAGTTCTTCAATTAGACATTATTAGACATCCAGATCAATTTTAAATGACTTTCTTTCCAGAGATACCGAACACACCCTATTCCCAGTGGAGTAAGAATATCAGTACATTCTCAGCAGTTCTGAATCATGTAATTTTGATAGATCTTACTGTAACAGCAGATAATCAGCTTCTTGTATGTATTGACTTCTAATCAAAGATTTCACTTTTCTCAGTTTCTCTCACAAAAGGAATTAACATGTACTTCCACTGAGTGCTATACAGATGTAATGTCTTATCAAGTCCATGTTGCTTTTTAGTAAAATGCAAACTGAATCAAAACAACCAATCAAGACATTTCTAAAGACTAAATTTCATTTCTATTCTGATGTAACAGTATAAGAATATAAATGACATCTTTCTTCCTACAAAGACACTAGGAAGTGCTGGTGAAGTGATAGAAGGACATGTGGGTTTACAGTGTTTCTGATCTATAGAAGAACAGGGAATCATGGTTCTGAAAATGTATAAAGGAGGAGTTTTTTATTTCTTCATTATTTTCCCTGTATATGGATTTTTTGGGGTGCAACGAGGTTTTATTGTAAGAAACCTAGGAATTCAGAGAACCAACTGAAGCCTATGGTATTTATTGGTAATCTTTTGAAAACTGTGTCATGACAAGTAGCCAGAAATATGGTAAAAAAAAAAAAAAAAGTGCCTCAAATCAAGAAACAAACTAAAATGAATGCAGATAATTTGATATTATTCTGTGCATTAGCTCTCTGTTGGAAGTTGCCCACAAGATGTTTATTCCTGGTGGAGAAACCTCTGAAGAAAAGCAGAACTGAAGAAAAATACAGCTTTGAAATGCAGCTGGACTACTGGACAACAAGCAACTTTTTACTCAGAGACTACTTTTCATATTACAATAGTATTATGTTTATTCAATTTATTAACAATGTTGTTAGAAGAAAATCTTACTTCAATATGTATCCTGCGGTTCAAATCAATGTTAGCTGCTTTTCTATTCGCTGAATGTAACCCTTTCGCTTATTGGCTCTGCGTACCTAAAATTTATAGCTTTCCCTCACTTTGTATCTTCCCTTTCCTTAATAGGGTAAGTTTTATCACAGTTTACCCAAATATAGACATTTCCCTGCATGTACCTCCCTTGAAACCTCCCGAATTCCAAGCATTCCATGCCCTACCAGATAAAAGCTAGCTTTCCCTTTCAATAGATGTCCATTTTGTGCATCAGATCTATTTTGTCTTCACCTGTAGGTGATTTTTGTGCAAAGTGGATCTTACCACGGTCTATTATTAAGGGGGGTCACAGCTTCCCCCCCTATAGCTCTCCATCTGTAAAATGGCTATGGTGTCAGATGAGGTACATTTAGGATATCCTATGAGCAGGTCTTAGGCAGGTTGCCTCAATGAACATCTGAGATGCCTGACATCAGAGAAACTGAAATAAGTATCAGCCCGCAGTCCACATTTGAAAGTGAAACTCACAAACATTGTGAATGCACACAGTGAAATTCTTTCACTTTGTGTAATGAGTAGAAGGTGGATAGAGATGGTGAAAATGTATGGGTCATGGTATTAAAAGTAGCCCAGTGTATACTTAGAATTATAAAGTAATTTAGGTTGAAAAAACCTTTAAGACCAATTCCAACCACAAACTTAACACTGCCAAGTCCACCACTAAAGCATGTCCCTAAGCACCAGGCCTACATGTCTTTTAAATACCTTCAAGGATGGTGACTCCACCACTTCCCTGGGCACTCAGTTCCAAGGCTTAACAATCCTTTCAGCAAAGAAATGTTTCCTAATATCCAATCTAAACCTCACCTAGCACAACTTCAGGCTGCTTCCTTTTATTCGTATTACCTGGGAGAAGAGACCAACACCCAGCTCACTACAAACTCCTTTCAGGTAGTTGTATAGAGTGACAAGGTCTCCTCTGAACCTCCTTTCCTCCAGACTAAAATATACCAGCTTGCAAAGGTTTATAGAAACTGTTGAGAATTTGAAATCAAATGTCTTTTCTGACTGCTGTTTATACCTGTATTATATCATTCATTCAGCAGGTGGCTGAAGAATACATGTTTCTTCATTTACTACACATTGCTTGTTTTCCTCTGAAAGTGCATTACTTGCCTGGTATCCTGATTCGATTACTCTTTCAGGAGTATTACTGATCAACATTTAACTAGCTCATTAATCAGCATCACATAATTATTAATGTGAACAGGAACTTACAACATAAACTTCAGAGTTTAATTTTCAAGCCTGTGGTAATAAAAATTTCTTAAAATTCCATATAATGCATTAATTCAAAGATCTCTAACTTGGAACAGCTGATTAGTTGCATATCTCATCTGTGCAAATACTGTCATGTAAGCATTAGGGTTTTACAGCAGAATAAATGGATATGGTTTTGTGTAGATGCTTGAGAGTGTATTTGAAAACACAGTAATAAAAATGTATTACAGTTTAAATTGAAAAAAAGGAGGGTTGTTTGCTTTCTTTTTCTTTTTTTTTTTCTTTCTTTTTTTGTAATTGGATACACAGTACTGAAACAGATTTCAGTGCTGTGATATTTAAATAATAGGTTCGGACAATCCTTAAGACTAAAAACTGCCAGGAAAACAATTAAGAAGGTATTACTTATTTAGCTTCTTATTAGCTAACCGATAGTAAAATGGAGTCTGAAATGGAACATCCTTTCTTTCCCCAGTTCAATTAATGCTGACTGACACTTTTGATTTGTGCAAGGCTAAATCATTGAAATCTGTTTCCCTCAATTCCCAATTGATTTTTCCTTATGTATAGCTTTTGGCTATCCATTTTGTGAACTTTCCAGAAATGCAAACTTCAGTTTCTTTTGCCAGCTACCCTCATTTGGTTATATTCCAAGCATACTTAACACTGTGTTTGCCCTTAGGTCACTTCAAAATTGAAACATTGTACTCAGTATCCCTCACTCTGGAAAGCTGGATCAGAAAGTACAATTGCTTTGACAAATAGTAGAAGAAACTCTAAAAATATGCTATAATGGTGTGTAAGTCCTTACCTAAGCATTTAACTTCAGGCATGAGTAAGCTAAAATGTAATTTTGCAAAACTGGGAAATCTTAAGGAGTGTCTGAGTTATTTTGGGGCATGATTCAGCAAGGCTGCTGGGTTTCCTTTTGTCCCCATGTGTGATTAAGAAGATACGAAGTATGCATTCTCTTCCTTTCCGATAAAAGGTATGGCTATCTACTCACATGCCTTTACTCCTTTGCAGGGTGATGTTTTCCAGCTTGATTCAAAGGTGGTAGGATCTACCTATGTTTTTTAAGTGCTTTACTGAATAAGAAGCTCATAGAAAAAGTGTTCAACAGTTTTAGATCAGATTTTTGATGTAATTTTTTTAATAACAACAAACCTGTAGTGAATGAGAATTTGCAAAAGGTAAGGAAAAAACATAATAAAATAGTGTTAAATCTGTCTTTTCTCTCTCAGATTTAACTCCATATTAGCAGATATAGGCAGAAACTGTACACTTTGCACTCCTGTTGAATCTTTTCCCTGGAGAAATTGTATACATACCTCAGGATAAATAAAAATTAAGCAGCTAGTTAGAAAACATAAAAATAATGAGAAGAATTCAGTACTGAACAAAGTTGGAAACCTTTTGAAATGTTGCATTCAAAAAGCTGATCTAGCACAGAAATTAGAATGTACTTGTATGCAATGTCCTTGTAGAAGCAACAAAAGCTAAGAAATCCAAGACTTTATTTGTAATTTCAAAGTGAGGAACTGCATTAAAACTAGCCTAGAGACTTCAAAAAAAAATGCAAAAGAAAGTTGGCATGATTAAATTGCTGAGTCATGGAAAATATTTAATTCAAGAAGACATCATGCAGAAAAGTGAAATTGTGTGCAATTGAAGCAAATGAAAGGAGCAACAAATCCTAGCAGGTTAAATATAAAGAGCAGTCCAAAAATAGAGTTGGAGAACAACTTTCAAAAAACATAAAAGCCATTAATAAATTCTTTCCCAAAGGCAATGGAGGCAGGAAACCTGCATAGATATGTGAAAAAAGAGGCTCCCTGAGAGTATAATGTAATAGAAGAAATGATAAATAAATATTTTGCACCTATACTCACTGTTGAAGAAATTGAATAAGATTTTTGATTTCTTACAGGGAGTGCCTCAGAAGTCTGATTATAAATTAGATGGTTGGTAGGAAAAGTGAACAGCAACAAATTGCCATTACGTTTTTCACTCTCAAAACAGGGAAAGAATGCTCTTAATTTGCTGATAACTGAAGACTCTTATCTGAGACTCTTATGTCTGAGGCAACTTCAGTTCATAAGGCTTCATGTTAGGTACTTGGCTGTAAGGCTTTCCGTCTTCTATATATTTCAAGTGGATGAACTTGAAGTGTCCAGATGAGATCAACCTTCTCTTCTGATCACTGACTAAATACTTTTGTCAAGTAGAGAACTCTGAGATGAAGAAACGAAGGAGCATTGAATAGAAAAAAAAAAATAAAAAAAATAGTCCAGTGATTTTATTAATCAGCAAAGAAATGAGACATATTGTTAATTTTGAAGAGCGTTAAGTACTGATAAATATGTTTGTATCTTTTTCCCCCGTGAAGGCTTTTTGGCACTATGTTTCTGCACGATTTTTCCTTGGATTTGAAGTTAATATTCAAAAAGAAAGGCCTCATAAATACGGTAAAAAACTGCATGCTAATATCCTATAAAATTAAAAAATTCTTCATAGAGAGTGTTGCAAAAATCCCCAGCATTTGAACAATAATACTTTATGCACAAAAAGTTTTGAATAATTTTGTACAACTGACTATAATGATGGATCATTTTCAATAATAGCATTCTCTATAATGGAGTTAATGTTACAAAGAACATGACCCATTTCCTTTCATTTTAATGGCAACAAAATGAGAAAAAAAAAAAAAAGTATTTGTAATCTTTCACACTGAAGGGCTATGGAGCATAAAGGTGCCAATAGCCTACCAGCTGATTATATACACATTGACATTTAGGATTGCAAATAAGTTTTTAAATTACTTGTTATGTCCCCACTACCAATGGAACCTCATCATGTCCAGGGTTAAAATTAAATAAACACAGATGATAACATTAGCAGTTAGGGTAATATATCAGAAAAAAAGGTATAGTTTTGAAACACTCCAGTGATTAACAGACACAAGCACTACTACTTAACGACTGTTGGAAGTATGTTGGCTTGAGGAAACAGCAAAGTCTCCACATCAGACAATGTTACTGATATCCAAGATTAACATGAAATTTGTATCTATGTAACTCTTACAGATCTTTATTTTAGTTAAATACTCCACTATTTCCAAATATTTCAGAGTAGCATTCCATATATCTTCATAGGAATCTTTTGTATTACACATGATTGGAACAATAACTTTCATTTTGCTTTTTTTTTTTTTTTAATAAATAGAATCAGTAAAATAGAGTAAATAGATTTTAAATTACAATAGAGAAAAAAATGTAAATTTTTCAGGTACTAATACTGTCAGAACATGTATTTTCTTCCAGAACAGCGTAGATTTCACTCACTTTTTAGATCTCAAATTTCTAGATGTTTCTGCAAAGAAGATATTATAGTTTTCAAGGACTAATTTTTTAATGGACAGATGTGATTTTAAAGACTCAGATGTGATCACATTGGAAGTTAAATGATAGGTGACAGAGATAGGGCAAGTATATATATAAAACTATACTAAAAATAACTTTGACAGCAGTTATTCTTTTGATACTGTCTGTGTTCTCTCAGCACAGCTTTCTGCTATAAGAACTCATTTTTATTGGGAGACTAAAAATTGTTTTCCAAAAATAAACAGTCAGCTACTTGCTTTATCTCCAGCCAAATCACCCAAAGTTTATAGACAAGATTAATAACTTTTAAACAGATATAAAAGTAATTAATTTTTTTTTTTATATAATTCCATGTACCATATCCTGTAAAAGAATCCCATGACCAAAAAGGTGACTCAAGTAGGATATTGAGTTGAAAAGTAGCTACAACTTATAATAAAACCTACTTAAGAAATCAAAAAGTTGGAACTAAACCCAATTGAATTATTTAAAACACTCTTACTGAAAGAAGTAGAGTACAAAATTAACATGGAGAGACAAAATTTTATTTCAGTTTCTTTTTCACAGGTCAAGTTCAATGGTCTTTGATTCATAACATAAGCCCGTGTAAAAGGAACTGATGTGGTGAACCATCTACAGTTGAGCAGCATTTGGAAGACAAAAAATAAATTAGTATTCTTCTAAAGATTATTCAAGTAGATAGACTGAATCACTTATGCATCCTAGAGTAAGATGAAAAATGAAAAGTTGCAATATAGCTCACAAATCATATCATATATGGGAATGAAGGTAACTCCAGCTGACTAGGCCTCTTAAAACCCCAAACTGTCTAGTAAGCAACCTGATGTTGGTTGATCCTACCTGGAATCTCTCCACTGTGAGTACTGTCTATAATGATTCATTACACAGATACTTCTAAATAGGCAGGAACTCTCAGACTTCCAAAGGTCTTTTTGTTAAATCTTCTGCATAGAAAGAAAATAGTTTGAGAAACTATTATTATTTCCATTACACACAAAGCAAAACAGAATCAATTCTCAAGTTAATTGTTCTCTGTACCCAAGTCACTATGAGCTGGAATAATTTATTTAATAAACTAAATGTAGGCCATCTGATAATACTAACAGCTTATGAAATTTTTCCTCTCTATATACACAAAAAATATGCAATAAACTCCCATGTTATTATACTTAATATCCCCAAACAGTACTGAAAAGGAATTTTTGAATTATATTCAAAATAGAAGAATTTACATTATATAACAACATTACAGATAAGAGGAATACTTAAACAGTAAAACACTGTAACTCTGCACTCCTTGAGTAGATAAAAAAAAAAAAGTTAGACATTCCAACATACTTTATGTCAAAACCTTATTTTACCCAACATTATTTTCAGCAATGTTTATATTGACTTTATGTGACAAAAGAGAAGCTACATTCTGCCTGCAGTAGTTCCACTAATATGAACTGATTTTGGTGAAGGACATATGGAAAACGGGGAGATGACGAGAGACTTCACCAAGGGCAAATCAGGCCTGACCAGTCAAGTAGCCTTCTATGATGGAGTAACTGCAGGAGCAGACAAGGGAAGGGCCACAGCTGACACCTATCTGCTCTTCTGAAAGGTCTTTGATACAGACCTTCACAGCATTCTTACAACTAAATTGGAGAGGTATGGTCTGGATAGATGGACTGTTAGATGGACAAGGAATTGGCTGGATCACCACATCCAAAGAGTTACAGTAAACAGCTCAACGTCCAAGTGGAAACCAGTAACAAAGGGTGTCTATCACGGGTCCATAGTGGGACTAACAGTGTAGGATATCTTCATCAAGCATAGTGGGATTGAGTATGTCCTCATCATCAAGGTGAAACCAAGCTGAGTGATGCAGCTGGCATGCTAGAGGGAAAGTCATGCCATCCAGTGGGACATTATTATTCTTGAAGATTGGGCCCATGTGATTATCATGAAGTGCAATAAGGCCAAGTGCAAAATCCTGCACCTGGATTGTGGCAATTCCCAATACAGACTAGAGGATGAACTTACTGAGAACAGCCCTGCAGAGAAGGACTGAAAGCCACCCATGTCCAGGGCTGCATAAAAAGAGGTGTGACAACAAATAGGATGTGACTCTGTTAGAAGGGATCCAGAGGAAGCCACAAAAATGATCATACTGCTGGAACCCCTCTCCTATGGAGACAGGCTGAGAGAGATGGGGTTCAGTCTGGAGAAGAGAAGGCTCTGGTGACATTGTGATTTTTCACTATATAAAAGGAGGTTATAAGAAAGACAGAGTAAGACCTTTTACCAAGACCTATAGTGACGGGACAAGGACAATGGTTTCAAACTGAAAGAAGGCACATTTAGATTAGATTTATGTTGGTTTTAAGGAAAAAAAAATAATGTGAGTATAGTGAGGTACTGGAACAGGTTGTCCAGAGAAGCTGTAGATGTCACATGATTTGAAATGTTCAAGACCATATTGAATGGGGCTTTGAGAAGTCTGATCTAGTCAAAGATGTTCCTCTCCATCATCACAAGGGCATTGGAATAGGTGTTTTTAAAGGTCCCTGGCAATTCAAACCATTCTGTGATTTTGTGATTCCATTCTATTTTATATTAATTTTTTTAGAGATTGAGAGTATTCTGTAACTCATAATACAAATTAGCATAGGCTAAATTTTCTCATTTCTCCTTCTAGACTTAAATAGTTACATCAATCTTACCACTTCTGAGGAGCACACAGCATCCTAGGGCAGCCCTAAACTGACATCGTGTATTTAAGTTTGACATAGTTGTAAACTAATTTTCCCCCACCTCCATCTCCTTGGTTTCCATGACTAATCCAGGTACAAAACATAGGTGGGAACTGTAACAGCTTTTGAAAACTCCTTCTGTCATACAGCGAGCTCTGAAGTGCATCAGTGGATAGATCTAGACAGATTTAGTCTCCCTGAAAGTCAGCAGTTGAAGGTGTAAGAGCTACGATGCAAGTAATTCTTTCTGATTTTGTGTTTCTTAAAGAAAACTCCTAGCAAGATCCAGTTTCCTAAAGAACAGTAACTCTCTCACATGAGCAGTCTTTCAGGGTTTAACTAGACCTGTTAGTGCAAAATGCCTTCAATTTTTGCAGTTTTTGGGCAGATATTTTTCTCATAAAGGGGAGTCATGTCTTCCATTACAAATTAGTAAAATGAGATAACTGCATAGCCATTCTTGAAGTAATCTTTGCATGCCTTGCACGTGCTCTTCAAGTCCTGGTCAGATTAGCATTCAAAAGACTTCCAGAGGAGCCTTCCATTGATTCCCTGGGAATTCCCCTGAGCTGGAAAATGTCACCTTCAGAAAACTGGAGATGTTTTTAATCAGTCCCTCTCTTGTATAACCTTTCTTTTATCTTGTGCATTATGTTATTGTTAATTTTAAAGTTTTTCATGCAAATATTTACGTGGACTTAAAAAATGGAAGTATGAAGAAAACTCAAAAATCAGTTGGACCTAATTTTTTAATTATTTCCAATTTTTTTCAAGCCTATAGCCTAATCTTTTTTATAATAGTAACATACCTCTAAAATACCTAATAATAATAACAAATAACTTGTTATAATTTAGAATTATATTATTTGAAAATAAGTGCTAATCAGAGAGAGACACACTGTGGGAGAAAGAATAGGCAAAAGTGCCTCTGTGATACCTTCATACAGACAGTCCAGCCACCTTTGAGGCTAATGAGAAGATAATATTAGACAGAATATTCTGAAGTTCATATTTTTGTCCTCCCCAGGATTAGAAACATATTTCTTCAAAGCTTGAGAGAATATTTCCAAAAATACATATCACATTTTTTTTAAACTATACAAGTTTGATCTTTTCGATTTCCTTATCCGATCAGCTTATTTCATTGTTGATGACTGTGTTATACTGAACATTTTAGAAAAAGCTATTTTACTATTATGTTTTATAAACAGTCAAAGAGTTTATTCACTTTACCGATGAGCTGCTTTATCTTTTAACTTCACATTCAGCCTGAAATGTAGCTCTTAAATTGTGAGACAATTGATAGAAGTCCTACGTAGATGATCTTACTAATTCATTTTTGTTATTCAATTTTACTTTTCAGATATTTATCTGAATATGGTAATTTTAGATGTACAAGTCATATACAATGTAAAAAATGGAGCTAATTATTGTGTTTGTATTGCAATTAATGCAATTGGTTGATTTTTTTTTTCTCCAATACAATGCCTTCCCTCTTACAAAGAAAAATACTCTTCCTTTCTTTCATTAAATTTCTAAACACCATTTGACTCTAACTCTCTCTATTCTGTGTCATGTCATGTGTCTGGGATTGAAATATACTACTTTATCTGGTTGATAGGCCACATTTTCTGCCATTAGCTTCTTTTGTGATCACACCAAGCAAAGATGATAACTAGAAACAGAGAGAAAAATCAAACGCAGCATCAGATGGTTCAACTCAAATCAGGTCATTCTGCATCTCAGAAGAGACATTTTTTTAGTGTTTAAGGTTTCAGTTCTTTTCCCATGTCTAAGTGTGCAGCTGACTCTTGCAATGTTAACCACTCTTTCATCTTTTGCCATCTTAATTTTCTTACTCCAATTTGAGATCACTCTGCCTTATGTTTTCAGAGTAAAATGAGCAGTGATGGATTCCGTAATTTGCAATTCCTTTCTCTTTTTCCATCTTCAGTTCACCTTTCCTGTAAAGCTTCATTAGCTGTAACATTTTTTTCTGATGTTTCCAATTAATTACTAGATACTGGGAGACCCAGTGAAATAGTTCCATTTTGCTACTCCCTGACCACTCCAAGTGGGAATATCGACTATATTAAGAAATCTATTTTGGGTAAAAGAAATAAATTATTTCTCAGAAGGAGACCTGGCCTTTGGAGAGAGAAAGTGAACTACTGAGGTGGAATGGGCTGGAATAAAAGAATTCAGAAATACTATCATAGAATTTCTCAATGAGAGTAATAAAAACAAATAAGATAAAAGAGTAGTGTTGAGGCTGCAAATGAAACCCTGGAGTGCCAAAGCAATGAAGCCTGAATTTATTGTTTAACATCTCTATCTGTCATGTAATATCCTAATATATTCATATAAGTTGGTATTAAGCTTGATGGCACAAAGTCTGAAGTATAGCAGGTTTAGGTATGTAGGTGCACAATATTATGCATAAAATACCAAAAAGGCAGATTTGGAACTCTCTGTGTGTCTATGTCTCTGTCTATTGTACCCAGATACTCATGCACATGCACACATGTGCACAGACACACATACATATATATTTTATATATGTGTGTCTTTTTCAGTTCTCAGGTTTAACTTGAGGTTTGGGGGCAGTGGATAGATTACAGGTTAGCTAAAAAATTGCAAAAAGCTTTAATGAAAAAATAAATTATTTACAATATTTCTGAAAACTGTTGATCACTACATATGCTCACTTTACTCCTACTTACATTTGCTTATTTGTTCTGCTGTGCAAGGCTGTCTCAAGGTGACAGTTAGAGTAATGTTTATTAGATTATTTTCTTCTCAAAATCTTTCTTATGTCTATACTAGACTAAGATGATAATTTACACTTAATTATGAGCAGTAGGAGTATACTAAAACCGTAGTAAACAGGATGCCTACTAATTGTAAACCCCCAAGAGTTCCTTCTAATAATCAAGAACTTTACTTGCAAAAAGAATGAAATTTGCACTAATAGCAGTTAAGCAAATGGTCAGTGTATCCTAGTACACTTTAAAATGTATAACATGTTAAAATGAGAAAAATATCATTTAAATTGCATTTAACACAGTTTCGTCTTCATTTCACTAGGCATTTAAATAATGTTAGCTAATGTATTTCTATTAATATGATCCAAAAGCAATCAGGATGGAACTCTTGCAGTGTAGCACACTCAGATATTGAAAAGTCAGGTTGCATATGCCTCCGTAACTGGCATTTGTTTGTTCATTTGGACAATAGGCTGTAAATTCACCTGAGACCAGTTTTACTGTAATTACTATTAATTTTTTAAAACTATCACAATGACTATGAATCTAACAAAAATCACAAATAAGCTATTTGGTGTTCACTTTTTGCTTTAAGTATTTAAAAACTGAACCAAAATATGTATTTCTTGATCAATGAGGAAAGAAATATATAATTTCAGAAGCTGAAATGTGACGTTGCTTTGACTTCTGTAAATTGAAAATATTTAATCTCCTGCAGTTAGTTTCTCAGCTTTCAAATACCTTTCCTCAACATATCTTTCTTAACATACTTGTTGAATTCTGAAACTAGTCTGAAGACATAAATTATAAAGCACTTATAAAGTCCTTATAAAACACTGAATACAGAAATGCTACCTTTACTTGAGGGGAATTTATGCTTTGTCTGTATTTAGGGTTTTTTTGTTTGTCTGTGTAAAAATCATAACTATCAAAAATTCCCCTCCAAAAAAACCCCCAAACTACCTTTGTGCTTCAGGCTGAAGTGCTTCCTAGGTCAAATAAATGCCATCTGATTCAGATTGAGAGAGAGCAACAGATTTGCAAATATCTGTCCGTAATCCATATGAAATATATTCTAAGTAATGGACAGATGCTAATTTAATGTGCCACATATAGTTGATAACAGATGAGAAATTAACTCAAAGCACCTTCTAGGTACATTTTCAAGAGTGTTGCAAACGTTAAAAACCCCCAACAAAACAAACAGGGAGTACAAGAGTGAAGCTTGTCCTCATTTTGTGGAAAATAAAACAAACTGTGAATCTCGCAGTATACAATGTTTCCTGAACAGTAAATTAAGCCTTGGCTATGGGAAAAAAAAGACTGGTACTTGTCACCCACTCCACAATATTTAGCCTTATTTTGAGTAGATATTGAATTTGATATTCAGCTTTGCTGATAGTTTCTGTTGTATTGCATGAAAACAAACAAATAAAATCATCAAACTATATAGTTCCAAGAGAACATGGAATTGCAATTCCAGAGAAAGAGGGTGTTCATGGCAGTCTAATTCTTATTTCTTGATCTTTCATATGTTGCTTTTACAGCAGGTAGAAAGCTGAGACTGAGAGATAGTAATAAAAAGCAGCAAATAAATTATTTTTGGAACTGTACTTCATTGGATTGAGCCATTTGGGGGCAGCTGTAACAACACCACTGATGTTTTTTAAGCAGTGTTCTAATTTAATCCCAGCTGTGACAGTATTCGTTCTTTTCAGAACATATACTGAGAACTGTTTTATTTTTCTGGATGCAGCTGCATATTGAGAAACAACTATTTAAATTTAGTCAATTTTTTAACTAAAAATAAGAACTGTATTTTACATTCAATCATTACTGCAATTACATATTGTCCAGTAGGAATGGCATTTTGAACTTGAAAAAGATACGAATAATACTTGGAATACTCGGAATAAAAGTTGAAAGAAAGTTTAAAGACACTCTTCATTCTTTAAATAATAATAAGAAAACCCCAACACACTAAAATTTCTTCAGACTATTCAATATTTTTATAAATCTTAACAACTTTGTATTCATAAAAAACTTGAGTCATGATCTAATCTTCATTTTATTCACCTATTTATAACCAAAATCTGCAATGAACACTGATAATGATAGAATTAGTTATAAAGTAATATTTAAATAACAGCAGGAGAAACTCTGTGCCATCAAGTATATAGTAATTTATGCTATTTTGGGTTAATTTTGACTGTATTATAGGTTATAAACAATTCAGTGGAGTTGATTCTTGGCATTTTTTGATTAAATGATATTATTCATGGTTGTGCATAGTGATTTATGGATACTTACAGTTAAATATTTTAATATGATAACACTCTAAGGGTTGCCAAGATCAAGAATAAATAATAGATAATTCATAAGTTCTTTTCTATTTATCTTGTTTTCAAAGTTGTTGCCTCCTAAAGCAATATTGTTTTAATGAAGTGAACATACATCTAATGGATTCATTCCTTGTACATAAAACTGCTTAATGGCAAATAGTCACTGTAATAGTTTAAGGATAAATTAAGCTGTAATTTTTGACTCTCTTTATTATGATACTTCAACATAAGCAAATTCTCATGCATGGCAATCAATATCTGTTTTTTGTCAAAGATTTTGTCAACGAGCATTGTTTTTGTGCATGCACCTTTTTTGGTATTAGCATTAGAATGGGAGAAAAAAGTCTGTAGAATAACTTTACAGCTTAATGGCTCATATTTATACATAGCGCTGCCCATGGACTTAAGTTCTGGAGTACATAAACTGTGGTTCTTTTATTGTAAACAGAATTGTGAATATAAATTCATTAGAAATAATGCTGCAAGTATCAACTCTTTTTACTGAGCCAACAAAAATGCAGTGGTAATAACAAATTGTAAATATAAATAAAAGTTTATGTTAATATTTTATCAACTTTTCTATTGTTTGGTCAGAAATGTTTCTCTGTTATTTTATATCCATAACATACTTCACATTATAAATAAGTGTTCAAATCCTAAGCCAGGCTTAGAAAGTTAGGTTGCTGAAGTGTTTTTGAAATGATGTTTCTTAACAGACCTTCCACAATACAGGGACTCATAATTACTGATGATAATACACTGAGACAGGGAATTCTCTATGTCAGAATAAAATGGACTTGTAATTCCCTCTTTTTTTGTTCATGTAAGTGTGGATTAACATAGCTATTTTTTTGCTAAATATTCTATTTTTTTCCCCTTCTGATTATTCACCTAAGGAAAAATTGTTCTCTCATGAGTTTTGATAATTCCTTCCTATTTAAGTTATGGTGCATGTCTTCATTATATAATTCAACATGCTAAATGAACATTCTTTGGTGTCCAATAATACTACAGTACCATATCTTAATTAGTTGACTTCACAGAAGGAGATAGAGCTAGCCTGGATGTGACAATGTATGTGCATAGTTAAACAATGAAGGAATGATTAATGAATTTTTAATTATTAAACAAATAAACAAACGAACAAGAATAATGAAAGTACAGAACTTCCACAAAGGGTCTGAGGATCTGAAAAAGTCTGAGATCCACAGAGAATTGTGCTGAATTTGGAGGCCCCACAGCAGCAGATACCAAGATAGAAAACTGATAATGGAGAATACAAGTTTCCATCAGCTTGGACGGAGTATCCTGTACACCTAACATCAATGTGAAAAGGTTTTATCTTTTATTTCTTACACAGAAAAAAAAAAAAAAAAGGAGAAAAAACTACATGCCTGAAAATCTTCATGTTTGCATCCCAGATCCTCTATTTCTTCAGCCAAGAGATGACGTGTCTCAACATAATGTAAATGTCTTCAGAATTGCAAAACTCAGGTGGCATTGACCTCCATTGTGGTACAAGTAATGCATGCAAAACCCTATTAAAGAACAGGAAGCAAAATAGGAGATTTTAGGTATTTGTTGATTGCCATTGTTATTTTAATACTCTTGTTTTTCTTTCAAGTGCTCTTTGTAATAGAAGACTGACATGTAGATTGAGGAGGATTTTTCACTACAGAAGTTTACAAAGAGAAATGATCTTGCTGGGTATTTACAAGTAAAACAAAATTAGAGTATTGTTTTGTCTAGCAGTTTTTACTTAATCAAAAAAAAAAAAAAAAGAAAAAGAAAAAAAAGAGAATCCATACTTATATTTCTCCATGAACCTGAGTCAGGGGATGTTTAGGGTAGATATTGGAAAAGGGTTTTCGCTCAGAGGGTGGTTGAGCACTGGAACAGGGTCCTGAGGACCAAACCTCTATTTCACCAACAAGTGGTGCATTTTAAAAGTTTATACTGGGGCAACATCCTGTTTATACTATAAATTAACATTGTTAAAAATTGGAACATTTATGTAGTATTTTTTTTTCAGATAGTGTTTTTCTAGATAAATTTGAACTGGTACCCAAAGACAAGAGTATAACTACAAAAAAACCCCAAACCAAAACAAACAAAAAAAAAAAACCACAAAAAAAACCCCAAAAAACAAAACCCAAACCAAACCAAAACAAAACAAAAACCTGAAAAAAAATCAACCAACCAACCAAAACCCCAAACCCAAGAGCCAACTCCAGACCTTAACTTCTGCTTTTTTTTATCTTTACTGTGATAATTGCAAAATATGCAGCTAGTGCGGTTTTGTGCTCTGAGCTGTTCTGCTTTCCAAAAAGTAAGAGAAGAATTATATTATTTACAGGAACCTATTTGTGATGATTAATGTATAGGTCTGGCTGAATAAGACTTCAGGTTTTCCTTGGGAATTGTGATCATATTGTGCCAGCTTTTTCCTGGAGCAGCCTGCTGGGAGTTATACTAGAAGAGCTATTGGTTAACTCTTTTACACCAAGGGATTTTTTGCATGGGTGTTTTATATCCTTTCCTCTCTGTCCTTGTTTGACAAATTATTCTACATGTTCTCAATTACCCTTAGCTATACTTCAACCCCTGCAAAATTTTAGCGTATATTGTTCACAACTCTGTTAAATACATACAGCAAGTCTTTCACCACCTTAATTACCATTCAGTAATTGCAATCCACACAGCTCTTCAATCACAATTTCTGCACTGTCTCTTCTCTTTTTTTCCTATTATCTTCCTCTTTCATCCTTCTAAAGCTGAAAACTAACTTGCCTCTTCATTTTACCCTTTTACAGTCATTTCTATGTTTTGTTTCATCCTGCCTGCTTCTTCTTTGCTACTGTTGTTATCATCCATATAGCCCTTAAATAAGCTACCTGCTTCTATTATAAATATTCTCCAGAGGATGTTTAGACACTTTTCCCTATTTATGACAACTTCTATATTACAAAACTAGTAACTCTCTGGAATTCCAAGTAAAAGTGCATAACTTGGACAATGATGAACTTAATAATGAACTTAATAATGAAATTATGTGTAGGTAAAAATACACAGACCCTTTAACGAGACTGAATTTGGATACCAGGAGAAGAGAAAAGGAGGGTAGGGTCATAAAAGCTGTACTTTTTTTTTCTTTTTTTTAATTTTCCCGAATTTTGGAACTACAGTCGCTTGGCCTAGTTTATTAGCATCTGTCCATAGAAAGAAAGCTTATAATAAATGTCTGATGAAACAAAAATGCTCCCAACTCATATGTTTATATATTTATATATATTCCAGCTTCCGTTCTCTTTTCTGGTTTAATTTTTTCTTACTTTGTTCCCACTTCTCTCTTTTCTTTCTCCCATTACCTTTCCACACTCAAAAAAAATCCCACCAAAAACAAACCATGAAAAATGTAAGTTCTTCAGTCTTCATTTTCACAGAAGTGAAAATGGTTTAAGGAAATTATCATTTTTGTCATGCTATGTCAAGAACAGTCTGAAAAGCTTATGATCTGTAGAATTTCTGACATTCTGCTGCGAGGTGTGAAAAGAGAACAAAGCGATTTCTAGTTTAAGAAAAAGAAGATATTTCCAATGGCAAAGGAAAACCACACTTGCTTCACTGGGTTACCACTCATTGAACAACTGCCCATAATCAACTATCAGCTCCTGAATGCTGGCTTGTAGGTGGGTTCATTTCAAGGGGAAGAAAGTAGTCACAACACCCATTAGTGACATTTGCATCATGGTGAGGAGATAGACACTGCGAGGCAAGGTTGTTTTTCCTCCTAGCCTGAGCAGAACCCCAGGCCCTGTCATTGACTTATTCTACTCTAGTACAAAAGGTCGATCCTGAGTGTTCCACTTTCCCATACCTGTGTGTGACTTCAGGATGGACCAGGAGGACACTGCCATAACTTGTCTCAAATTGTGCCAGAATCACAGTTCACAGGTCTTAGCCAATTATTCTTCAACAGTGGTGTTGGGTGTTGAACATATGGGAGGAAGTAAAGTTCCCAAAGGCACCTGTAACCAGGCTATGTTTCACAGATCTGGTGTACACAGGTTCTTCCTTCCTCCAGCGTAGTAGATTACAGTAATCAAAGGCCTTTCTCACTACCTTAGCAGTAACTCTTGACTCCCTCTTTACGCAGTGCAGGCCAGCGAGACACTGACATTTCCAAAGGGCACCTCAGTCATCCTTCTTTGGCAATCCTCTCATTCACATTATGTAACCCAGTCTCATTAAATACTCTCTTTGCTGGAATATCTTTGGCAGCTCAAGGTTCCTGTGTAGGCCCTGCAGCTGTGGCCTCTATGCCACACTGACAAGGAAAGCATAAGGGATATTCATCAGATAATGAATCAACTTATTCACAGTCTCTTATTCAATCAGTCATCCCTGGAGATGGTCAACAAAGGAATGAGTCTATGTCTGCACTCCTTAAGAAATCTTTGCTCTTGAGAGTCAGGGGGCTGTAGAGAGGCTGTTATACAAGCAACAGAGCGGTTCTTTGTGTCTTCACAGATCTTTAAGGCTTTTCATCTCTCCACATATTTTTCTGGTGATAAAGGATATGCTGCACTGCTCTTCCCATCCAATCTCCTCCCTGCTGTAGGAGAAATTGGAAAGATAAGACCATCTGTCCTCTGTCTGTCCTGGAACACAGAAGTAAGAAGGTAAAACCAGAAAAAAGCGACAGTAAGATAAGGCAAAACTAACAAATTATGTTGAGCAGAGCAGAAAACAATATTTCCAGTTTCTGTTGGACTATTGAATTGCCCAGATGAAAAAATACCAGATGTGAGTGTGCACACATGAAAGAGTCACTAGAACCAGCTGGTTACTGAGCTCTGCTGGAGAACTCTATGCTGGCCTGCTGTGAAAAATTATTGCTTCTACGTACACTCCCGCCACATGTATCTTCAGAACTGCCAAGGGCACTGCAAAGGGTTGTTTCAGCCCTCCCCCAGAAGTATGGCATATGAAGTTTCTGCAGATGTACTGACCACAGTTTGGTTGGTTATGAATTGTTACTGCTTACTGCACTGACATAAGTTTAGAAGTACTAATGCCCATATCAGTTCTGGTGTGTATGTCATGGACTATTTTCTGGCTTCTGCTAACAGGCTTCCATGCAGAGAGGTGGAGCCGAAGAATGTCCCTTCATGGTTTATGACCTGTGACCACGCAATCTTTGAGGTATGCCCAAGCCATCAGAGTGAATCAGCAATATCCACATCATAGTAACAAATGGCCTGTATGATATTGCACACACCAGTGGTCACTTAACAGGAGAGAAGTCTACTGTAAATGGGTTGATAAATCAGCAGTCAGAAGATATCTACTTTCGTCTTCGCTGTTATTTATGCCTGGCGCTTAATGTAACAGTGTTGTGGGTGGGCATGTATCTCTTTGCAGAGGATTTCAAATGCAGTCTTATGCGCATGGAATTATTTATCTTGTTGGTGATCATTCTAAACCAACAAGACAATGGAGTTTCAACAGTAATTTCTTCACGTAACAATATTTTCAAAATATGTTACAACTGACTGATTTAGGGTTGCCCAGGAAAACTGTTTTCTCTTATCTCAAACTCCAAACTTTATTGGCAATTTTATCTTTTAATCTGTTGTACATGTAAACCGGTGCAGTTCGACCTCATGCTTAAATCTGACCTGGCAGAATTCCCTGTGTTAAACTCTGTGGTTCCATGAAAACTCTTACATACTCTTTGAATTCTTGTTTCTTTTTTTCTGATTTTCATGCACAGTATATGAAAGACGTGCTAAACAAGTATGAATACCAAAAAGATTATCATAATTAAACTTTTCTCAGATATTCTGATGCCAGCTGTTTATTGCACCAGTTTATGCCAGAGACATTTCACCAGAGATAGCACTGGAAGTTGCAATTAATACTCTGAGGCTGGGCATTTATTTTTTTACAGGTGAATAAGTTCAGGCAAGCAGTACAATTTGGAGTGGTTTATTAAGTTCAGATATTGAACCAATCCAGCAGATAGGTAAATGATTCAGTCTGTCCCTTGTTACATTGTTTTATTTTCTAAATCCAACAGAAAGACTAGTTTATAAAGAATAGTGGAGTTATTCTGAATCTACTAAATGCTGATGAGATATTGCTACAAAACCTACTCCTCCTGGCCTAACAACCACTCCTGTATCTGCTATGATTTTCGATGGGGTTGGAACACAGCAGAACCTTCTAGCATTTTAAAATCTTTATTGCCAAGAATGCAAACAATGACAATAAAAATCTGCTACAACTCTGTCAGTAATGGTTGACATACAAATGATAGAGGAGCTTGATTGTGAGATGGGGCTGACAAGGAAGGTTTTAATAAAGGGAGGGATTCAAAAAGTCTTGGTAGCTGAAGGCTCCTAACATGTTCACGTAATCTCTAGAAAAGAAAAGGTTGCAAGGTGCAAAGGTTGCGTGGTTTCAGATGCTTACGGAAATTATCTTTCCTATATGCAAAATTTCCCAGGTGTGAGTGCAATATATATTTACCAAGGTCAGTTTAGAAACCAGAAACTCATATTTTTTCATGCTCAAATATATTACTCTTTACAAGACTAGATTTTTGCTAACTGGAAGAATAAGAAATGCTTTCATCATAAGAAGCATCGTGCTTCCAATAATGAATGATGGTATCTGAACTCCTAAGTATTCGGAGTTAAAACCCCTAGATATTCTGAAGTTGCTATAAAATTAAAATATAGTGATTTGTCCCAAATATGTTATCATGTATTTTTGCATATACTTGGTTTGTTAAGAGCTACAAGACATGCAGTATTTATCCATGTAATTACATATGTAGTGAAGAAAGGGTGAAAAGAACAGATAATCGCAACATAGATTTCATTTCATGAGCGGTAGTGTTATATAGAAACTTATTGGTGGTGACTGACTTTATTGTTTTAGATCACCTTAGTTTACTTTTCAAAAATATATCCTACAGTAACCCAACCTAGATTCCTGTTGCTTTTTCTTATTTGTAGAATGTGTATTTATGTGGATACATATGAATGTATATGTCTACACACACACCAAATTACTATTCAGTGCCCTGTTAACTTGTAGAATGCTATTGAAAAACCCATCATGATTTTTTTTTTAAAAGTGAGACCTGCCAAGATGGCTTTTCAGATGCAGATATATAGCAATCAGAACAGATTCATAAAGTTGAAACCTGGACATACATCACTGTAGCTCATTTGTCAGGTCAAAAATGGAACTTTTAACTCAGAAACATAGGTATCTTCCCTTGAGCAAAAGTGTCAGTACGAGGACTGTAATCTTGTGTCCCAAGTCATGTACTCTAATTCATATTCATTGCTATGCAGTCATGACATCATAATGTAAGAATTAGGTGCCAAGAGGATTATGTGTCCCTAAGTGTAAATCTCTTAATGCAAAATCTTTTAACAGCATTCTGCAAGACAGCTTTCTTGTAAATTATTCTTACACTTATTTTTCATGCAGGAAAATAATCAAATTAAAACCAATTTTGCTGTATGTGCAATTTGCTGTATCATTTGAAATGACATAAAGTCATTCCACAATATAGAAAATGGTTTCAATGCATGAATAACAACCATAAAATTATTTTTCCTATAAAATTTCAAGCTCTAGAACCTATGTTCCATATAAAAACAGAAAAAAGTGATTTTGAAATTTGTGCCTATTATTAAAAGGTAAATCACACAGAACATGAATTCTAAATTAATTCTGACTCAGAACATAACATTCTTGGTTCTGATGCTGCCTTTTTAAAAACCACACTTTAGTGTAGTCTCCATCAAATACAGTCAAGGAAAAAAAGATAAGTGTGTGTCAGGTGGTCCTAGTACAAGGATAATTCCTCTGTATGCTGCTGTTGTATCTCTGGAGGCTGCAGACTATTAAACTGCACTGATTATACCTGTTACCTAATGCATTATTCATGAAATTGGTACCAGAGCATCTTCAAACAGTCTGTCATTTTCCATTACTTTCCATCAAAGAAACCATATGCTGTTCTCACAGTATATTAATACCAGGGTATATACAAAGCAGACAGTCACATGGAAGCTCTATCTGCTTTCAGATGAGTTTTTCAAATAGTTATTATTAAACACCATTTTAATGGCCTGTTTGACTATTCAGTGCTTAAACTGTGAAACTTCAGCAAGGAGAGGGATTGATGACTGATCTTTATATATTGAAAATGATTCAGTTCTCATAAACAGCTTTCCATTCAATGGAACTGCACAACAAGATATTTCATCAATGATGCTGTACATTGGATTTTGTTTTGAAACTTTGTTCCTCAGACATTTTGCAATTACAGTTTGAATATTTGAGAAGCAGTACTTCCTTATAAGAAATCAGCCTTGTTCCCTGCCCCATCCTATGTGCAGTAAATTATGTTTTTGAACAACAAACTACTTTTTTACAATATCACTTTTAACTTAATCAACAACTATCTGATTCTGTGCACTAGCTGATAAGCTTTCCTGAAAATTTTGTGAAAGTCTCTGTACATAGTGTCTGATCAAGGAAAAAAAAAAAAAACAACCCCAAACCCTTTAGGTGTCTTATGAGAAGGTATAAGAATTTGATGCATTCTTGTATATATATAAATAATTCCACTATCCTCTCAATTTTTTTTTTGTAGGCAATTACTTATTTTATTATAATGTGATTTTTATAAATGATCAAAAACTTATATAAAGGTGTCTTGCTATTCGTTAGCAATTAGTAATTTTTGACTGCTTTTTACATTGTTTTAATCAACAGTGGAATCCATTGTCATCTGAACCAGTTGGTAGTGTTAAGTTAATAGCTGGACTTGATGACCTTAAGGGTCTTTTCCAACCTAAATGGGTCTATGATTCTGGGTTCAGTTACATCAAGATGTTCTGCTATGTTTGTTTATAACTCAGCTCTATATGGAGCATATAAAGTGTCTGTAGGGTTAAGACAAAGAGGCATCAAAGTTGTTTGTACAGAAGAAATTTAAAATCGATGATGTTGCTCAATTTTTCAACATTGTCTTCAAAATTCCTTTGATATTCCTAAATTAAAAGTGAATTGAAAATTCAAAGTCTGCGTCACAATTCGTCTACACATAGGATTATTTGGGATATCTGTGGTACATTCAGCAGAAATACATCTACCTCTGCTCTGTGAGTCTGAGTTTGGTCCTGTATTTCTAAAGTAACCAGTGCTATTAAGAGGACCTTCAAAGCAGAGGGAAACAGGCCCCTGAGGAGTGCCTCTTGCTGCTATGACAAGGGACTTCTGTGTGGTTTATTCTCAGTATAGGAGATGTTTTTCACACAATAAAGTTAGTAGCTGAGAAATGTGCTTCAGCTGCATCTGGATAAAGTTAAAAAGCATCTGAGGAAGCAATCCACTTTTTAGATGAAGTATATTGGCCATATTTTCATATATTATACAGTCTATATTCAAGTCATCCAATTTTCTCATATTGCTTTGCCCTCAGTGGATCTTCTCAGGGATATAAATTTATTTCTGGTAGAGGGAGGAAGTACTACCTCTCAGTAGTTTAAGTCTCTGCAGGCTTATGATATAGGGGGGCAGTTTTTACATGAGCTAATAATAATCAGGACTGATTTACACCCACAGGTGTCATAGAGTCATACAGTCACACCTTCTACTTTTTGCTTCCAGTAATGAAGAATATTGAACTCACAAAAGCAAGAACACTTCATTTGAGATTACGGTGAGGTAAGAGTTCAAGTCTCATCTAGGTCAGCAAAGCAGCCATGCACCAATGGACTTTTCAACCTCTTTCCTCCTCCCAAGGCTGGGGCGCAGGTAGTGAGGGCCAGCTCTATTGTGATGTCACCTGACATAGGGATAAGGTCTGGGAACAGCCTCTGAGGGCCAATTCTCATCCTGCATGGACTGTACTGGAGTTCAGACCTTTGCCCTGGCTCTTGCCCGGGTTGTGCTGCAGGGGTCTCTGTGCTGTGACATCTCCTCAGCAATCCAGACCCCCACATGCTGCATATCCCCATGGCCCACTGTAGCCAATTCAGGACCTTTTTTCAATCCTCGTTACTGCCACTGATCTTTCTCTGCTCAGCTTGTTCCAGTACTCGGGATTGGACCTCTGTTTTGCACCTTGCTTATGTACCTGCCCATCCTCACAGCTTCCTGACTCCATGCATTACCACACCCATATAACAGAGAGCAAGAACTGGAAGTGCAGTTCAGTCCCTTGGGCCACAGAATACATGAATACCCATCAAGCAGCTGGGACAACTAAGATTTGCAAGCATCTGTGAGACCGATGACAAAGTTGCTACATATGCAGCTGCTTTACTTTCTGACTGTTAGAAACAATATCTTAATTTCAGTGCCAAGCTACACTCAAAGGGTAATTTCCCCTAAAGAAAGATTTGTGGTAAGCCTTCTCAGGGATTCCTGTATTTCAGTAGATATAATTTGCAACAAATTACTTGTTTGTTTATTTTTTTTTTGGTAGTGGAGTGTTGCCAGTAGAATGTTCACAATGATATTGGCATTTTTGAGGTTTTGATGAGGTATGTATGCTGATGTCATGTTCTACACTGTCAAAAATCTTCCCCTGTCTTCGTAAAAAATAGGCAGTTTTACTTGTGGGTTTTGTTTTAAATTTCTTTTTAAAGGGATGTGACAGATGCAGCATCCTGTACACACTAACCTTATTTTATTTTGTAGCCTTTTGTTCAGCATTATTTTCCTTTTTTTTCCTCCATATGTTTGATAACATCAGCATATGTTCTCTGCCATAGCAGGTGACCTTTAATTGCATCTCATGTTATGAGGCTGATGCTATATGACTGAAGATTTACCTTGCGAATGTCTCAGTAATGTTTAATGGGTCAGTCTTATCCATTCATTGTATTTAAACTGTCCATACAAAATGCTTATGGATGGTTGGTTATTTGATATACGCACCAGATGTCTGTTGCAGCTCAGCTCACAGGAGCATTGCTTTGATACCAGCTATAGGCAATGCTCTGAGACTCACTATTTCAGACGTTTTGTACCAAGAACACGAAGACAGCCAATGGTTGACTGGCTAATCATTTGACGTGACAGCTCTGAAAAAGACTGAGACATATAGAGAACTGATAAAAACAATTGCAGGGTACTTACTATTGTTTGAAACTAGATTGTTTTCTTTCCAACCATGCTGCTTTTCCCACTAACTGTAATGGCTTTTGCTGTCTTCTGTGAGACTCCATTTTCTGGCATATTTTGTTTGGTATTTATGTGATATTAGAATTGTCCTGAAATTTTGATGTTTACAAATGGTTTAATATACTTTTTACTAACAATAAGGCTCTTCTGAGAGTTACAATTTGTAATGAGTAATATACTTTCACATATATGCATATGAAACACATGCTTTAACCCATGTAGTGACAAACTAAAGCTGTCCAAACCTGACAAACTGCTTTGTCTGGATATGTTTTAGATAAAAAATGTTTCTAGTGTTTCACCTTTGATGCCAAAACTTACCAACTTAAAATGAGCAGCCATTGACTTGCCTGGACAGGAATTTCTATAGATGTTTTTGCAGAATCCCAATGCTAATGAATTTTCTTAGAGGCAAGGAGCATACAGACCTTGACTTTATTTTCTGAACATTTCTTGATTTTGCCTGTGAGCAGAAAATCGTGTCAGTCTGGTCTTCGCTAGTCAGGTTACCTTTAGGGAGGACTCTTTTCAACAGATTATTCTGATTGCTATTCTGTCAAGGACATTTTAAAAACCTGAGAGAAACAACAGTGGTTTTCACTGTCACTATCGTGCTTGTAGGGATGGATGACATTTCCATTTTAAACTCCCAATCTATTGTCGCTTTATTCCATACGGTGATTACTAGCTGCTCTGGTGTGAAAAGAAAAAAGATGTCCATATTTAGTCAGAATTATCACTGACTTTACTGGCAGCCACTGCCTTACCCTGAAGCATCTGGATAATGATTTCAAGACTTACTGATACAGCACTCCCAGATGATCCTGAGCTGGTTGCTGTGGAACTCGATCTAATGCTATTCTAGTTACAGCAGATTGACAGTTTAATAAATAATGTGCACTATAGCTGAAACCTCTGATGAGGTACTGAGTGCTGCTGCTCAGTACTTTTTATTCCAACTCCTATCCTCAGCTTTGTTCAGTCATTGAATTATAGCTCTGCCTAGGGATCAAGTTAGACATCTGTTGTTTTAAATATTTCAGTGTTTAATCCTTTCAGGAGTTTGATTTTACTTGTTTTGAAACCATGAGACTGTTATTGACATATAATTCCTCTTTAATTAAAGTTCAGACCAGAAATCTTCACCTTGCGTAAGTTACAGAGCAAATGCCAAAGTGGCAATATCACTATGTGACCATCCTCTTCCAGTCAAGAAGTAACTGAAAATCAATACTCTGCTGGTGAGGCCAAGCTGAAAAACTGAGGAACACCAAGTGAAAAATAATATGTTATTTGACTTTTTGACGACACTAAACTGATATATTTGTACATTAAAATTTGTCGGGTCATACAAATCATTTATCAATTAATTGTTCTGCAGAGATAGGCAGGTTGCTCTTGACCCCCCCTGTGCAATCGAGGAGCATTGAGACCTGTTTTCTAACTTATAAACCCAGTATGAAGCAGAGATCTTAAATATCATCCGCAGAGAGGGTGTTAAAAGAGTTGTGAGCTGTGAGTTGCAGATATCAAGAATATAATGAAGTTTTGTTCACTTTTCAGGCCTTATGTCCATAGTGTTGTGTTCGAAAATTTTATTGACATATTTAAGATCCTCTTAATAATAACAAATATCCTCAGATATTTGTTCTCGCTTTAATAAAATTGTATGTTTAGTCAAAAGCAAATACAAGCAATAGCTTGTTTTCTTTAGGGATATTTTCCTTTATTTTCCTTTCATATCTCCAGAGTGAGAACAAGGTCAGACCCACTTCATATGACCTTGTTGTTTCTTAAGATCACTGATGAACAATAAACTTTTTATGTCCAGTTTGTGACTGATTGACTTCCAGCAACAATCTCTATTTATCTTTTTTATTTTTAACCTCAAGATTTCATTTATTAAAGATAACAGAAGAGCCCTCACAATTAGTTGATTACATTGAGAAAGTGAGAATCATGTCTTGTCTGTGAATGTAATTTCTTCTGTAATAACAGAAGAACAAAAGTTGTCAATGATGAATGCAGAGAGCTGTTCGGTTTTGTTTTTTTAAGAGAGCAGCTCAATTAAGAGTAGAGGACAAAGATCTCTAATAAATCTACATTTCAGCACAGTTGATTATTCTCTGAAATTACATGGAAGATAGAACTAAGGGTTATAGTCTATGCTATAATTTAGGTAACACTGTACTGCTCTTGCATATATAAAAACACTTGTATATATAAAGTTAGAAAGGAAGGCCAGGTTGAGGCCTTTTTGTAATGTAATAAAAATTTGGAGGCAGTGTGTGTACCTGAAGAGATCTGTTAGTGTGGTAAAAGTGACTAAAACTCTTAGTCACCAACAGCATGATTTTTATGACCATCCTTAACCAGATGTTTGTTTGAATGGTACATTTTCATCTCTTTCATAAATGCTATCAATTTGTTTGCTTAAAATCTATTTTTCTTTGGTATCACCTCTTCCTTCAATTTACATATCTTGTGGTCATATAGTGAACAAATCATTTTAAATGGAAGAGGAGAGTCAATGCATAGCAGAAGTGCTTATCTTACAGTTAGGCAAAACAGAATCTCCATGTCTTACTGATAAACAGGAAAGATAGAGCAATTAAGCTTTCATGGAGGAAATTCTACCCCTTATTGAGATTTTCATATGCTATTTTTTTTGTCATTTATTACCTTACCAATGGATCTATATTGGAAAACAATCATGAATAGAATTTCATATCACCACAGTTTCTATTTAGAGCAAGTGCATTCATTTAATCTACTTCTCCCCTTACTTGGAACTCCACTTTAAATTGCATTTTCATGAAACCTGGTCTTCAATAGAGAGCATCACAATAAACTGGGAAGACCTTTTTGAAGTTTCTCTGGGAAATTACTGTGTCAGAAAGAAATTGGGAATCATTTAAAATACTTATAGTGAAACTCCCTTGTTCTTATTGTACTTCCAAAATGTCTTTCTTTCTATTCTCTTTTCTTCTTGTTATAAATATGAGTAGAAATTCTCCAGCTGTGATCTCTGCACTAACAGATGTGGCCAGAAAATTTTCTATTGGTCTGTGGAAAAACGGCTATTAAAATGGTGATGCAGATTGTTGAGCTGTATCATAAAAAGCAGGCTAAGGCAATAAATGTAACCTCTTCACATTCCCTTATTTCTATTGTTTGCAAAGAAATACAGTAGCTTTTCCAACCTCTGAGCTATTATTCTCATGTCAATATCATTTAGCTTCCACAGTTGGAGGTGTTTCTCACAAAACAGTTACCATAAGAATGTTTGAAGTAATATCCTGCTCTGATCCTTTTCCATTTCTTTATTTTTTCTATTCACTATATGACTTGGTTAATGTTACACTATGAAAAGAAACATAGAAGGCCAAAATGAAAACAGGATTGCAGGTCTTTCTTGGTTAAACATAAATTAATATATTCTGGTGCCTTTACCAACGTACTGATGCAATCTGTGATTTGTGCAATAATTCACAACTATATGGTAGTATAAAGCCTTTTCTTTGAAACTTAAATTATTACTATTCAATTTTTAAAATGTGACTTATTTACATTATTAAAGTCTTCATCAAATTAAAAAAAATATTATTGATCTTATGGAAATGTGATTTTTTTCATCTCCTGTCAAATGTTACTATTATTTGATCAAAAACATCCAGGCAAAGAAAGAGAAAAACATAGATCTCTATCACAAAATCATAGCACAGACTACCTATTATTTAATTTTTGTAACTCTGAGATGTCTAGACTGTATGAAATATTTGTGACTAATAGATTTACTCAGCTATATTTTAATATAACAAAAAAACAAAAGCATGAGTCTTACATTTTTACTTGCCATTCCAAATTGACTGGCGATTATTTAGAAAAACATTAAAAATAGTGTATCTTCACAGAGTTTATAACTACAGCAAACTATATTAATACAACTCCTAAACCAAAAAATATTTCAAGTTATAAAAGAAAGTACACCAAAAGAATAATAAGACCTTCTCTCATTAATATTTAGATAGATAAGGGTGGGGAACAAGAAATGGAATTGATTCTGATTTACATATCTCAAAAAATTCCATATCTTTCTCGGGGATGTTCTGTACTTCACATATATTTAAAATATTTTCTCTTATTTAATTTCTCAATAATCACTTACTCTTCTACTTTACCATACCAATGGTGGGAACAATTTGTGGGTTTATTTTCCCTCCATGTGAGCTTTCCATGCTCTGTGTTTGATGCACAGTAAAAGTATCTATTTCAATGAGTGGAAGGATGACATAAAAATGAAAAGTGTTTTAGGAGTAATGCTAAAGGAGGACAGACATTTAAAACTTTTTTTAACCTCCACCTAGATATTTCTGCTAGCAAAAGCATATTTAGACTATTTGAATATTTAATTACCTAACTGAGTTAAAAAAGAAAAGCTAAGAATCTGTGGAGATTTTTTGCTTGGTAGATTGGTTTGGAAGCTTGTTTCCTGGTTAGCTACTGGCAAAGGAAGATTTTCATTGAAAATGATTGGAGGAGCTGAAAGCAATTCTAGAAAATATTAATTATAATATATATGATAAACAATCAACCAAGAACTATTTTCTCAAAATATTTCAGCTTATACTTTTCATATACTACATCAATCATATGGTGTAATGAAAACTACTCTGATCATGATTATAGTCCTATAAAAATATAAAGAATTCATTAGTAGTATCTTTATTAGGAACCTCACTATCATAGATCTATGCACATTTCTTTAATAGAAAAAGTTGTACATGATTAAAAATTTTTTTATTGTCTGTGTTTTCTGGTAGGATGATACACATCAATGTACCACCAATGCACATAAATTTAAGGATTTGGTCCTCTTGAAATAGAAATTGTTCAAGAAAAAAATGTGTAAAATAATCAGGTTTTCTTTCTGCACCAAGCAGTTTCACCTTAATGTCATGCTCTTGCATTCGTAGTCTATGAAGAAGTAAATAACGAAAATTTCAAGACAAAAACCAGTCTTTTTGTAGTCAGAAAAACATCACAGGCTGATATAAACAGTCTTTGAATACTGTGTGCAGGAACAGCAGTTTTCATTATCTTTGCATATAACAATGGACTCTCTAAATGTTGTGTTGTGGCAGATGCAGTAAGTAAGCTCCACATTCACCTACTCTTTCATCTGAAAATGATAGAATTTTCTCTTGGGATGAGTAACTGTCCTTCAAGCAGACTGGTTTTTATAGCAATTTTGGGACCTCATTTCCAGCGAAGGCAAGGTGTATCTGTGCTTAATTAGATGCTGCTATTGTTGGTCTATGTTTGGCCCAGCCACCTGTGGTTTGTACTTTTCCTGCCAAGATATGGGAAAACAAGGCCTGATAAATGGAAACTTTGTCCTTGGAGGCAGCACTTTGTATAAACTAAAATTAATTGGTATCTCACTAATGGCTGACGGCCTTCTAAGGGCATTTGAAGGAGAAAGTGAAGAGGAGGATGAAGTAAACCCCCAGACCCATTAAGGGAAGATCCTCCAAGGTGCATCACACAGGTGCAGGGAAATTCCAGTGTCCACACACGTGTGCAGAAGGGGCACCACTGACATAACGGGAGGAGGGACCGGGGGCCTCTAGCTAGGCAGTGCTGGCCACACCTGCCCAGGTAAACGTCACCAGCAAACTGGATAAAAAAGCGGGTGGCTCATGCTCGGGGGGCTCACGCTACACACGAAGGACCACGTTGCCTCTTGTGGGGACGCCCGCGATGTGTGAGCCAGACCCTCCGAGGACGCAGCTGCTACAGAGAATCCTTACTATTCGGAGTTGGTAAGATAACCTCGGAAGTTGCACCTGGGTGTTTGTGGGGTTTACTGAGGGCTTATTTTCCCTTTCCTTTTCTGTCTACCATTTTCTTGTTTTGTTGGCTACCTCTTTGTAATAAATATTGGGTTTTTGAGCTTTCAATGGTGTTTTGATTTCAGTCCTGGCATCCAAGGACTCTCAAATGGCCTTTAAATTCACTACAGAATGTGAGAACAAAAGGGGTTCAGATATCAGGCAGCACATCGCTCTTTCATGATATGCTTTGGAGACAAATATACTCCTATGTCTTATGGTCTTGTCTCTTTTTTTTTTTTCTTTCTTTCTTTCTCTTTATTGTACTTAATGCTTTTTGAGAATTTTATACTCATCCAGAAGGACAAATACCACAGGTCAAGAGGGATTCAGGAAAATTTCTGTTTCCTTCTGTCTTCTTGATACGATTTGGCACTGTGTTCAAAGAGGGAAATTAATATTTTAAAAACCAAGCAGAGTTCGGGAGTTCACAAAACTTATAGATGCATAGCTATTTTTGCAGTATTAGTATTTATTCTGAATTGTTTTCAGAACACAGGTCTTAATACTCCAATTACTATGACATCAAGGACTTAAATTTCAATTGCTGTTGAAGGAAGGTATAATCAATTATCAAATTGGTAATTCAATGTACACTTTGGACGTATTTAAAATAAAATAAAATAAAATAAAATAAAATAAAATAAAATAAAATAAAATAAAATAAAATAAAAATAAAATAGTAGAAGCCTGTCATTTGGCCAAGAGATTTTTAGCAGCAAAGACCACACTTCTACACTTCAAAAAGAGTGTAGAGAATCTATCTGTGGCATCATGACATAAGAAATATTTCTGATGCTGTACAGCAGCAGTCCACTGTATCTCATCATTACCGCTTCTGCTGTTCTTATGTTTCTTTTTGAGGCCTAAACTCTGTCTCCCTTATTGAAAATATTTATCAAAATTAACTAATTTAAAACATTTATTAAACTTCAATAAGTCCACATTTCTATCTCAAATAAAGAATAAAAGGTATATTCAGAAGAGTGTTTAAGTAGGCACCAGAGTGTTTAGTATCAAGCTCCATTTTGATTAAAAACCAAAACCAAAGTCAAACATCTCTGGCTTTCACCCTTTGAGACACTGATTTCCTCCTGTATGCCATCATTAAAAAAAAAAAAAAAACAAAAACAAACAAAAAACCCCCACATATTTAATAATTCTGTTTACTTATCATCATTCAGATGGGTTTTCAAAGTCACACTACAGGGAATTCTCTTTGTAGTCTTTGAATGTTATATCTCTGCCCTGATCCATGAAGTTTTCTAGGGAATGAATATTATTTTTTGAATTTTAGCAAGAGGAGATGCAAAACTTTACTACAGTCATGAACAATCTAAGGTCATAAAAAGCATGAAAAAAGTTGTAAACCCCCCCTTTTTTTTTTTTTCCACATAGGCATATATTTTATATACGTATTGATTTTTCAGGATATTGAACTTCATATGTTGGAAACACATGTTCCCATTCAGAATCCTACTCAACATAATGAGTTTTAAAAGTCACATTAATGATGAAGAAGGATAGAAGTCTGAAAGGATGTTACATTCTCTGAGAAGGAGATCTTCTAATATCCTAGTAATTCTAATTTTTATAACAGTCCCTGGAATTCCAAGGTAGAACTAATCTCTTTGTCAATTAGACAATAAGTGCTTTTAATTCAAATACATGTACAGATACTTTACTTATGTTTGTCTCTTTTCTATTAACCATATAAGATATAAAACCAAAGAATGTTTGCAAAATTGTTATAATATTGAGATAAATGTGTTCATACTCTTCTTTCTAGCTTTCCATAGGTAGCTCTCTACTTCTCACCTCTTCCCCACTTCTCACTTAAGATATGTTCTTAACTACTTGATTTTCTTTTGAAGAATAGCATAAGGCGCTGTGACGCGTAAGGCAGCACGACTACCTCTCTAATTTTCTATTTAATTCCAACTATTAAAAGATTCATTTATTACTCTGATGATACAACATAAGTGGCATGATGTGACAAACATCATGGAAGGAGTTACAAAGAGAGGAATACTTAGAACTGCAGAATTTGTCTCTTCCCTTCTTTTAGGTAAACATTTCACACATATCTTCTGGCACGTTGTTATCTTTGGAAACCAATAGTTTTATACTTTTCTACAAAATATCATTGTCATGAAAAGTACTAGAATAAAATCAAAGATGATACAGAATTATTATTTTTCTTTTTTCTTATGCAAATTATAACTTCACAGAGGATGAAGAAAGTTAAATTCCATCTGGTCTGCATTCAGTTCTGCCCATTAGGAAGGAAAAGAAAAGGATAAGCATATCCCCAAAGTCGCAAAATCTTCTTTGAAATAAAGTTGAATGTTCGCTTTCCCTTTGAAGAAGATGATAAGAGTAACACTCAAGTAATATCCACTCTTTGATAAGACTTTGGACTGTAAGAAGGGCTAGTCATCAGTCTCTTCACCAGCTAGGAAAGAATAGGCAGGAAAAACTTTTCTCTAAGACTCTGGATGAATGGGGACAGAAGAGAGAAACAAAGAAGGGGCAGAACCTTTCTTTCTCTTGAATCCTACAGTAAGAATCTCTTTAGAACTCAGTCCTTCACAGTATTTATTGTAAATATCATTATCAGATAAATATGTTTTTGTCTCTTGCAGAAATGTAGCTGGGGCATTATGGCTTTTGATTGACATGCTACAGTACAGAAAAATGACTTTGCTGAAGTGACATGTAATAGTTTAAATGATGCAATTCTTTGTGGTTTGAGGACTAAATACACATGCATATGAACAAAATAATTTATGGTATAAGCTGAAAATATCTCTTTAGGCACTCACTTTAAAAGTATGTGCACATGAATTATAGCTGGTTTAATTGTGTCCCAAACTAGTTATTTCTGAAGTAATGAGAAAAGAGATTTGTTTGGATTGCTGTTTCAGAAATATTTAATGACGCAAACAAGAAGAAGACTAGTGATTTTAACCTTCTGCAACATTTATTTATAAACAACATAGGAAACCTCTTTTCTGGAAGTGTTCTAACATAAATTTAGCAAAAAACAATATAATAAATTGTAAGAAATAAAGTAATTAATTACTTACTACTGCTGGTCAGGTAAAGGTCCTAGCTATTCTGTATTAATATACATAAAATTTATAAAATTAATTTTGTTGCCAAAAGCTCATACAAGGCAGGTAATTCAGACACCTCCATAGTGTTGAATGCTTCATCTTGTATTCAGTCAAAAGGTTGCCATAATGTATCTATTTAGACTGAATGGGAGAAGCCATAGTTAGGTTCAAAGGGATTTTGCCCTTTCTTACTTGTATGGGACCAAATAGTTGAGATTATTTTTGTGTTAAATGAGAACCCTAATACAGAATATTTTTTGTTTTGAAATAAGCAACACCAGTATAGCTTCACATAGAAAGGCTAACGAATGTCAACCCTTTAGGTACTTCAGGTCATAGTATGGAAATATGAAGTTGCAGGTAATGCAAATCTATATTCTTTTTCCCCTGCATGTTCTTCAGTTTGTGTTTGCATAAAGAGATATGGGGAGTGTTAGTCAAACTTGCGGTTGACAAATTGCTACTGTATCGTAATCCTCAGGACCTTTTCTAACACTACCATTGCAAGTTGTGGCATGATATCTCTTCAAGGCCAAATAATTAGACCTCGAATCCCAGGCTGGTAGCCATGGAATGTTGTGAATCTTTCTAGCTCAGTATCATCTGATAGTCCAAAAATATTCAGAAGCAGAAGCACAAAAGTTCTGTTGATTAATTTGAACAGAAGCCTCCTGTCAAGGGTTGAGGAAGGAGGTAGTAATTCTCTGACCATATGAACAAATGGTCTTTGATTTGTGTGATAACAGTGGGAAAAAAATTCCCATAGTTTCATTTTTAGAAGGTACCATTGAAAGGTATTTAGATTAGATGCAGAAGTTTTTGCACAATGAAGTAATCTGTTGTGCTTCATTGGGAAATATGAATATGGTTGTCTTGTAAGGTTCAGAATCCCTTTCCATTCGTATGTCATTCATTTTCCCTAATGGATTTTATGTCTTAGTAAACGAACTAATTAACTCCTAAATAATTATTCTTAAAGCTAGTAGTGAAATAAACCTATGAGGAGTGCTACAGTGTATTGATTGGTAAAATCAAAGTTTTATGAGCTGTACTCCAGTCCTGTCAAATCTTATTTCTGTGAGACTTTAAGCCTGTAAAATAGATAAAGAAACCATTTAGATGAATACAAGCTGAGAAACCCATGCAGGAATAACATCATGCATGGGCTCACACCTGCATACTGTATTTTCTACTCTACATTCGTGGTGGATGCATGTCCTATGTTTCCATGTTTCTGTGAAGCTACTAGCATTATGACTCTGTAGAAAAAATTGTTGTGTTTGCCCAACAACTTATGGAATGGATAGTGACCAAAAAGTAAATGTTATGAGGATATGACACTGTTTACAAAAACCTACCTCTTAAATGAACTTACCTGGTAGTAGAGGACCATACTAGTAAAGCACACAGCAACTATGCCATTTGCTGTATCTTACTGCTGTTGTGGGTGTATGTTGCTGGAAATGGGCAGGAAATTGACATCTTGGCTCTTAAAAATCTTTATTTTTCCTGGCCTTTGTTATTGTATCTAGTATATTCCTTAAGTTACAGTGCCAGAAAGTCAGCACAAATAAAGCAGTAAAATGCTTGTGGTAAATGTAAATTCTTGTGCTTTTCACTTTCTAAGCAGAATTGCCTACCTTCCATTTTCCAGAAGAAAAGTGTGTGTAGGATCAGTTACCCAAAAACTAATCACAAGTCATTTGTAAACTAAGTTTTATCAGGCTGTATAATTCATGAGTCTTAGTCTGCAAATACTTATGGTATAGCAGATAAAATTATACAGTTCCGATTCCAGCAGTGAGAATTGTGATACACTCAAAGGTCTGGAAAATGGACCAGCAGCAATGAAAACTTGCATTTGTCACTCTTACACCTCAAAAATGATAGAGAAATATGGACAATTATATTTGAAATATACTGAGTCTTTTAAGAAAAGTATAGAAAAGATGACTGAGATGAATGCTTTTAGGGGCTTATGAAGTTAATTTTCCCAGAAGTTCTGAAGTAAATTCTTCTGCAATTACAGTATAACAGTAAGTCATTTATTCTAAACACAACAGGGAAAAGAGTATCTATCACTTGGATATTTTTAAACTGTCTCCCATAATGTATTCCTGACAAATGAATCATTGTAGGGCCAAGTTATAATGGGGGAAGAGCACGACAAGTGAAAGCACTGTTGTCCTTGCGCTACCTTTAATCTCAAACTGCAGATGCACAGATAGCCTTTGTTCCTTGGGAAGAAAATTTTCTTTTTCACTATGTTCAATTCATTTGCTTTGAATAGCACAAATATATCCACACAGATTTTTTTTTTTTCTGAGTTTTTCATCAAAGCACTTATCAAAGTGAAGAGGCATTGACCTTCTGTTCCTTTAACATTTCACTCATATTGAGTCACCACCTAAGTAATGCTGAGTTTTTCTTAACTCTTAGTTATAACCATATTTGGCAAAGGACCATGCTATCAAAATACAGATTTTTTGGACCTCTTTTCTATTACTAGAGAAAAGCTAATAATTGGTTAAGTCATTAAATGACATATTAAAATAGAAACTTAAAAAGTATTTATGAGCAATCATGATCAGTGGAAAATTTAAGATTTAACACTGATTTGATATCTGCAATAACTTTTAGCAACTGGATTTGAAGCTTGAGTGGTCAAAGTGCAAACAGAAAATATGTCCCATGAGACCCTGTTTAACAGCCAAGGGTACTTCAGCCAGTGAAACAAAAAACCACTTCAACATGAAGAACTATCATATTTTATATTTAGTGAGTGTGGGATCAGTGCAGAAATCATTACTTCATCAAAGAAATCTTCCAGCTCATTAGAATAACAAATTTGAAAGAGGTCGAAAATGTCCTACTTGAGATTACACCCAAACCCGGACCTACTCTTCCAGAAAAACATATTTCAAAATTGTAATAATTCATGGAGAAATGCGTAAGAAATACATAGAATTTTAGGAGAAAAAATATATACTTTGCTTAGGTTCAGAAACTCATAAATGTTGCCCAAGTTGTATATCAGTGCACTTCTTTATTAACATAACAGATAGTCGTGGCATGGAAGACAGTCGTGCATATGTTGAAGTTAAAACAAGCTCAGGCCTTGAACACGAGAGTATTTTTTGAAACAGAAATAGAACATATGTCACTCAAAGCAATGAAGTTTTTCCTCATCATCCCACATATACGCACAAAAAAAGGGTCTGTTACAGAAGAAAATATTTCGAAATTTTTAATTTCCCTGACTTTAGAGTAAATCATACTAGAACATACTATATATGTATGAACTAATAACATAGACAGAATAGTGTCTCCAATGAAATTTTAAACCAAAATAATCTGCATAAATGTTTGAGGCAGCTAATTTCAACAGTTTAAATGTCCAAAAATTTACAGTGCTGCTAATATGAATGCTGCACGTATTCATGCATACAGTTTTCTAATTACATATGCAAACATTTGCTTAAGTACTTCAGTCAATAGGGAAGAGAGTGAAAATTATTCAAGACATTTTAAAATGACACATTTATTTCCTGAAAACTACAGTGAACTGTTTAAATACGAACACTGATGATTTCCTCTATTAACTGTTAATTTTAAATTATAACACATTTAAACGCAATGCAATTTGTTTTCAATTATGTTAAGTTTAAGATGAACTAGATTTTCTTCATGATCTCAAAATCTGTCAATGTTTTCTTGTCACAAACACAAATTTTAGGATTTTGTCATGCTCCAGTTACTCATGTTTGTGTCCACATCCTCTTAATATTAAATGGCAGCTGCCATCTTCCTCAGGGTTGGGACCTGCAGAATTGTTGCTAACTACAAGTTCTCTACCACCTGCTGAACTCTGGACATCATATTAGCTTGGTTTGTTTCTCTGAACCAGCCATCATCATAATCACAAAAGTAGACAACCATGATCCTCATCCAAGCTTCAATATCCATCCTCTCCTTCTCCAGTGCAGAAAAGAGGTTGCACACTTGGAAAACTAGCTCCTACTCTGGTGGTAACAATGTAGTGTTATGTGGGATGGCCAGCAGTGGACTCAGGCCTCTAAATGTGGAACACCATTCTCGAGATCCTCTTCAAAAACATAACACTGTTAATCAAATGTCAGAGCAACACCTTTACAAAGAGCACCATAAAGAGATATCTTCCCACTCTGAATTACAATTTCCTAATATAATTAATTTAAGTCAACACATCGAGACAACTGTTTGATGGCTCAACCATCTCCTTTGCTGGAATGAAAATCCCTACAAAGGCATTTCAAATACACCTAAGCTGTAAGTACAACCATGCAAATACTTAAACTGTATGATCAAACAACTCTTTCAAGTACCTTTGGTTGCTTTAAAAACACTAAGGATTTTTTTGAAAGGTTATACGTGTTTTATTCAACCACAGGAATTATTATTTCAGGGCCAGGTCAGAGTTAGCATGGCTTCATGAGGGGAAAGTCCTGCTTGTAAAACCTGATTTCATTCTATGACAGGGTAACCCACTTATTTGATCTAGGAAAGCCAGTAGACCTATTTTTTTTTATTTCAACCAAGCTTTTGATGCTGGTTTTTTTACAGTAGCCTTCTGGACAAAATGCCCAACACACCATGTTATGTTATAAGTGAGAACTGGCTCACAGGTTGGGCACAAAGAGTTATAGTGAATGGGTATATAGATGGAGCAACATCAGGTTGGCAACTGGTCACTAGTGGGATTCCAAAGGGTTTCATCTTAGGTCCAGTTCTCTTCAATATCTTTATTAATGACCTGGATGCAGGACTCAAAGGAATAATAAGTATGTTTGCTGATGACACTAAACTGGGAGGAGCTCTCGACTCCCTCAAGGGCAGGGAGGTTCTGTAGAGAGACCTCAACAAATTGGAGGGAAGAGCAATGGCAATTCATACGAAGTTTAATGAGGGCGAGTGCCGCATTCTACACCCAGGCCAGACCAACACAAGTTGTAGAGATGAGGGAATGAGAAGCAGAAGAGCAGTGCTGTAGAAAGGCACCTGGGGGTCTTGACTGATGGCAAAGCCCTGGCAGCCAGGAGGCATAACCAAGTCCTGGGGTGTATTAGGCAAAGCATCACCAGCCGGTTGAGGGAGATGATTGTCCTGCTTTGCTCTGCACTAGTGTGGTCTCACCTTGATTATTGCCCGCAGTTTTGGGCACCACAATATGAGAAAGACATTAAGCTATTAGAGAGTGTCCAAAGGAAGGTCGTAAGAATGGTGAAGGGTGTGGAAGGGAAGCCTTATGAGGAGCAGCTGAGGTCTCTTGGTCTGTTCAGCCTGGAAAAGGGGAGATTGAGGGGAGACTTCACTGTGATCTTCGACATCCTCATGAGGGGAAGCTGAGTGACAGGCACTGATCTCTTCACTCTCATGACAAGTGACAGGACTCCAGAACGCACCATGAAGCTGAGTCAGCTTTCTTTAAGCACAGCTTGCATCGTTTGGTTCTGAAAGGAATATTTTTCTTGTCCTAGCTTACCAAGTGATCCATATCTTCTTGTGGCAATGATCTGTACTCTTCGTTATTTGACCAGTTACACAATCTTTGTCACCTTTAAATCATTGACTGTAACATTTTTTTTCTAGGTCATTGATAAAGGTCAAAATAATGGGAGGTCAGGAATCTATTCTTGTGTAGCTTTCTTCATAATGCCATGTTACCTTCAGGTTTTAAGCATATTTATTCAGCAATTATTTGTGGTAATTTTCTGTGGGGTTTTTTATGTTACATCTAAAATCACATAAATTTAACTTTTAATATAACATTGAATTTCATGAGGTTTAAGGTATGGCTATAATACTAAAAGTAAATATTAGACAAGTAGGTTTTTATACTTCTTATGTTCAGTCATGACTGAAATGAGTTTGTAAGGAAACCATTTCAACCTGTAAAAAGCGTCCCTCAGCAATATCACTGTGCACATAAAAAATGGTTTTTGTAACTTACATTTGGTTATTAGTGTATGGGAGCAAGGGTTTGGGACATGAATAGTGAGGTCTTTGTTTATCAATGACTCCAGACTCTGCTGTCCTAGAGTAAGGAAAGACATATTATCACAGAAGGCACTGCATGCTGTTGTTTGTTATACTCTTTGAATGAAGAATTAAACAAATATTGCACTGCAACGTATGTGAACATATTTCTGTCACAAACTTCCTCAGCCTGATTTTTCTTATTATTTCTACATAGAAAGACTTGAAAGACTATAGGAGTGATATTCATTCACATTAAATATGTGCTTATCTTTAGTCCACCTGCATTTCCTGAACTAGCCATAATTGTTTATAAGGTACTTCATGTCAAGTGTTGAATAACTTGTTTACTTACATATTCACTGGAGCTTCTATAGATACACACCTTCATGAAAATAGAATTTTAAATCAGGGATGTTTTTAACGAAGTTGTATCACAAGTCACAGTCAACAAAAGCTACACTTATCCCCTTTAGTGCACCCTCAGTTCCTCCTCACATTATGTCTGTACTCACCCTGAGAAGAAAAATCTTCCCCTAAACTTGAGGAAATGTTAGACTCCTGTAATATTTCCAGTCTGTATAGGTAGGAATGTTGTATATATAAGGCACAGGTGAACAGTTTTTCATCTCATGAAAGAGCCTGTCAAAGCTGTCCTGTCTACTATGTTCAAAAATAGAAGTCTCTGGTTTACCAAAGGCATGGGAGATTGTTCTGTAACACTGGACTCCAAGCCCCAAAAATTATGCACTACATGATGAGACATGTATTCCTTCTGTCTCTAAACTAGATAATGCGTAGGGTAGGGCTGAAGGAAGGGCTTTCTGCATCTGCTTTCTGCATTCCAGAATGGACCAGAACAGAAAGAAGTTAAAACTGATTCACCTCAAATTCAGACTGCCAGTATTAAGGCATTTACAAGGATACATCACCTCCCACTACCTCAGACACAGCCAGTGGCATTTACTCAAATAGCACTAGGCTTACTCTTCAGTATATCCGTTCAAACTTCTTAGACACATGTCAGCAGCATACCTGGACTATGGTATCAAAGTGAAATGAGATGTTGTGTGTCTGGCACAAAATCATACGACAGTGTTTTTATTACAGAGGATGATTGAAATCAACAACAAAATCATGGAATCATAGAATCATTTAGCATGTAAAGGAACTCTAAGATCATTGAGTCCAACCATTAATCTAACACTTTGTTTAGTCCACCACTAAACTATGTCCCTAAGCACCACATCAACATATCTTTTAATTTCCTGTAGGGCTGGTGACTCCATCGCTTCTCTGAACAGTCTGTTCCAATGCTTGGCAACACTTTCAGTGGAGAAACTGTTCTTAATATCCAATCTAAACCTCTCCTGGTACACCTTGAGATCATTTTCTCTCATCCTATCCTTGTACTTGGAAAACCAATGTCCTCTTTGGTACAGCCTCCTAAAACATAAGTACAGAGTTCTCCTCTGAGCATCATTTCTCCAGGCTAAACAACATCAGTTCCTTCAGCCACTCTAGACTGTACTCTAGATTTGTGCTCTAGACATTTCACCAGCTTTGTTGCAATTCTTTTGACATGCAAGAAGCAAGAAATGCAAGAAGCAGAGGGGTACATCTTTGGTCTCTGCTCACAGACATATTATGGTGATACTTCTTCTACAAATACTTGGTGTGAATCAACCAACATGGCCTTGTTGTTAACTCATGTGAAGTAGGAAAGGTTAGCCTAGCTTCCTAAATCTCATCTCTCATGGCTCGGCTTTGCGAATGAAGATTTAAGAAGGACTCTACCCACGCTTGCTACAAGCATGTTGATGGTTAAAAAGGCCAATGCGAGATAAACAAGTCTGGTTGCAAAAGGCATAGAGGAAAGTCTCCTTTAGTGGTATTGGCAAGACTCGGTTCTTTCTGCATTGTCTTTTCTCCTCAAGAATGATTCTGTGAGTGTTCTCAAAAGAAGCAGCAGCATTATAAATAGTGTGTCTCCATGTCTCCCCATTGGTCTACTCCCAGAGTAGACCAATGATGATGATCAGTATGGCCAAGGCTGAGATGTTGTTTCAGGGAGTCCTTGTATCTCTTCTTTGGGGCTCCTCTCTTGTGGCAGCCAGTGGCGAGTTTGCCATAAAGCGCAATCCTGGGGAGGTGGTGGTCCTTCATCCTGGAGACGTGCCCTGCCCAACGCAGCTGTGTTCTCAGCAGCATGGCCTCAATACTCGTGACCGCAGCCTGTTCAAGAACAGACACATTGGTCACTTTGTCAGTCCAGTTGATGTTTGGGTTTGTACGGAGGCAGCGCTGATGGAAGCGTCCTAAGAGTCTCAAGTGGTGGCAGTAGATGACCCATGATTTGGACCCATGTAAAAGAGTAGACAAAACAGCGGCTCTGTAAACACTAATCTTTGTACTTTTCTTCAGGTGCTTATTACAGCAAACTCTTTTACGGAGTCTCCCGAAAGCTCTATATGCCTTTGCTAGCCTGTTGTCTATCTCTTTGTCAATTTTACCATTTCAGGAGATGATGCTTCCCAAATAAGTTGCTGGACTGACTTGAGCTCTGATTCACCAGTGATGATATGGCGATGATGGAAGACTTCCTGAGGTGCAGGTTGGTAGAAAACTTCTGTCTTCTTCAAGTTGACTTCCAGCCCAAAAAGCTCAGCAGCCTCTGCAAAGCAGAATGTTAAACACTGCAGAACTGCTTCTGTGTGGGTGACGAGGGTGGCATCATCAGCAAAAAGCAGCTCATAGACAGAGGCAAAAGAACATATTAGAATATCCATCTCTTGTGTGCCTTAATACTTCCAAAATTATAGCTTAGTTCTGCAGAAACAGGAAAGTCGACATAGTTTCACCTCACTGCACCTTTAAGATTACAATGAGGTATGACCCCCGAGGTGAGAAGCTGCCAACCAACCAGCTGTTTTCACAGTTCAAAAGACTTTTCAGAGGAATTCCTTTCTTGCTTTTTTACATTCTAGGTGAATGTATCTGTCTGAGAGGCGTTCAAGCAGTGTTGTTAACAGGGGGAGCACCAGGAACTAACCACCTATTCCAGTATCTTGGACAGTTTGTGTCCATTTTAAGAGAAATGTTTAAATATTCTCTTTAGGAAGTGAATGTAAAGTGGTCTTGGAAACTCTGGCTCAGTGCATAGCTATATGCATGGAGACAAGTGTCAAATCTCACAAATGAGATTAATTGACCTCAAACACTAACATAAACTGCACTAGAACCTCAACAACAAAGTAGTCATTCTCATAAATATCTACTTTTAGCCAAATTAATTTCATTCCTAAAAGAGATATACTTGCATAGCATTGGTGTCTAGTTCTGTATTAGCCTCATGTTGAACACTAAACTGGTATCCCTGGGTCTTTTAAGGCATAGTAGTGGCATAGGTATGCCCTGGTGCAGCCACTGCCCCTTTTTCCCAAAGTAGTCCCCAGAGACAAAGACTCAAAGTTGAACTTAAGCCCAAATGTTTTTCCTTTATTCACCTTCCAGCAACCCAAATTACTGTTGTACCTTTTTACAGTCTATGAAAGCTTCACTCTCTTCTGGCTTGAGTGGACAGGGCACAGGAACCTCAGCAAGGTCACTTTTTCCAGGAAGAACAATGGGAAGCATGCTGAACATCCATACTAATGGGAAAGAAAAGAGCTGAATGTGCTCAGCAGTGTGTGATAATGTGTATCAGGGGACATGCTAAAAATACATAAAAATTGTAATGTTAAATTTTATTATGCATTCACAGTACCCACCCAGATTTGCTCTGGGGGTTGACTGGATTGCTGCTCAGTCATTCCAGGTCCCCACATCTGTGATATGACCATGCCTAGAGAGAGAAGGCTAGCCTGGGTGCGGAGTCCAGTTGGTGCTGTTTTCAGTGCAGTCAGCTGGAATAGGCACTTTCTGGGTCTTCACTTTTTGCAGTAGCTCTACCTCATAATTTGTAATGCTTTTCAGTTAACTCATTATTTTACAACAACCTTTCAGCCCTCCTTGGAGTCCCAGCCAGGAGCAGGGCAGTGGAGAGCATCAGTGCAGCCCCAGCCCTCGGCATCTGGCACATTCCTGGGGACAGATCTGTGACAGACAGGGCTGACAGGGCCATGACACACTCTGTTGTTGCTTTGGAGACACAGATGCAGCTGTCTCATGTGGCCTTTGGACAATTGTATTGTACATCTGGAGGACACTGCATATGACCTGAAGGCAGTATTTGTCCTTACCAGGCCAATATCGCCTCAACCCCTTAAGGGGTCTGGCAGTTGCAAACATCATGGGCAACCTGAGGACCTGCTTGATAGGGACTGAGCCTGTAAGTATCCCTTCAGCTTCTTTGTCTCACAAATTCACCTACCTTTAAGCTTCTTCGTTGTTATTTTTAGAAAATGACAGCACTTCCTTCATAGGCTGCTACTGCTATAACAGGAACAGCAACTATTTAGGGTTAATAGGCATTATTTCTCTGTGATGTAGGGGTGTGAAGCTACCTCAAAAAAAGACTTTTCCCAGTTTCATTCATTCCATGACTCTAGGAAAAGAAGTTTTCAAGCTGATAGAAGTGATAACAGTGAGAATCTGTACCTGCTCCTCTTTCATGACCGCCATCACCACCAGTAGTGAAGCCACCCCAGAAGAGTGTCACAATGTGTGAGAATGTGAGGTTGCTGCATTTGCACAGCAGGGACTGTTGACTTGGAGGCATGGTTGAGTAGAAATCCACAACTGATGGTGCTGAAAAATTTCCAGTGAGTGCAAGTGAACTTTCGCACAGTCATGTCTGTCATCTGGCAAGACTGACAGCTCTTATTGCTTCCTATCTTGTGTAAGTTCTAAGCTGATAAGTAATGCAGAAAGTGCAAATGCATAGCAAATGCATGGCTGAGCAATATTACCCAATACACTGGCCACTGCATACATGGCCTGCAATGAATGTGCCAGTGCCGCAGTAGCCATGGCTGTGGTAGCTGCCATGATTACTGAAGAGATGATAAAAGCAATTAGCCATCCAATGATGATTTCTTAACAGTTTTATTAATTTACTGTATCCTTCATCATCCTCCCAGCTTCTGGGTAGGTTCACCGGGAGCCACAGTTCAGCTCTTCTGTGCATGGAAATTAATAATGATAAATTGAGAGAAGATAAGTTTTGATTTGAGATAAATCTAAAATAATAAGGATTACTTACAGTGATGTTGAAGGTATTTGTAGTGGGTTTGTGTGGCTGGCTTTTGGTAGCGGGGGGGAGGTACAAGGGTGGCTTCTGTTAGAAGCTGCTAGAAGCTTCCCCTGTCTCATGGAGCCAATGCCAACAGGCTCCAGGATGGACTTCCTGCTGCTAGCCAAGGTTGAGCCAATCAGTAGTAGCAGTAAAGCCTCTGTGATAACATATTTAAGAAAAAAAAGTTGTTGTACAGAAAGAATTCCAGACAGGGAAGAGAGGAGAGAGAACATGTGAACAACAATGTAGACACCAAGATCAGTGCAGAAGGAGGGGCAGGAGGTGCTCCAGGCACCAGAGCTGAGGCCCTGCAGCCCATGGTGCAGCCCATGGTGGAGCAGCTGTGCCCCTGCAGCCCATGGAGGGCCATCGGGGTGCAGAGACCCACCTGCAGCCCATAGAGGAGCCCATGCTGGAGCAGCTGGATATCTGAAGGAGGCTGTGACCGTGTGGGAGGCCTGAGATGGAGCAGGGTCCTGCCGGAGACCTGCAGCCTGTGGAGAGGGAGTTAGAGCAGGTTTTTCCCCGGTAGGACTTGTGGCCCCTGTGGGGGAGCCATGTCGGTACAGCTCGTTGGAGGAGTTTTTTTCCATGTGACATCTGGGCAGGCCTTGTGCTGCTCAGCATTCATCGATCTCCTTCTGGGATTCTTGAGGGACAGCCTCTGTATCTGCAGAATTGGATTGTATCTCAGGTCCACTCATGATAAGGTTTCATCAAACTTGCTGGAAGCCAGCAGAGTNAAACTTGCTGGAAGCCAACAGGGTACTGCAGGAGACAAAACACAAGCATACTCCTTTCTCATACTAACAACTCGATAGGACCTTGTCATTAGGTATCTTTTTGTGGGTTTTTGTGCAATACTTATTCATCTAAATTAAAAAAAATTAAGGGTAAATATAGCTTTATCTACTTGGGGTGTCATGTTCCCCTTTTATTTGTTTTAAGAATACGGTTATTAATACAGACTACGCATTTCTTGCACCTGGGATTAAGTTAAGGATTTTGTTTTGTTCTGTTCTTTTTTTGTCTCTTTTTTTTCTCCTTTTTTTTTTCTTTTTTTTCCTCTTTTCTCTTTTCTTTTTCTTTTGTTTTTTCTTACATTGTTTTCGATCAGTTGTATTTTCAAGGAAGATTTAAACACATATCAAAGCAACCTCCATGTACATATGTTAAGACAACAAATAATCTGGCATTTTTCTATGTTCATGAGGATTCCCAAAATCGCAAACACTGAGACACCAAGGGTGTAAGCAAAGCAACTTTATCCTATTACTTGCAATAGGAATTAATACATAATGACCCCTGAATTTCTGAAAAGCCGCTGAGCAGGGTAATGAGATGGAGCATGGTGCTCAGCAAAAGGGGCAGGCAGGCAATGCACCTTTCAGGGCATCCCCTGGATCAAAACAGTGTGGATGTCATCTTACCCCCGTCCAACCCAGAACCACCTCTTATATCACCCTCACAGGAGTGGAATTTTCCAGTTGTGGCATTGGTTCGCACGTGGCCAGCACGGGAACCAAGTCCTCAATGGTTTATGATACCAACTTCGTGCCAACAACAGCTCTGTTGATTTTTTTCCAAAAGTTAAGTTCCCAACAGTAAAATTATACAATATTTTCTTATGCCACATGGATGAGCACAACCATGGACCAACTATAGCAGGGTCTCAGACATGACTCAGGTTGCTGACACGGGAATAAATCAATCAATTTGAAGTTTTAACTTTTTTTTTTCCATCAACTTTAATATTATTCTTTACTTTTTTCTTTAAATCTCGACTATGGCATGTGTGTGAGGGCACCTAACTGTACACATGTACCTAGGACTAGGTGTTTGTTAGTTTAAAGCACAAAAACCTGTAAAAATACACTGTATAAATAACTTCTCTTTTAAAAGTTACCAAGAACAAAGTTATAGGCTCTTAAATTATCAACTAAATTCAAGGGTTCCAATGCTGTGTGTCCATTCTTCAGATGATTCATGCATCCAGCATTCTTCCTCTCAAAACACTTAGCCAAGGTCAATCCTCCCTTTTGATTCCGATTAACTAAATGCAGATACAGAGTAATTCAGCTTGTTCCCACATCCTTCCTCTGTGCTGTGAAAGGTGAGTGTAGGAAACACCATGTGGGATGTGGATGTGTGCTTATCTCCAGGAAATGTGCTTGACATTGTGTGTCTTGCCTGATGCAGTGCCTATTGTACATTTGGTCTGCTTGTCAGGAGAGGGATATCGTATAATGCCCTTAACAACACTTTTTTGGAGAGGTTGAAGCACATTTTCCCATAGATACCACTGTGTGGAAAAGAGAATTTACCTTTTTGAGACTATGCATAGAACTGACTGATCCAAACTAGATAGGTGATAGGGTTTACTTCAACTCAAGTCCCTGCAGGCTTGACATTTGCTTATGTGGCTAGAAGAAAAGTTCAGATTTTCTATTTTGGTGAGAACTGGTTAGGTCAAGTCAGACTTCTAATTGTTTGTTAGTTTTTCTTGATCAGTAAGTCTGTCTAAGAGTTTTACTATCTTCTTTATTTATTTTACGTTCCAGATTTTCTTGTCAGTGATATAGTTTACCATGTAACCTGACAAAGAGTGATTTTAATGCCACAGAGAGTACTGTAAATTATAGATGGGAAATAGCTATATGGATGCAGAGGAGGGTAGTTAACTCCTTAGAACAGATGGTTATCAGAGGTTACGGAAATTGAATTAATCTAAAAAAAAAAAATCACAAATTATGGATGCATTCATATCAAGATAATATCAAACATGATTTGTCCATAGAATTTCCACTACAGAATAAGCAAACCTTTAATAGTCACATGAGGTTAAAGTAATTAAAACATTCTGCAAATGTGAAAATGAAAATTGAGACAAGCAGTTGTGGTGGGTTGACCTTGGCTGGCTGCCAGGGAGCTGTTCTCTTACTCCTGTCCCTCAACAGGACAGGGGACAAAATAAGATAGGAAAATTATACGTCAAGATAAACGCAGGAATATTACTTATTTTACCACCATGGGCAAAAGAGATTCATCTTGGGAAAGATTAACTTATTTTTTTTCCAATTAAAAGTGAAGTATGATAGTGAGAAACAAAAAGAAAACTAAAAGCACCTCTCTCCCATCCAGCCTTCTTCCCAGGCTCATTGTCATTACACTCAACTCCTGTACTTCCTCCACTCCCCAAATGGTGCAGAGGGATAGGAGTGGAGATTGTGATGAGTCCATAACAGCTCTTCTCTGCCACTTCTTCCTGCTCACACTGTTCCACTGGTCCCACCTACGATATCCTTCAGAAACTGCTCCAGAATGGGTCCTCTCCACAGGTTATAGTCCTTCAGGAACAGACTGCTCCAGTATGGGTATCCCATAGGGCACAGCTCCTGCCAGAAAATCTGCTCCTGCATGGGCTCTTCTCCATGGGCCCCTGCTTCCCTCAGGACATATCCCCTCCAATGTGATTCTCTATTGGCTGCAAAGGGAAGCCTGCCTCACCAGGGGCGGGGGCTGCAGGGGAAGCTCTGCTTAGGGACCTAGAGAACCTCTACCCCACTCTTTGCCCTTGGTGTTTGTCACAGAGGCCATCCCTGCAGCCCCCTGTTTACAACCCCCCTGATACATAAACTCAATAGAGCAATGAACTGCTTATTATTTCCAAAGACATGTTGTGGGAAAAAGAAAAAGGAAAACCCAACATTTTTAGACTCATAATAACACAAATCAAAAACTTTATATATAATTGTAAAATGAAGTTAATTACCAAAATACTTCCGTATATAACATCTCACACTCTTAGTATTTGTACAGATGCAAATGATCATTCCGTAATTAACCAAAATTATTTGAAGACAATATGAAGCTGTATTGTGTACCATATTGTTGGTCTAGTGATAAACCTAATCTTTAATCCTGTGTTTAAAAGTAAAATTTTGGTTGTATGTCTTTCTTAATTATTTCTCTGGCTTTTAATGACTTGTAAAAATATTAATTAGAATAATTAAAAAAGTGAAAAATTGTCAATTTTGTATGTTCTCAGCATATAGATGCATAAGAATTTCTGTGTATAATTACTGTATGTATTTTGCAACTCAGTAAATGTTCATTTTTCAAGCCACAAAATGTAATTTTTATTCTAACATACTGCAGAGAACACATAATAAAAAATATAAATTAAACAAAAAAACAAAACAAAACAAAACCAACCACACAAACATAAACAAAAAAACAAACCCCCAAAAAACCCACCACAGAAGTTACTCTTGATGGTAAGAGCATTTGGACTAGTATTGAAAGAGGAAATCAATTCAAACACAGTAACTACTTTATCCTTTTGATGAAAATGGTAGTAAGCTGTGGTAGAAATGCTGCATCTTATTTATCAGAGAAAAAAAAGTTGCATGTACATAATTATAGATTGTGTTTATTGTAGGATGCCAGAAGTGGCACAAATGATAAACACTTCTGTTAAAACTACTGAGGCATACTGTGATTTCACTTTGTCCCATATGGCTTGCCCAGAGAGATCATTTTAGATAAAGAGTTTTCATATTTTCCTGCAGAATTTCCATCTTTCCTGAAGAAAAAAAGGGAGAAAATGCAGTAGATCAGATATATGTTACCAAATGCAAAATGGATTTGCAGAATGCTTTGCACAAACACCAAAAAAAGCAGTTTTAAAAATGAGGGTAGACTATTGCAGCAATATTGCAAACTTTATTTTGTTGTGAAGCTCGGCATCAAGCAGTCACATGAACTCCTACAGAGTTATTTCTTATAATGAAATAAAATAAACTTTACTTGCCAGGGCAAGATACAACTAATGAAAGATAAATGATCTCCACACTGATTTATAAAACAAACTTTCAAAAATAATGCATCCTCTTTTTTATTAGTACACAGGATGAAATGTCTCAAGCAGCATTTGGTCAAGTTCTTGGCCTATAGCTTCAACTACATTCTTGCTGGACTTTTGAACAATTGAATCATCTGACAAAAGAAATTTGTTCCATTTAGTAGGTGCAGTTATCTGCTGGGTTAGAAAATCATATGAAATTCCAGTGAAAGGAAAAGGAAAAGAAAATAAAAGAAACACAGAACAATAAGTGGTACAAAACTTCTTCCTGTGTCGCCTGTTTAAAAACATGTGAAATGTGCTTTTTCCTTTCTGGTGGTTTTTCTTTGTTTGTTTGTTTATTTGTTTGTTTTTTCTGAAGTATTTTCAAAAGAAATTTATTTTTCAACTGCATCAAAGTACAGAGTGTTCTTAAAAGCTATGAAATAAATACCAAAACCAGAAGTGTCATCTTAGCTGCATAACTATACGGATGACACAAATTGTCTACCAAATATATCTGTAGTAAATTTAATTTACCCAGGACATACAGGTTCAAACATATCAGCCCCAAAATAATTTTTGAGATTTTGCATTCTAAGCATCTCCATTGGACTCATCTCCATTTCCACTCAGCTCCTACAAGCCCATCAAGCCTATGAACCTCAGTTGCATCAGCAAATTATATATTTGGAAAATGTAACGGGACATGACCCAGACCATGTTTCTGAGATACAGTCACTACTTGATTTATTCCAGAAATCAGAGACCTGTGGACTGTTAGTCATCAATACAGTAGACAAAATGCTTGAAGTGTGCTTTGTCTCTGCTTTACTGGATCTCCTGGGCTAGAGGTTTTTCAGGTACATGATGAAGAAGCTGTCATCCTTTTCTGGCCTTCAAAGTTTTCTCATATGGTCAGAGTCTTTTCTGGAAAGCAATCTTTACCTGGGTTCTCATTCCCAAGTTTTCCTTTATTTTTTTTTTCTGTGAAGGAATCTTACCAGACTTCCTTTCTTCAGTTCTTATCAGTGGTTGGAAGCACAAAATATAATACCTTTGTCATTTATCCTGTCAACATCTCCAAACAGTTGTGTAGCAGCAGCGCTTATCATTGTGAGGGTGGGGCTGGTAGTGTAGGCAACACTCCATGCCTTTTACAGACAATATCTAAAGAGAACTGTCCTGAAAGGAGTTACACACATGATGGCTTTCCAAATTTTGCTGACTAGACTATGAACACTGGGGATTTGGTGGACATACCTGTAACTTGTTATCTGCTTTGATTGCAAAAGGCAGCTGAACAGCAAGCATAAGAAAGAATAAATATTCACAGAAGGGCTAGGCTGTTTTAGCTGTGAGGGATGAGTGTTTTCAGGATATTTTACATTGGTGTGTTTTAGGTCTGATCTGTATGGAAAGAAATATTGATATGCAGTTTTGATGACATAGCAGTGATATTTCTGTAACTAATAGAGGACAATAATGAAAAGTTAATAAAACACTTTATCTATGCAACAGAAATATATATCTGTCCTCTAACTAGCCTGTTAGGGCTTTTTTCTAAATTGACCTATTCAGTGACTCCAGTACAAGGACATAGGCATGAGCAATTTTTCCTAATAAAGCATTAGGTGTCAGTAACCCATATTTTGAAGGCTGTTGGGAAAAAAAAAAGAGACTGTTGCAGGGAACCTCAAAAGAGCGAACACAAGACGATACAAGTGTCGTAAGGGAATGAAAATAAATCACAAGTGATTAATTATGTGCCACTGAAAATGCAACCTTAATAGTTGGATAGGAAAGGTAGTAAAGCATACATAATTATGCTGCCAAATGCAGCTTGCTATGAAAAAATCACTAAAGAGTTCCTTGGTCCTGGTTTCCTCCTCTGGGATAAAGGGTCATACAAAAATGTTGTGGGAAAACATATTTCTGAGTTAGTCCTTCCCCAGACATCTCATCATATGTCTCTAATGTGTTGAGTCTCGTCGTGTGTTCTGATATAATATTGCATCATAAGTTCTAACATGGTGAATCCAAAAGACCCTGAAGTCTAAGCTGGAGTCTTAGAACATCAAAGCCAGGCCATGAAGCCAACTGGGATCAATGGAGGTCTTCCATCTAAATATTTCATATTATTTAGTTAAAAAAA
>VXAY01007404.1:466070-649276 GCA_013399855.1 Oxyruncus cristatus | reverse complement strand
CTCCCTTCCTCCCTTCCTCCCTTCCTTCCTTCCTTTCTTTTCTTTTTTTTCTTTCTTCCTCCTTCCTTACAATTTACAATATGACTTCTATATTCAGTGAAAAACTTTGAATTTATCACAAGTGCAGTTATTCCTTCTTATTTTTAATTCAATTTCCAATGTAATTTAATTAAACCATGTTCTTCCCCTCTCCTTTTTAAGGCCAGAAGGTACCTAAACTGTACTTATTTAAATTATAAGACTGCAATTTAAGATAGCTAATTACAATGCAGAACTCATAAATAAGTAGAAAGCAATTTCTTCAGAATCCTCAGCTGATTTTTAAGTTTTAGCTACATTATGAGCATTTTACAGGAAAGAAGTAGTACTTTGTCTTTCTGACAGCAAAGGTTAGACTGACCATTAAAACAGCAGCCAGGATGCATGCCAGGAACAACCTTGTTTAGCATGCATTTAAAAATTCAAGAAGATAAAAGTCACCACCTTCTCAATGACAGCAATCCAGCAAGGAAGGACTAATTTTGAGGATTAATCCTTCAGGAAATGAGAAGTTTCTAGTCTTCTTAAAACAAATTCATATTGCACCTCTAAACTGGAACCATTCTGAATTCTGTTTTTTCGGGGTTGAACAGATGTAGAATTACCCACTATCCATTAAATGTATTTTACCTTTTCATTAGATACAAGCATGGACTAAATTTTTAAAAAGAAAATAGGCTTAACAGCATTCTACTACTAGTTTGGGTTTTGTTTGGTTTTTCTTCAAACTGAAGACAGTCTTCCAATCTAATTTGAATGAAAAATAGTATTGAATGGTGGTTATTTAAATATTTTAGAAGGTGGTCACAATATCTTTTTTCATATATTTTATTTTATATGAAACACAACACAAAATGAAAGCAGCAGAATTTACTAAAATTTCATAAAATGAAAGCAGTAGAAGTTACTAAAAATTCCTTTACTGTGGAATAGTGAGAAAGTAGATCTGTATTATGGTTTCTCTTTCTCTGTGAATTAGAAAGAAACTTTGGAGATTAAAAACTGACAAAAATGAAAAGGGTTTTTATTTAGTTAAAATACATACTAATAAAAAAAACCAACAAAAAAATATGTAAAATGAGACAATGAGGACAGCTTGATCCTTGGAAATGAATGATGACAGCCTTTTAAAAATAATAATAATTTTTAAAAAATAGCATGTTACGCACCTCCTTCCCCAAATATTTAACAAACGTGTAAAGAAATAGCTTGCTGACTCAAGTGTGGTTTATTTTTCCTGTCAGAAACAGAAAGTACTGATTGCAGTATTATTAAGAAAAAAATAGCTTCAGTGGGCTTTTCTTTGAACAGTTCAGTGTGTTTCATAAAAATTTAGTTCACTCGTACTAAAGTAATACATCACCAATGTGAAATTCATGTTCTTAGGATAATCACAGCTAAAAAGAGGAAACTTCTCTAAGGAAACAGTTCCATGTATTCTGTTTTTAAAATAATGGATGAAGAATACTTCAAAGAACCTAAATGTTGTTTTGTTTCTGATTATTCACAGCACAGGTATTACATGAATGGCTGCAATGATAGATATTTCTTTATATTCAAACATATTCTTCCAAGTAAATAGAAATCACTGAAAAATTCTGCCAAGGTGGCCATAGGAGTTTCCAGTTTATGTTTTGAGAGGAGAATTTTCTGGCTGTTTGTAGTTGTCTTATGCTTCTCACTGCCTTTGTTGCATGTGGCCTTACATGTCACAACAGGTCATTTTAAACCAAATTAAACTCTTCATTTAAATAAGCACAAAACCTTTCACTGGCAATGCTTCTAACAATGTACATTATAAAGCAAAATTAAATATTTATCTTATGGATCTCAAGCAGACAAGAGATCTATGGATAATACTTTCAGACTTGGTGCTCTTTTTGCTTTTGTCTGTATTATGCAAAATTAGAATTTTAAATTCCGAATGTAAAATGTGTTTCATCTGCAGGTTACCTTCATCAATTAGAATTTAATTCAGTTTTAGATGGTATTTGAAGGTAGTCCTTTTTCGAAATAAATCAAATGGGTATATTTTATTTGATTTTATTGTATCACAAAATTGAAGACTGGTCTCCAAAAATACAGACAAAGCTGAACAGCCGGTCTCTTAAATACCAACTCAATATAAGCTTTAAAAGTCTGTGAATCATGAAATATTCTTTGAAAACAGCTTCAATTATAGATCCCTTACACTGAATTTTCCTTCCTATTTTTACTTAGCTATCTTTGAAGAGAAAATAATACCCAAAATTTAAATTGGAATTCCTGTAGTATATTAATAGAATGTATTAGAGGATAAATGCAAAAAACCATTATTGTGATTACTACAATATAACCAAGTTCACTTATTCAAGGTCCAGGTTAAAGTTTCCAAAAGGGTTTTCTAAGCTTGCAGCTAACTAAAAATCTAAGTCATAGAGGAGAAAAATATTGGATTTCTCTTTTATTTTCACATCAGCAGTGCATGTGGAATACCAACTTCAACAGCACAAACTTAATACTTATTAAAGACTTTTTAGGATATGCCAGAAGGAGTTGTGTTAGAATACTTTAAGGTACTATGAGGACATTTAGGATTATTATTTCACGTGAATTAAAACTCTGTTATCAAAAAAAGTATCTAATTTTGGCCCTTCACCAACAGCCTGGACTTTAAGGTACAAGTCTGCTGACCACAAAAACTTGTGGAGGAGTTTCTTTACACTCAATTAACATAATTTTCAACATATTATAACAATGCCCTCTCTTTCCTTCTAAAGGTTTTGGTTTGGTTTGAGTTTGTTGGGGGTTGGTTTGTTTGTGTTTTTGTTTGTTTTGGTTTTTTGTTTGTTGTTGTTTATTTTGTTTTGTTTTGTTTGTTTGGGGTTTTGTTTGTTTTGGGGTTTTGTTGTGTTTTTTGTTATGTTTTTTGCTTGGTTTTGGTTTTGTTTTTTTTGTTTGTTTGGGTTTTTTTTTCCCTGTTGTTGTTGTAGGGATAGGGTTTTTTTGTTTGGTGTTTTGTTGTGTTTGTAAGTTTGGGGTTTTTTTCACCTACGGGATGGTGTATGAATTGTAACTTTTTTCCTACATCATTTTTTTTCTTCTCATTAGCTCTTCAGAATGATAAAACTGAATAACTTCATTCTCAGTAAAACTGAAAACTCCCACACTTTAAATCTGTTGCTAAATATTTAGTCAGATGTCTATGACCTCCTCAGTTGGTCTACCTCAATTCCCAAGCTGAACTGCAGTCCATTACCTTTAATATTATAACAGACATGAGATGATCATGACTGAAGACCTTGTTAAACTTCTTTGCAGGGAAAAGATGAAAAAAAATTAGACAGTTTTGTCATGATAGAAATTGGGTTGCTTCATTCTACTGTATCTCCCATTAAGTCACATCACTATTTGGCTATTTTACCTGCAGGTATTGACAATGGTTTCTTAAAATATCTTCCTCTGAAAGATGGAAAACTATATCTCATGATATTGCTATGTTCTCCAAAATTCACATGAGATCTGCATCCTGACAGTCATGCAGTTTTTTAGACAAAAAGGTTATCTAAGTCTATAATTTATCTCCCACATAAATAAGTAAAATTTAACCACTACACACTAAGTGTCTAATTCATACCTTCTTCCATCCTCTACCTTTTCATTTTAGACTATGAAGAAATTCATTTAGTTTAGTGTAGCCTACAGGCAGTGCACACAGGAGGCTTCCTAAGCTGTGTCAAAGGATGAGTACCTTTTGTGCCTCTTGTACTTTCTATCAAGAGATAGGAAACAGAGATCATGTTTCTTTCATCAGACCAAATGAAAAATTACATTTTAAAAGCGTGTAGGATACAGGTTTGAACTGTGGATGCTTGAAAAAAGGAATCCTGATTTTATTTGACCTAAGAAAGCTGCCTCAGGGTATGTTGTAATAGACTGATGGAAAAGACTTCTCCCCAGCCCCTGTGGTGACTCATCAAAACCTGTTCTGGCTTTGAGTGCAAGAGAGGAAGTGAGGAAGAACTGAGATTTCAGTAAGAAACTCATTTTGTAGTGGGAACCTGTTCTCTGTTCTTCAACAAGATATTGAAAAGCCTCATGGAGAATCCCACAATGTTATGATCTTTCCCTCTTGTATGGTTGTTGTTTTCTGCATCATTAGAATCACAGAATTCATTTAGGTTGGAAAACACCTTGATCCTAGGGGTCCACAGGTCTGTGGATCTGACTTCTCATTTCATGCACAACTCCTCTGACAGCTGTTGGTCAACATAGTTTTCCACAAGTTTTTGAAATCTTGTAACAGTCAGTAGTTTTCTACCATTTCATTTACTTCCAAAGACAGCTGGGCCCAAAACTGTGTTTTTGCAGCCTTGCACTAAGACCTGACAAAGCGATAGTCACAGTTCACGCAAAGTGCTTGGTCTTGCTGTTCCTGCAGATGCTCTAGAAAACTACCCTAGCTCACCCTGGATGTTGCCATTTTCTTTCCCTTTATATAGAAATATTTTTCACTATACACATAATGACTGTGTCAGAAACATTCTGCTTCAGTCCAGTTTACCTAAGATGCTTAGTTAGCTCAAGTCCCCTCACTCTTTACGTGAGCTGAAAATCTGCTACAAGCCTACTATTATTATTATCTATCCAACCTCCCCCTCTCACAGATGGGTGGCAGGTATGGATCTCTGGATATAGTTACCTTTATTTTCCATTCTTGATGGATTGTAATTTTGGGGTTTTGTTTTGGTTTGGTTTGGTTTGGTTTTTTTTTCTCTTTTTCTGACTTGCTCCTGTACTGATCACTTCTTCATATTCCCATCATGGAGATGTGATCAATCAGGCTTCTGTCCAATTATCAATACTCTGCCTGGGAAGTGAAGGTCAGGAGGTAATGAATTGGTCTACAATATATTCCACACTTTGGGATTCATCAGAAAAAGAGACCGACCTGATTAGAGGCCAAGGATGATTAAAAGCTATGGGTCAAGTTGTGCAGTAGCATAGAATCTGCCTCAGAACTTGGTGTCTAGAGTTTGAATATGGATTCTAAATTGGACAGACTGTCTTTTACTTCCCTGTCTCACTACTAAATATGGATGATCTCTTGGTCAGGATGAGAAATTAAGACTTGTATTCCTGTACTTCTTTTAGTACAATGAGGTACAATAAACACACTTGCTAATTGGGTATCCTTGTTCATGTTTTCCTGTTAAGCAAACTGAAACCTGTGGCATGCCAACTGCTCACAGCAGAAGCAAAAGTGAGGAAAAACAAGAAAAAAGTTCTCCAAAGTAGGAACAGGTATGAACTCCTACTTGAAAATTTCTACCCCAGCATAGGAACCTGCTGGTATTGATGAAAAAATTTCTTTCAGGACACAGAACAATTATGAATGCTAAAGTTCATGCTAATAAATGCCTAGATAGTGGCCAATGGTATGGCTGTCTTTCCTCTACAAGATAACACAAGTTACCTTTCCTCTGGAAGAAGAAAAGGTCACCTGCACTGGAAGGGGAGACTGAGGGGAGACCTTGTCGCAGTCTTACAAGTTCCTTATGAGGGAAAGAGGAATGGCAGACACTGACCTCTTCTCTGTGGGGACCAGGGACAGGACCAAGGGAATGGCTTGCAGTTGTGTCAGGGGAAGTTTAGGTTGGAGATTACGAAAAGGATTCTTCCCCCAGAGGGTGATCAGACACTGAACAGACTGCCCAGGGCAGTGTTCACAGCACCAAGGCAGACAGAGCTCAAGGACCATTTGAATGATACTCTCAGGCACATGGTGTGACTCTTGGGGATGGTCCTGTGTGGGGCCAGGAGTTGGACTCGATGATCCTTGTGGGTCCCTTCCAACTCAGCACATTCTGTGATTCCATTATTCTGTGATTCTGTGGTGAGGGACAGGAACATCTTTTCTTCTTACTTTCCTTAAAATGATCATCCTTTGTGATTAATTAATGAAGTACTGAAATAAAACCAGGGCATTCATTCATTGCTATCTTGTAAAGAATGATCTAGGTAGTAAATTTGTTGAGGAGGGCTTTTAGGTGGGGTACTTGCTGTGCGTCTGTTTCTCAGAGTGCTTTTAAAGAGGGAAGAAGTAAGAATGGGGATCTGCCTGTGGTTTCTCATCCTTTAACCAATTCCCTCGTATTATATTTTGTTTGTAATACTCTGAGTACAGCTTCATAACTGTTTCTTATACTACCAACACATTCAAAGCTTAATTAATGTAAGTTGTGAGAAACTGCCCTACTGATAGTGATAGACAACATCAAGCAAAAATCCCCCTCTGACCAGTGTTGCCATTCCAGACTCGGTAACAGAATAGATAGGAGCTATACTCTGTGGTATATATCTAGCACAAAGGGGATGGTGAGCTATTTTACCCATGAGATTGGTACTGCCTCTTAGAAATTTTACTACTTCGTTAGACTTGTCTTTTATCAGTGATGTCAAAAGTAAGAAGAATACCTGCATGCCCAGCAAAAGTGTACCAGAAGTTGTTGAATGTAGCACTAAGCAGGAGAAAAAATGTAGAGGATACTGTGAGAGGAATACCATGAAAACGTTCTGCAGATCTGATGTGTTTAAGTATCACGGTAAGTCTAAAAGGAAGTCCCTCATTTGAGATGAAGACCGAGGGGTCTGGAGGGCAACACGAAGCCATACAGCCTGGGAGAGACAATGAAGCGAAAGATCCAAAATACCTGTTCTCTGGCTACTTAGGTGAGATGAACCTAAGTTGACATATTCCAACTTGCGGACATAGTTGGATTGTTTGAGTGTTTCACATTGAAGTCTTCTGTTTCACGCAGTGAAAGAAAAGGTACGCAGTACCCAAGTTCCGGGACTCACTGAAGTGTTGCAGATATTTACCCTCCAATGTGGGTAAATACCCCATTCTGGGGTACTGAAGTGTAAGTCCACTTCCTATATAAGTTCATGCCATTCAACTTGTTTTATCAAAACAAAATAAAACAAAACAAAAATTAATAAAAAAATGAATATATATGAGACACTTTGTGCCCATGTCATAACTTCATGCCAGACTATCAGTAACTGCAGACATCCAGTGATAGGGAATAGAACTGCCTTTGTGTGTTTTATGGTAATTGATACTATAAAGCATGGAAACTACAACAGAAATACTTGCACCAAAAAGTGATGAAGAACAAATGCCCAATATACAAGTCAGTACTTACTGTGCAAGATTTCTCTGAAGAGTTTTTTTTAAGATTGTGTTTTATATATATATATATGGAAGTATAAATACTTCCATTTTGGATGATAGTGTATGTTTCTTAGACAAGTACAAAGACGCTAATCAAAAAGTTTTTTGGTGAGTCAGGTTACACTGACTCCAAATAAATGGGTAAACAATGAAAACAAAGTTGAATTTATTATAGAATTGAAATTATGGCGAAATGCTTGTATTAAAACACATAAGAAAGCTCATAATAATATTTTTGATTGTCAACCTGTATAACTAAGCATCTTTTTTTCCTTTCATGACTAACGTTTATCTTTTGACTTCCATATAGATTTTTTTGTGCCTGCGTGAGACAGATATTTTATTCAAGAGTATAAACTGTTTGCTTTAAAAAATCCTATAAACCTAGACAGATAAAGATTTCTCCTTCAGTTGTTCAATTATACTTGATTTGATTGAACTAGCACAATTAACCCCTTAACTCTGCAAAAGACATGGGTCTGAAGAAACACTATTTTCAAAGGAATATATAAATAGATAATGAGTTGTACATAGTTGTTTTATCCCTCAGAAGGAAACAGTATTAGAGTTTAATAGTTCCTGCACTAAAATAAATTTTTATTAAAATAAATAACAGTTCTTTACTTCAGGTATAGCCCCCTAATTGTATGTTTTGTGGTGCAAATACAAAACAGAAAATCAAAAAAAATCCAAAAATCCCACAAGTACAAGTTTAAAGTACTGCCCATGGGCTGGGATGTTTCAATGTAATATGGAAAAATGAACAGTAATCATCCCTGCTCATTGCATAAATGAGGCTTTTTGTAAAATAGCCAAATAATTGAAACTATTCATATTATCTTTTATGTAAAGCATCATGTCCAAGTTTTGGTGTTGTGAACATGAGATGGAAATGTGTTGTTATGGAATTCCAATTGCACTTCAGATGTCCAAAAAGCTAAGGCTTCCTTGGCTAAGCACCTCATAATCTAATACCAAAAGACAGTCTAGAGTTAAGCCTGAGCTAAAGAGATATCACAGAGCAGGAAAAACACCTTTCCCTAATATTTAACCTAAACCTCACCTGACACAGAATCATGCCATTTCCTCAAATCCTGTCACTGGTCAGTGTGCTCTTGTTGCCCAGAAAGCCAACTGCATCCTGAGCTGCATCAAAAAAAAAAAAAAACTATGACCAGCAGGTCAAGGGAGACAATTCTGTCCCTCTACTCCAGCTTTGTGAGTTCCCACCTGGAGCCCTGGGGCCTCCAACACATGGAGGGCAATGACATGTTGGAGCAGGTCCAGGGGAAGGCTGTGAAAAGCATCAGAGGGCTGGAACATCTCTTCTGTTAAGACAGTCTGAGAGCGCTGAGGTTGTTCAGCCTTGAAAAGAGAAGACTCTGGAGTAAACTTATAGTTTAGTTATAACTATAGTTATAGCCTTCCAACCTAAGATTGTCTACAATAAAGCCAGAGAGGACTTTTTACAAGGGCATAGAGTGAGCATAAAAGGGGGTAATAGCTTTAAATTGTACATTTATAGAGAGTAGGTTTAGATTAGATTCTTCATTATAAGGTTGGTGAGTCAGTGGAACTAGTTGCCCAGAGAAGTGGTCAGAGTAGCAAGCCTACCCCATCTCTGGAAGTGTTCAAGGCTGGATTAGATGGGGGCCCTTGGATCAGTGGAAAATGTTCCTGCCCATAGGAGAGGGGTTGGAACTAGATGACCTTTAAGGTCTCTCCCGTCCCAAGTCATCCAATGATTCTATAATTCTATGATTGATTCTATTATTCTATGATTGTAGCCCCTACTTGTCTGTAATCAGTACAGGGAAAAAAAAAACGAAACAAAACAAAACAAAACAAAACAAAAAACCACAAACAGAGAAACTTCAAAGATTTTTATTTTTGATTCATTTTTTTGTAAACTTATGGGGTAATCTCAGTTTAGGTACAGTTAGTTTAAATTCAGCATGATTTCCTATCTAAATACTGTTCCATATCAGATAGGAACTTATCTATCATAAAGATTTTGCAGTCCTGTTTAGCTTGCTTCTGAATTCTTTAGGACATTGAAGTGATATTAAGACTTTTACTGCTATGCTGGCCTAAAGACTTGTACAACTGGGATGAGAAAGCACTTTGTATAGTTGAAAAAATTGCTTTACAGATGGAATATAGCTTTGCATACCAACATTGTAAGGAACATATAATGTGACTAATTAATTTTGTGTGATACACTAAATAAATAATTATTGAAGAACTTCTCAAACCAATTTATTGCAGAAAATGCATAAAATAGAGAAGCCAATACTTCTCAAGGAAAAAAAAACCCACAACTTAATTGCTTATGCAGAGATCGATTTCGGTGCAGAACTTACTGGAATCTTCCTATATGCTTACTTACGTAGCTATTTTAAACTAGAAAGATGAAATTCACCATGTGCATGGTCATGTCACATATGCTGCAGAAATTCTTGAGTCCTGACAGAGATAAATTTACCTTAAACTAGTGTCAAATTAGAATGCTGAAACTGTATTTCACAATATAAATACTGGGGTTTAGGCATTTCAGAAAGGGATGCAAATCTTTCTCCCCTTTGGGGGGTTTCACGCTAGGAATCTCAGAGTTGGCTTCCTTAGTGCTTGTCTCCCAGAGACGATGTACTTATTTTGGTGACAGTAGTGACAGTCAGCTATTTAACAGCTTCAGCATTGCCCCAGACCAGTTTGCAGGAGAAGAATAATGCAACTTAGAGTAGGTAAAATAAGATGTGAAGAAGAGAGTTAACATAAAGCTATTTGATGTCTTCTTATATTTTAGGTTGGAAAAGAAAGTAAAACATAATTGAAAACTTTTACCTGTTTCTACAAACTGGAATCTTGATTTTCCTTATAGGTGGAGGGTAATAACAAAGGAGAGCTACTGACCTTCTGCACACATTAACACACTGCAAGACTTTGTGTACATAATAGGATGAAAAGGAACCTCCAGTATTATTCTAAATGTCACAGGGCTTATAATCTGAATTAAGTACCTTAAGGCTGAATTGTTCCTCACTGAACTACAAAATAAGCCCTTGAGAGTTTCAAGCATGTGATTCGGTTACTAAAAATGTAAAACAGAAGGCATATTAGAAGGACTCATACATAATAATGGATAAAGGACAACATAGTCAATTTAAACTAAATTTCTGCATTAAATAGCTTATTGTAATGGAGTTATTCCTATTATGACAGACAAAAGTGATTGCATATAAATAATGCTATATGCTCAATATTTTTTATTCATGTTTGATTTATGCATACTGAAAGATTAATTGTACATTCTTCTCTTTGGCAACATTCAAAAGGGTTATAAATTAATAACTCACAAATTGTTGTACAAATTAAAAACAATCATACATGTTAGTCTCTTGACTTATAGCTGGACTTTGCAGGCTCTAGACATTGTCAGTTGTAATAATCCTCAGTAAGACTTCCTGTTTAATTACAAACGCTCTTGTATGCATATGATTTAATAATTCATGCAAACTACCATGCTGTTTGTTGTGATAAAATTTTTATCTGTGCACACTGGGAACACATGAGGACTAGTATTAGTGCTCAGTTTATTCTTTCCTGATAGTTCATGACATTTACATTGGTCTCCTGCGATCATTAATATGCCAATCCAACAGTTTTTTTCAGACATCCTTTTGGATGATTGGCACACTGTCTGTGAAAATCCTTTTTCATAAATTGAAGCCAGCAATATCCCAATGCTTTGCTGGATGGTATTAAATTTGTGATGAAGTCCAATTTATTGGTCAGCTGCTCGCAGATACTCTTTGTTTATTACTTACTAGATGACAGTCTTAGGATCCAACATCAAAACTGGTATAATTTGGGTACTGATGCTCAATAAATGTTCTTTATCATACAAATACAGGAGGAATACATTAAGGGCTAAGCAAAAAGATGAAGACTAGTTGATTTATTCAGTCTGGCTTCTATTGTCATTGAAAATAATTTCCATTCCAAAAACTTTGAACAAAATCAGGCTCTCCTCCATCACAGAAAAAAAAAAAAATTCTTTTATATTGTTTTATGATGGATTCTATGTTTTGAAAGACTAATCATATACAAATGTATTTGTTTCTTAATATCCTCAGTCTAGGAAAGCTAATAGGTACTTGGAACATGAATAGCTGGATGTTAGCAAAAGTAATCAAATAAATCAAAATTGTATATGCAGGGGGGTGTGTTATATCTGCAGAACTGACATCTGCATAAGAAGAAAACCCACAAAGGAATAAATATGTACAAAAAAAAAAATTTTGTGAACTATATCTACACATTTAAGAGTTGTATAATACAAGCAATATGCTAAATAATAGACTACTAAATGGTTAGAGAGAGATAAAAATTAAAGCCAATAAAATAACCTCCAATTTGATAGAAAGCTAGGATAAATTTTTCTGAACTGTTTTTTTTTTTTAATCTTGTGAATTTCCTAACATATCTGTGGAGAGAAAAAAAATTATGAATTTGCGAGAAAAAGTATTCTTTTATGGTACAATAATAATAAGACTGAAGATATGAGCTGTAACTTGCTAATATTCCTGTCACATTAACAGCTGATTTTTTGATTCAAAACGTACAACATTAAAAAAATTACAAATATTCCACTGGAGTCTGCTAGACCTTAATGAACCTCATTTAAGAAAGACTACCAGGTCATTGTTATAAATTATCTTCAAAAGAGAATGTGTCATTGCACAGTGGAAGAAGTCTCTGTAAGTGAACTGCTTTGTTGTTGTAGTTTTGGTTTGGGGTTTTGGTTGGTTTTGGTTTGGTTTCGTTTTTTTTTGTTATATTTTTAAGTTGTTTGGGGTTTTTTTTCTATGTGCAGTGCTGTGGCAGAAAATAAGTTGTTCACTAGCCAAAATGCAAATAGAAGCCAACCTTGAGCTCAGATGAACCATTACAAGAAGGGCTCATTTGTGCAAACTGAAGCAAACACTTTACTTCCAAAAATGTAGTCTGAGTTTGATTTAAAATGTTATCACTAACAAGTTTCTCCTGACTGTCCTTACTCAAGGAGAAAGGGAAGATAATAACTTAAATGTGGAGAGAAATATTTCTCTTTCCTAACCTCTGGAAAACTTGTCTCTATCACACAAACATACATAGTGGAGCTCAGTGACAGAATGATTAATTTTTATTTGCCTGAAGGTCAGAGAAGAAGTCCCTTCCTTCCTTCCTTCCTTACTCCCTCCCCTCCCTCCTTTCTCTTCCTTCCTTCCTGAAAACTGAAGAAAAAAGTTTAGAAATTTCTGATATTATTCCAATGTTATTCTATCAGAATTACACTACTTTAATATTAAACTTGATTCTCTTACATAAACGATGAGAATTAGTTTAATGTCAGGAAAACTCAAGTTCCAATGGCATTTAAGCACAGGATCTTATTTAACCTGAGAGAGAAATTGAAAGGTCTGCTAAGGCTGATCAGTACTAGATGGATTAAGCAGCTACTTTGCCATGTACTATGTTTAGATTCAACCATAGATGAATTCTGTTTACACGAGCCGCAGAAGTAGGGAGAATATCACAGAAAACATAAGCTAAAAACCATGAAGCATTGTAACACGTTTTCCAAGTCAATGAATTATTTTAGCTATTAAGATTTATTTGTTTGGTAAATCTATGATCTGTTTTCGCCATCAGATGGTACTATTGAACATAGTTCATATATTTTTGAGGAACCAAGGAAACTTGTTGTTGAAGAACCAGTAGAAATTAGCAAGTTGAAATTCTAATGTGAATTAGAGGTCTAAGGTTGCTACTGAGAACTGCAAACAACATCCTAATAACATCTAGTCTATCCCTTCTACCCATAACAGGTAAATTTCTGTATCTGTTACTGATTTTTAGCTTGCTGGAGACAGCTAATTTTGGCTGTACCAGCATTACCACAAGCAGTGTAGTCTCATTGTGGTTTGGGGTTGGACCGTGACTGGGAGATGAAACACTCCTGATTGTCATCTCCAGTATATCCTGGGACTCTTGGTTGTGAAAGAGGCTATTAATGTTCTGCTTACTAAGAAATATTTAAAACCTCTGTTATGCTATTGTTTAATGCCAAATCACATATAGATATGCAGAAATTCAATGAAAAAGAGACTACTTCTGCGTTCCATTCTGGTTTCCCTAAAAGTTGCCAACATTCTTTTTTTCAGTCTCTTGATTGTAACTCTTTACCTTCAGAAACCATCTGTCAAGCATGCTTGCATTTTAAGACAAAAATGAAACTTGCTCTACCTGGCCCAAGGCAAATTCTACTGTATTGTCTCCACTGGAGACTACAATAGAGAAAAGAAATTATTAGGGAAGCTGCAAACAACAGTAAGTGCAAACAGGTCAAAGACCTAAAGCCTTAAACCTTCATGTTTCTTCATGCAGATATGAGTAGTAAGGTGAATGCAACCAACAAGAATCAGAAAACTAATAAGAATAAGAAAAAATTAATGGCTTAAACTGTGGTTGATGTCAGCTAGCACCCTGACCGGTAGACTCAGCAAACAAGTCAATGATTCTAGATTTGAGCTAAATAAAGTATACTGGTCTCAGTGGCCATTTTAAATTTCAATAGTTACAGAAACTATTCCTGCTTTACGTGTCTCCAGTTTGGAAACTAAATCTCTGCCTCAGCATCTAGAAGCATTTGCTTCCAGACTTGGTTGATTCCAGTAATTAAACAGTGTGTTAATCTTAATTATTTCAGCATTGTTTTAATTTAACTTTTACTTTTATAATGACAAGATAATCTTTAATAAAAATCTTTTATGTCGCCTGTTCTGTGAGACTACTCTAAACATGGATTTTCACGTAATTCAAACCAGAAAAGCTTTGCTATATCTTTTGTTCATTGTTTTATAGTAACTTAAGGACATTCATTTTAAACATATTTCAATCACCCTCAGTCACTGTCAGGACTGAGTATGATGTAGAGAGTGAGTGACACACCAATGTGGTTCATTATGAGTGATTCTGGCTTCAGAATCTGAATTTGAGACCCTAGTGAAATCCGAGTGCTGTATTTTCTTTCCGTCCCTTTCTGGCCATGTGTTCGGATTACTGAAGCTTTTGTGCAGATTTTGCTAGCAATTCTTTTGGTGTTATTGAATAGAACAATGCACTGACATGCAGTTATTATGTGTTATGGTTTTATGACCGGATTTTCTGGCCTACTTTTTGAGATTTACTTGTACGGAAAAAAAGTACCTTTTTTTTTACTTGGGAACTAAATTTCACCATCTCAGTGAACAATTCTGGATTAGTAGCATAGTTACTGATACAGTTTTTGGTCTTGTGGTTTCTTATCTGTCTACACTTATTGATGAAAACTGATTTCTCCTTAATGGGGAACACAATTCATCTGCGTCCCTTGATTACAAAGAGGACAATGATGATCTGATATTTATATTTTTAGAAAGAAACCTATACAACATATTGTACCCTAACAGACATTTTAGATCTAATAGTTTTCATATATATTTTTTAAAAATCAGGTTTTTTTACTCTTTTCTTTTAAAAAATATTGACCACGGTAGTAGAGTTCTGAATCCAGCAGGAGTAGATACACCATAAGCAGGTAATTACTGGGGAACTTTCACAGAGTAGGATTGATCATTCCTATTGGAGCTGCTCAGAGTATTCTTCTGTCGTTTCTTTTTTCGTGGTCTGATAGTACATCAGTTTGGTCCCTGTGGCTGAGACTGGGACCATGTTCAGGTCCACTAGGAACACTTCATGGAACGTTTGCTTTTAGCATGTGTGTCTACTTAGAAAGTCTCATTTGAATGGATTAGGATCCAAAGACATTGCAAGAGCTCCAGCTTGGCTTTTCTATTTTATTCTGTAACCTTTTGTCCCAAGTTAAATCACAACTATCACCTCTCTCAGATGTAAATTTAAAAAGAAAATGAGCACACAAATGGTAGAGCAATAATTCTCTCCTTGTTATGTTACTGAATTTCTAAATCAAGGTTCTTAACTCCTATATGGTGACATAAGATTTATCCCAAGTAGATAACTTTTGACCTTGTAGTCTGCTGTCTTGATCTGAAATTACACCTAACTCATCACTCTCAGTGTCAAAAGATGTATCAGTATTCACAGCAGCAGCAGGTTCCTCCAGAGTAAAGGAATGTATCTGTTTAAACATTGTCAATTATTCTTTATCCTCTATATTTAGGTTTTACCATTAGTTGGTAATAGTATTTTCAAATTTCAATTTTAAAACTGTATGAAAAATGAAATCCAGAAATATAAATGTTAAGTAAAAAGTATTTGAAGGTTTTTGTTTCAAATTAGAAATCAAAGAATCACATTATAGAAACTGTATGGGGCCGGGAGAGGGGCGTAGGGAGGGTGTTCTACGTTGGTTTTTTTTCCTGTTCATTTTTTCTGTTTGTTTGTTTTGTGAGTTTTAATATTTCTATTCAAAATAGAACTCCATCACCAGGTCTTTAATTCTTTCTGATTTTAGTGATGCTATCAAAATTGCCTTCTTAACACAGATAGTGGGACCTTAGGATTATTTCAGTGTTCTGTGTCAAAAAATAGTGTTAAAATATTCTTTCATCAGGATGATTTCAAAATCATAACTTTATTAAAGAATGTAAGTGGTTTTATGTTAAAGTGCAAGAAGATTAAGAACAAGGCCATTCCACTGCTTTATAATGAACTGTGTATATCCCTACTTTCCCCATGAACTCCCAACACCTGCCACTACTAATTTACCAGTGATTATTGTAATGACACAGCAAAAATTGGATTGAAGCCAGACAGAGATATTTTTCTCAGGTCATGTATCTCCAAACTACTAAAATTATTAAATCACCAACATCATAATATTTTTCTCACCCTTGAAGAGTACATCTGGAGGTGGAAAGTTTCAGTTCATTAGTTTGATAAAAACAAAACCATATAAATTTCTCTGAAATTGTTTCTTATTGCCTACAAATTCTGATAAAAACTAAAAAGTATTTTACTGTCTTATTAAGTTTTGAATTGAGAAATCTTAATGTTTTCAACATATGTGTTTCATGTTCAGAACTTTTCCTAGATAGTCTTGACTGAACAAGACTCTGACAGATTTGTTTTCTCTTTTTGCTTCTAGGGCTTCTTAAAAAAAGGTGAAGATTATTTTTTAAGAGAGTTTGGTAACAGTTGTAATGCTAAAATGTCACGCATTTCTGATCGTCAGATTCGTTTTCTTTCCTATAACACATTCTTTGATTTGTCAAAATCAAAATAAAGTATAGCACAGAAAGATGCACCAAATATCTTGAAATTTTGACCATAGATTTTAAAAGCTGTAAGAAAATATATCAGGAAACTTGCTTTACAAAGTTTACTTATTCTTAGGAGAAATAGCTTTAGTGAACTAACTTAGATTGAGAAATGATCACATCCAGGATTTTTTATGCTCCCGTCATGGACTGTATAAGTGCTTATATTCATGCTCTACCTTCACAGGGTGTTCCTCTTGAATGGGGCTAGTGCTAGATAGTTTATGCTTGTATGTATCTTAAATTTTTTAACCCTTCCTATGAACAGTAAAATAACATTCTTCTCTAAACAACTCATTGCAGTTTTGTCAATCACAATTCAGTTACATGTGATATCTGTAACTCAAAAACATTTACTTTCACTGAAAATTAAAGTTACTATTAAAGAAAAGCAAAATGCTCTTGTCAATTATCTTCAAAACTACCTTAATTCTTTAAGTTGTTTAGGGTAGTGACTAGCATAATTTTATCTAAAAAGTTTGTCTAAAACATAATCATCAGTTTAGTAGAAGAAAAGATTCAGTTTTGCTGTTTTTGCACAATTCTTTACAGTTACTCTGGGCTGAAGGATAATACCAGCACATGGAGATGACCTCTGTAACTGTTTCATACAACAAAAATGATGCAACGATTATAAACCCTCTATAATAAATAGGGGGAATTTTACCTTGCATTAAAATTTACTATAAATCACAATAATTTTTTCAAATTTAAATGTTTTTCAGGAATGCTTGTCATTGTCCTAACTCAATTACTTTGGAACAACTTCTTTGTAAGAAAACTCAATGAGGTAAAGAGAAGAAAATTTCAGTAAAGGCTAGATGTTTTTTCATATTCACCTGATTTATTTTGAATATTCTGTAAAATGTTGCTGTAAGTCATTCATTAAAGTGATATGGGATCTCCAATTACATAAGCTTTTGTGAGGATTCTGCCCTTGTTTTGGTTCAAATAGGTTATTTCTACAGATTGTAAAGAATAATCTTCAAACTCCTATAAAAATTATTTGTATTATCTTAATTCTCTTTCAAACATTCTGCAGGTTAAAGCAATAAGTAGGTCTAAGATGAAGTTTAAACCATGCTACCATCTTCATCAAATTTTAAGTGCAATCTGTTCAATCAACTCTGATTGTAAATGCCATCTGATATCAAATTGCATGTTACATACAAATAGACAACCCTGTTCACAAGAGTGAAAAAAAAAAGATAACGTGAAAACAGCTTTGTGTTTAATCAGAGGTAGATCTATAAATAGTAGGAAGGAATAAAGCATAAATTAATTTTCTGTACAGCCTGCTTGGAAAGTGGCTACGAACAATAATAGATAACTGGATTAGACTTTGAACTGTAATTCTGACCCTGACACCAAGGCATTTTGATGCTTATTATGTTCTTGCTACTTGCTGTCTGTCATTTTTATTTAGATTGCAACTCTATAAGGCAAGCTTTGTCCCAGTCTTTGTACAACATGGATCCAATCAAGCTCTTGATTTCTTCTGACTGTTCTAAATATGGATCCTACAAGCAGTTACCAGTTCACCCACATGTGGCCTCCTAGATTAGTCTCAACACTTTCCAAAAAGCTAAGTTATATAAGAAAAACAAAGTATACAGTGTGACAGAAGCAGTTCTCCATATCTAACTAACTTTATGTTATATTAAAAAAATGACTAAGTTTAGATTATATTATAAAAGTTTGGCATAATTTTAAAGAGCTAAACAAACAGTTTAGATAAGTATATCTCTACATGCTATGCTATCTATACCCATTTTACTGATATCTTCTGATATTTTTATATACCTTCAGACATCAAAGAAACGGGAAGCAGTATCAGTGGAATGATATTCAACATGCAGTTTAAAACAACAGTAATTTAACAACTAATATTTAGAAAGGAAACCTGCTGTAGAACACTTCTTCTCAAATATGCATGTTGGTAAATTTGTATATTTTGTTATACATTTCAGGTTGGACTATCCTGTCTATGCATGTCTGTATCTTGGAATGCTCCCAGACAAGGCCAGATGCACCTTTACAAGAGCGAGCAGTGTGCCCTTACATCAAAGAAGGTAGTTGGTATCATTAGCAAAGTATTACCAGCATGTTGAAGCAGGTGATCCTACCCCTCTACCCATCACTGTTGAAGCCACATCAGAGTACTGGATCCAATTTTGGTCTCTGCGGTACAATAGAGACATGAACATACTAGTGAGAGTCCACTGAAGGACCACAAAAATGATGAAGGGACTGAAACACCTCTCCTATGAGAAAAGGCTGAGACTGCTGAGAGCTGGGACTGCTCAGCCTGGAAAAGGGAAGACTCGGGGGAATCTTATCAATGTACCTACATATCTGAAGGGAGGATACAATGAGGTTGGAGACAGGCTCTTTTCAGTGGTGTTCAGTGACTGGAACAGAGGCAACAGGCGCAAACTAAACAGAGGAGTTTCCTGATGAATTAGAGAAAAAACTCTTTCTCTGTGCACAGGTTGCCCAGAGACTTTGTGCAGTCTCCATCCTTGCATATATTCCACAGTCTTCTGCGTATAGTCCAGTACAGCTGGTCTGGATGCCCCTGATCGAACAGGGAGGTTGCACAAGAACATCTTATGATTTCAACCAGTCTGTAATTTTTTTGGCTGTCTGAAATCTGATGTGTTCTTTTTGGTCTGATGCTGGAATAAATAGAAAAACAACTCAAGAGATTAAAAAGATGTTTTGCCAGCATCATCTTAGATAATACTTGGGGGATTAAAACCCTAGATTTAAAGAAAAATAAAAGGTTTTCTTCAACAAGTCAGACAGAACTTGTTCTGAAAACTTAGCTCACAACAATAATTCAATGCTTTCAGAAACATTTGTGAGGCATAGCAAAATATCACTAACCTATATAAATATATGCATTTTCCTATAATCAAAATTATGAAGCTGGTCATAATTTACAAAACATTCATATTAATGAAAAAAATGTATGGAGACAATTTTTTTTACAATAAAATTTACATTTTATACTACTTGAAGATTCGACCTGAAATGGATCATTAATCATAGAATCACAGAATGGTTTGAGTTGGAAGGGACCTTAAAGATAGTTTAGATACAACTCCTCACCAGGGGCAGGGATGTCACCCACCAGATCAGATTTCTCCAGGCCCTGTCCAACCTGGTCTTGAACACTTCCAGGGATGGGGCATTAACAACTTCACTGGGCAACGTGTTCCTGTGCCTCACTACCCTCACAGTAAATAGTATCTTCCTAATACCTAATATAAATCTCTTTCTTTCAGTTTAAAACTGTTCCCTCTTGTCCTACCACTATCTACCCATGTAAAAAGTCCCTCTCTCTCTTTTTCATAAGCCTTCTTTAAGTGCTGGAAGTCTGCTATGAAGTGTTCCCAAAGCCTTCTCTTCTGTAGGCTGAACAAACCCAGCTCTCTCAGTTGGTTTTCATAAGAGAGATGCTCCAGCCGTCTGATCATCTTCGTGGCCTTCCTCTGGACCGCCTCTAACAGGTCCACGTCCGTCTTGTTCTGAGGACCCCAGACCTGGATGTAGCACTCCAGGTGGGGGTCTCATGGGGGCAGAGGGGAAAAATCATATCCCTCAACCTGCTGGCCACTCCTCTTTTGATGCAGTCCAGGGTATGGTTGGCTTTCTGGGCTGTAAGCCACACTCTTGGCTCATGTCCAACTTTTTCATTCATGAGAACCCCCAAGTCTTTCTCTGCAGTATTCCTTTCAATGAGTTCCTCTCCCAGTCTCTACTCATGTCTGGGGTTGTCCCAGCCAGGTGCACTTGCACTTGGACTTGTTGAACCTCCTTAGGGTCTCATGGGCTCACTTCTCAAGCCTGTATATACTCTGTACAAGCCTGAATAACATCCCATCCTGTTGTGTCAGCTGCAAAGCTCAGCTTGGTGCCATCTGCAAACTTGCTGAGGATGAACTTGGTCTCACTGTCCATGTCATTAATGAAGATATTGAAGAGCACTGAACCCAAGACAGGGCTCTGAGGGATACAACTTGTCACCAGCCTCCACCTGGATATAGAGCCATTGGCCACAGCTCTCTGACTGCATCCAAACAATTCCTTATCCATTGAATAGTCCACCCTTCAAATCTATGTCTCTCCAGTCTGGAGATAAGGATGACTTTTGGGATTATATTAAGGGCCTGTCATGAACCACCTCCTTATCTTGCATGTGCCTTTATGTTGTTTCCATGATGGTCTGCTCTATGATTTTCGCAGGTGAGGTGGTGAGGATAACTGACTTGTTGTTTCCTGGGGCTTTCTTTCTTTCCTTTTTGAAAATCAGAGTGATGTTTCCCTTTTTCCAGTTGAGAGAGACTTCCCCTGACTAACATGACTTTTCAAATATAATAGAGAGTATCTGGGCAACAACATCAGCCAGCTCCCTCAGCACCACCGGATGCATGTCTTCAGGTTCCATAGACTTGGGCAATTCAGTTTCATCAAGGGGTTCCGAATCTGCCCTCCACTTACAGTGGAAGGTACTTAGCTCTCACAAGTCCTTCCTGGAGGTTCCAAAAGGAGAATGTGGGCATTCCCCATATAAAGATGATAAGATAAAATGTATTACACATTTTTTCTCAACTTTTTTTTCACAGTATAACTCAGGGGGGTAATTTAATTTTGACACTTGACTTATCTGGAGATTGAAGAAACACTGAAACATTCATGAAACATAAAAAAATCTCCATAGTCCCTCATGCTCATGTTTTGTCACCTGTACATTTTGTTTAATTTGTATTCTTTCTTATGTGACAAACAATATTGAGAACACTTCGATTTACCAGGATGAATATGTGTGCGCTGATAATGGCCATGAAATACCAACAACATTTTCAGTTATGAAATACAGCTTTTTAAACACATTCATATATCTTAAAAGCCAGCTGAAGATATGAGAGTTTTCAGAAGATTTTTTAAAAGCAAAACTGTAAAGTATGTTGATTTATGCCTTGCCTTGATATTGAAATGCATTATAATTATCCTAGTCCAAGTTTTATGTGGCAACATACCCATTCCATAAATCATATCTCCCAAGAGGCATTTTAACCAACGCAGCCATTTCTCACAGTATAAAATGTATATGTGTAAATATTTACATTATATGTATATGATTATCACATTTGTTTGTTCATATTGATACATGTGTATATGTGTGTATAATTGTGTGTATATATACATGTGTATAATTTGTGTGTATATATATCACATATATTAAAAAAATCTGTATGATGTAGATAAGATATATAGCTCTATCTACACGTGTACTGGTCCTAAGAAACCTGTAGTGTCATATGAAGGCCCCTGCATTTCCATACTGGAAAGTTAGATCTCCATTTTGATAAGGACTCATGTTCAACTCAAATTATACTTACGCAATGTAGCCTAAAACCTCATAAACCCCACAAATTTTGTATTCCCCGCAGTCTTATAGTCTCTGATGTGACACCAATTTATGAAGTTCTTGAGCTCTGGCACTGTGATACTCCACTGGACATTTTAATGATCATCTGGTGGCTGGAACCCAACAGTAACAATTCAAGTTGGTAAGTGGAGTGGTTCCACCCAAAACCTCTTCATGGAACAGGTAGAGGAAAGTCTGTTCCTTTAGGGGAAGTTTAGCCAGTGCTTACCTTTCACACAGAATCAAGTACCAGTGTATTATTCTCATTTCCTGCACTGATACTAACTAAATTGTGAACACAGGTAGATTTTTGAGCATCTATTTCTATGATTACCATGACCAAAAATTTAATTCTTTTCAGAGTAGGTGCTAAATCTGCACTACACCAGACCTCTTATATTTGCTTCCAAAAATTACATTTTCCCCTTTGTGAGCAATAAGTTTTAAGCACAGACAGCTCCTATTTGTAGATCCCAAATGCTAAAGTGAGATCTTCAGAGATCTGTGTGCATGCTGGATGTTACCCATTCCAGGGTTTTCGAGATTAATTCCAGCCCTAGGAATAGTAACTTTAAGTGCGGAGCTTTCATTTTCTTCCTCCAGTCGTTCCTGGCCTTCTGACTTAAGGAGCTGCCAAGGATCCAGGTGCTTAGGAAAGACAGTACCCAGAATTGTTAAGGCATGCTTGCCCCAGTCCGGTCCCTACTGCAAGGACTGACATAATATATTTTTCTCTTGCTGTGCTTCTAACTGAATATGTGTAATTATAATATTTAACAGGGAGTGTGGAACAAATAGTGAGTACAGGTTTATTACATATAACACAAGTCTTTTTGTCATCTTTGAATCAGAGATGCACTCGAATAATCAGTATCATCATAACTGCCATTTAGAACCAAAAGGTGCCCCCGGAAAAGCATATCACTGGTGCAGATGAACTTTGATGGTGTTTCTGGCATTGACTTTTTCATCAAAATGCTCCATTTTTATCCCTGTTCAAAGAAACAGGAATGAAATTAAGCTTAATAACTAGTAACTTAACAATTTAGTAGTTTGGATGCATATGACCTAGAAAAGTATTTGTGATTGGCTTTGATCACATTTTGCAGTGTCATTATAATAATCACTTATTACCACTATTAAAAATTGACAAGTTTTTCATTAAAAGTCTATGTTATTAGGGGTTCTCAGCTTAACAATTATTGTCTTAATGGAGGAAAACATAATGTGTAAAATTTTCCTTTTTCTATTATTGATAAAATGCATAAAGCAGCAGAGAAAAGGTGGAAACCACTGCTTGATCTTGTTTAAGATGTGTTTTAGTCTTTTCCACAAGTATAATGGTTGCAAACCGAAAAAGACATACATGAGTAATAAGAGCTGATTCTTACCCTGTGCTAATGACCAAAAGATGAGGGTAGGGGCAAACCCGATTGCTGGAATGTGCTGCTTCATGAAGTATTTACACAAAAGTAACATATGCTTATTATCCAACAACATGTTGTTTTGACCTATGAAAGAGGATGAAATTAAAATTTCTTAACAAGTCTGCTCAAAAAACAGACAGTATAATGGTAGCATTTGTATTTTAGAATTTCAAAGCTCTATATTTAACAACCATTTCTCTAAACTGGAGAAATTTGTTAATTTATTACCTCACTTAATGCAAGATCTAATTCAGAATTTGTAACAGTAAGGAAACAAACTTGACAGTGTTGCTCTCTGTCCTGGTTTCAGCTGCGATAGAGCTGATTTTTTTTCCTAGTAGCTGGTACAGTCTTGTGTTCTGGATTTAGCATGAGAATAACGTTGACAACACACTGATATTTTAGTTGTTGCTGAGTTGCTTTTGTACTAAGCAAGGAGGCTTCAGGGACACAAAAAGTTCAGAGGAGACACAGCCAGAACCAGCTGACCCAAACTGGCTGAAGGGAGATTCCACACTATACAGTGCCATGCTCAGTATATAAACTGGTAGGAAAGCTGGCCAGGCAGGCACTGCTTGGCAACTGGCTGGGAGTGGTGAGTAACTGTTTTCATTTGCAATATTTATTTTTATATTCTAGTTATTTTATCATTATTATTGCTGTTGTTATTATTATTGTCTTCCTTTTCTGTCCCATTAAACTGCCTTTATTTCAACCTACAAGCTTTCTCACTTTTAGTCTTCTGATTCTCTCTCCCGTCCACCTTGAGGCAGGGGTAGTAACTGAGTGGCTTCCTGGGTCTTAGTTGCTGTTTGGGGTTAAGCCATGATGGTTTGTGACCTTCCAGAAGAATGTAGTGCCTGAAGATTACATTTCAGAGGTTTGTCCACATTGTAAGGGAAAGATACTAATTAAGAGAGCTGAGGTGTTCTTGAGGTATTTACCTAATGCTATTAGTTTCTCAGCATCTATTCTCAAAACTTCTAAGATGGTTCTTCTCATAAAATGTCTGATGTATTATAATTTAAACTAAAAAACCAGTTATTTTTAAGGAGACAAGACAGGAAAAATGGTTCTAAGACTGACAAGAATCCTAAGCTGAGTCAGGAGGATGAATTTCATAACTTTGATCATATGAAAAGCCATTAGGATTTGTTTAAGTAAAAAAAAAAAAAAAAAGCTTGAATATCAAAACCGGAAAATTCATGTTCATTCTAGAATTGCAGAAGGAGATGGGGAAATAGACTCACTAAGAGGGAGATTGTTTTGTTTCGGTGTGTGGAAGTAGAGGAAGAAAAAGATCCATTACATTCTGAATTTCAACAATTCCCATAAAATGGCCTGCCAGGAAATGAAAACACATCTTGATTCTGGAAATAGCAAACATGATGTAATAACTGTAAACCTATCCAGCTTCTACAAGCTACATGAGGGCAGAATGTGGGAAGACATCCCTATATGGAAAGCATGATATTAGCCCTTGAGTACAAAATGAAGGAAATTAATCAAAATGACACGTAAGTATTGAAGATATTAATTATTACCAGTTTTTCACACACAAATCCCACTGGTTGTCTGACAAAAGAAATAAATTCAAAATCAAAGCAGGTTATTATTTATGCATAGGTAATATAAGTGGAAGTTTATCAAGGGCAGGCCATTCTCCTGGCAAAGAACAAAGAACTCTCTTCTTTCCTGGCAAGAAGAAGAGTTATTTTGTCTGGAGAATACTTCCTTTCCGAGAACAGGATTTTCAAGGGATGTGGGTTTTCTCTAATGTCCTTCTGGGACCTCCTCTGATCTAACCATATTCCAGCTCTACATGTTGTATAAAATCAGAACAAGAGTGAAATATTAAAGATTCACCAACATTAGTTCTTTTACTGCATGCTGACTATTAAAAAAAAAAAAAAAAAAAAATGGAAAAAGAACTGGATTGACTCAGCCAGTACAGTATTCTAAGTCTTCAAGACAGGGACAAATTGAAATACAAGAGCTTGAATCAAAAACAGTAAATAATGATGTCTTGCATGGATATAATCAACGAGATGCAGATAAGTAATTTAAAACACTACAATGAAGATGGAATTCTCATTATTGTCAGCAGAGACATGGTGGATGACAAGGTTCCTAAAGTAGTTATTTTTTACACATTTTTTTTTTACACAAATTAAGTGAAAAATATAGACTGGAAGACTATGAGACTTCTGATCCAGAATCAGAATCTCAGTTTTATTCACGTTCTTATGTATTCTTATGGAACTTGTGATCAACAAACTCCAAATGAGAGCAAGAAGGTAAAAGGAATTCAATGGTTGAAAAACTGCACCAAAAGGAACATCATTTGTGATTTGTCAGCTGACTGTGGGAGAAAAATACATGTCATTCATGTTGCAAAAGAAAACCTATTATGTATCCAGGTCGTGTATTGGCATATAAGTTTGTAATGTATCTTTTAGAACTAAAAAGGAAATTGAAAGCAAAGTAACATATATTTAATCAGAAAACCTTCTCAAATTATTGTACAACAAAGTGCACCTTGTGGGAAAGGTATGATCACGTTAACTCTCTTTACATCAAGCTTCAATACATACAAGTTTCAGACAGGGTTTCTTTAAATAAATTTACCAATGCAAAGCAACTGATAAACTCAGGTACTGTCATAAGCAGGGAAAAGATTGTCCACTAAAGCACACTCTGTGAAGTTTTTAACAAGCAGTGTCAAATGTTATGTGGATTCCAAACAGACTGGAGGCTTAGTTTAGCACAAGAACTGTATCTGTACTGCTTTAAATATCCAGCCCAGGGACTTTTCCCTTCTCCTTAAGTCAAATCATACTGGGCATTTCAAGTATGCATTGATGTTGTGTATTCCTCCATCTTGGAAAAGTGTTTACAATTGCAACCCATAACTCTTGGTTATAGTGGTTAGATGGGTACCCCATATGTCTCTCTGCATATTCAACCAGACCCTTCAAGACCACAAACACCATGTTTAGCTGCACTAGCAGCTTTCATTAAAAAAAATTGACGTGAAATCAACATTGAGGTAACTTCTGCTACATGTAATAATAACATTCTGCCTACTGCTCCTGCTTTTTTTTCCCCATTGTCAGAACTATATATTTTGTCTGTGTTTTGTGTGACAGTCTTTGCTGCCTCAGTCTGTTTATAGATCTTCTTCAGCCTCTGTCATGATGTCATCAAACCAGATGGATAGGAGAGTACTTCTAGGGAATTAGGGTTAAACTTAGTGCTAACGATACAAGTATGGGGTGGTTACCTTTGCAGTTTTCTTCGGAAAACTTCTACAAAGAAACAGCACATCCCTTGCCAACATTTCTTGTCTGTTGCTTCTTCAGGAGTTTTGTTGCCCTCAGCCTCTGAGGGTCAGTGCAGGATTGGCAAGATTTTAGGAATGATTGCATCAGTTGTCCATGCAGTAACTATCCAGGTTGTCTGTGGGTGATTTACACTGACAACGTACCCAGCTTATAGAAGTTCTGGCGCAACACAGGCTGACCAACTGACAGAGGGCAGCAGGCAAGGCCAGGTAATATGTGTCCCATGAGGCTTTTATAGGTAGGTCACATGCAATTGTTGGTATTCATTTGCTCCCAAAGCACTACCACAGAGCAGCAATAGATTAAACCATTAGACAGCCATATGCTACATGCTAGAGCATTTAGGGATTCATCTTTATATGAAAGGGAATAAGATGACAAATTCTCTTTATCCATGACTATCAGTGCACACAGGGCATCAGCAAGACTCTCCAGGGAACAAGATACTGCTTTAATCATCTTTACTGTGCATTCTCTTTGGGACAGTTGTGGGCCACACAGCCTCTCTTTGGTAGGTACATTCATTCAGCAGATAAAATGTGTGATCAAGGAATAAGATGTATGTGCAAACAATGCGTAGATAATCATCAACTGCTGTACTTAGTTCAATCTATGTGAAGATATTTGGAGTGTATTCAAGACAAATGAGTACATTTCATGCTGTTTGCAACCTTGTATTTTCTATTGGCAAATGTTTCCAAATGCAGATTTTCAAATAATCATACTGTAATAGGACTAAGTACAGCAATATAGCACTCACTTTGAGTCACACACAGATTTAAGATGAGGAAGTATGGAGAAGGTTATTCATTTATTAACTCATAAGAGCCAGCCTCACCACATGTTAAGTGATTTTTTTTTGTAGCATGCTAAATACTCATATTAAAAAAAATAAATCTAAGGTGTTCTTGGTTCATAGTGTTCAGCACTTTCCATGTTTTCTGTGGTGGGGACCTCAAAATGCTGTACTTTTTTCTGACCTCTGTTTGTTGTTCCTTGAATAACTTGAAGAAGGTTACAAATATCTCTACATTTATTCCACATCCTTTTCAACAAATTCTTTATAATCTCTTGCAATTAGTTTACTTCAAAGATACATCATCCGCATAAGGTCAAATTATTTCAAACAAATCACTCTTGGGGGATCATGAGACTAGGTGGACCAGATAACAGAAGTACGGAGGGTCAGCACAAGCCAACTCATACTGCCAAAAGTATAAAAAGTAAAAGTAATTGGAGTAACATAACGATAAAAGAAATTGTTCTGCACTTGATATACTTCTCCTGCATGGATATGAAATGCATAAACGTCTGTGTTTGGTATTCATGTCAATAAGTGTACTCGATCCTACAGAAATCACATTTTCAATGTAATCACAATTTCAATGTAAAGATTATCTCTAAGAATTAAACTAATTGCTAATTTAATTTGTGATGATCTAAACAAAAATGTGAGAGATTTTTGGCAAGCATGGGGAAAATATATTTTTATATATGCAAAAGCTATCATTGACTGAAGGAGAATTTATAATATCTAATATATCTTGTCACAACGGATGGCAGTTTTTACCGAAACACTTACTAATGAGACCATTGGTTTTGGATTCCTTACCCAACAGTATAATTGCAGCTGACAAAAAGGATCTTAAAATTCTTTCAGCAAGGGTGTCAAAATAATTTTCTTTCATTCTGCTTTCAGCAGACTCCGCTCCCAGTGGCACAGGACAAAAAAACCTGCACTGCAAAGAACTCACTAAGAATGTAAAAAGTTTTTGAAAAACTTAAGTTTATTCTTTTCAAGTTGATTAACTTGAAACATTCAAAGCACGAGGTTCACTTAACAAAGACATTTTTTATGTACTGACAAATGCGTCATAGGAAAAAACGATACTCAGACCACTTTGAAACCTGTCTAGAGGCAAATGGCACAAATGGAAAAGTCTCGAACCTGAACATGAAATGGAATTCGGGTAAAAAACAAGGTCATAATTGCATGTTGAATTCAAAAGAATATTGACATTCACCATGGAAGACAAGTACTCTATACTGAGTTTGTCTTATATATTGTGGGTGAGTGCTTGGACTGGGTGCCCAACACAGCAGTAAGAGTGATGTAAAAATGTCTACAGAGAAGAAGCTGCCAAGCAGCATTTCTGGATCTGATAAAAATTTTAAATTTTCAAAATATATCAAGTTTGAGGATTTTTTTTGGATCCACAGCTACTCAGTGAAAATGGCATTTGTTTTACAGAATGGCCCCATTCATAGAATCAGAGAATACGCTGGAAGGGACCGACGAGGATCTTCAAGTCCAGCTCCTGGCTTTGCATGGGACACCCCAAGAATCCAATCATGTGCTTGAATGTGCTGTCCAAATGCTTCTTGAATTCAGATGGGCTTGGTAGTGTGACCTCTTCCCTGGGGAGCCAGTTCCAGTGCCCAAGCACCCTCTGGGTGAAAAACCTTTTTGCTGATATCTAACCTAAACCTCCCCTGACTCAGCTTCATGCCATTTCCTTGAATCTTGTTGCTGGTCGTGAAAGTGAAGAAATTGGTGCCTGCCACTCAGCCTCCCCTCACAAGGATGTTGTGGGTTGCAATGACATTTCCGCTCATTTTCCTCTTCTCCAGGCTGAAAAAACCAAGTGGCCTCAGCTGCTCCTCCTAAGGCTTCCCCTCCAGTCCCTTTAACATCCTTGTAGCCCTCCTTTGGACATTCTCTACTAGCTTAATGTCTTTTTTATATTGTGGTGCCCAAAACTGCACACAGTACTCCAGGTGAGGCCATACCAGTGCAGAGCAGAGCAGGACAATCACCTCCCTTGACCATCTGGTGATGCTTTGCCTGATGCCCCCCAGGACACAGTTGCCCCTCCTGACTGCCAGGGCACTGCTGACTTATATTCAAATTGCCATCAATCAGGACTTTCAGGTGCCTTTCCATGGCACTGCTTTCCAGCACCTCATTCCCCAGTCCCTACACACTGGGCTTACACCTTCCTTTTTTGCCTGTTTTTCCAAGAGAAGATCTCTGCTTGGCCAAGGCAACCTTCTGCCTCATCTTCTTGACTTCCGACATTTTGGAATCCCTCATCCTGTGCCATTTGAATGTGCTATTCGAAAAGTGATGAGCACTGATGGACCCCAGCACTTGCAAAAACATTTTCCCAGTGGACTTTACTTACTAGTTTCTTAAACAGCCTGAATTCTGCTCTCCTCGTGTCCAGAGTTCAGGTTTTGCTGGCACTTTTCCTCCTGTCAAGAGAAATTTCAAACTCAATCACTTCATGATTGCTGTGGCCAAGACACAGCTGCCAATCTCCACTTCACTCATGAGATCCTCTCTGTTGACAAGCAGCAGATCAAGAAGGGCATCTTTCCAAGTCAGGCTCCCTGTAGCTCCAGGAGCTGCTGGCTCACAGGATTGGTTATGAGTTTTACTTTTATATAGATATAGGGTTTTTTAATACCTCAAGATAATGTTGAGAGAATAAACCACAGGCTTGTTCCTAAGGAATCTCTTTAATTATTTATAGGAGTAAATAAGATGACTTGGCCAAAGTTCCAAAGGACACCACATAAGCTAGACAAAAATGTTCCACCAGAGTACTGATTCAGCATACACTATTAATCCACAGCACGTAAGTCAAAATCCAACCAATTCCACAACACTTGAATCAAGATCCAACCCCTCCAGCTCCAAACCACCCTAAGCATCAAGAAAGGAGCAAAGAAAGAGGGAACAAGAAGTGAGAAGGAGAAAGAGGGAGAGACAGATTGTACAGCTACCATCAAAGCCTTGTAGAAGACCAGCTCTCACAAGTCCAATGGCAGGGCCATGACATGAGGCAAACACACGCCCTTGGTTATATCTGCTCTGGTCCCTATGGCCAATCCCTCCAGGTGGGGTTTCTGACCCACCAGTCACTCTGGGGTTCCAGACCATGGTGAGGGGCAGTGTTCTCACTGTCCCTGCCAATCTGATCTGGGTTAGGGTCTCCAGGAGGTTTGGTGCGTTATAGTTTTCCCAGGCTGTTTGTGATGGACAGCTACTCTGGGGCTTCTTCATGTGGGCTCCCAGGGCTGCAATGAGGGATATGATGCCAACCCACTTCTGTGAGGTTCAACTCATCCCTCCTCCCTCCACACATACACACATACACATGCACTCCCCACAAGGTGGTTCTGACCCAATAATGATTGATCTGGTGTCTAACACTCCTTTAGGACCTGTTCCATAAATTTGTCATCCAGTTTTTCTGGAATCTTCTGGCCCAAATTGTACCAACTGTGTTATGCTCTCAGCTATTTTCTGGCAACTTGAAGTGCCCCATATGGACAAGGCAGTTGACTTGGAAGTGTCCCTTAGTCCCTCAAAGAATAATTCATCAGAATCATCATCCTGGCTGTGAGATCTATAGTAGACTCCCACAATGACATGTGCCATTGCGTGTAGCAACATTGCAGGTGTGGTACTTTGTAGTCAACACCTCCTGAAGCAGATTGAGGGATCCCATTAGTGCTCTTTTGGCACACCATGCCATTGCTTATCACTGGCAAGCCTGGTATTTTCCTTTTCCCCTTTCCAAGCTAGTTTAAAGTTCTGTCAGTGAGCCCTGCCATTGCAAGGGGGTTAGAAGAGATGATCTTTAAAGGTCCCTTCCAGCCTAAATCGTTCTATATTCGGATTCTACAATTTAGTGTTGGTGTTTCATGTATTTGATGATAAGCCTGTTTGTGCATATGAGAGTTTGTGGTCTTGACAGGAAGTAAATCATGTCCATTCTTTGGCCATCCAGAAAAGTATTTATGCACAAACACTGGGTTCACTTGTAAATTGGATGTGACAGTGTATTTTAACACTGAGTGCAACATTCATACCCTAAAATCAGTCATTGTGAGATAGAACAGAAAGTGAATTTGGTTGGTTTTTTTTTTCCAAAAAAATAAAATTTTGTGTGTATCTAATTAATCAAATAGTGCTATATTTAAGCCATATAAGTTCATAACAAAGGCAAATGAAATTACCTCTTTTAAAGGGTTTTCAGAGCTTGCAAAGATGAAACCATAAAGTTACAGAATGGTTCCTATTATGTACAGTAATAATTATTTTTTATAGAAATATATATTCATATATATAGCATAAAATATCTATGTGTATAATTGTTAAAAAAATTAAATCAAACAAAAAAACTTCAGTGGAATTTTTACTAGATTTAATTCTCTCTCTTATGCATTGGAATATCTTGAAATTTTTCAGAGAGTTCATATGGGATCTTCAAATGTTCAGAGACATTGCTGATCTAATTTATATTAATTTCTGAAGTATTTCAGTACAGGAGAGTGTACATTACTATATGTGAAAAACATTTCTTCAATGAAAGTGAAGTATATTAGAAGTATTTAAAAAAAACCCCTGTAACTGTGTGCCTGAAATTAAATTATGAAGAGTTGAAGTACAGGACATTCCTGAGAAGAATAAAAAGCCAGTGGATTTACAGAAGAAGAAAAAAAAGTAGCTGTATTCAAGGTAATTAACTCATTGCAAGAAAAATGTAGCAAAGCTGTCCTTTGTATTTATCCTTGAGGTTCTACATAGAAATGAATGGTTGCCATGATTTCCCAGATTTTTGGGGTAGAAAGGAATTAAAATCCTGAATGCATGCTTAACTGTACAGACTTATTAATTTTAATTTTAAGGGTAGGAAGTATTAAAATGGAAAATTATACCCTTTTTGTAAGACCTTGCCTGAAATATTTGCCACAGGATTTTTACAGCATTGTCAGTGTTAGGCTCATGCTTGTCCTTCTGAACTCAGTATCTGACCTGAGTTTGAAGAACCTTGTACCATACTTTGTACTAACAGAAACTTGACACACACTTTTAAGAATTTCAGGCTTCAAAAGACATCTACAAAATATAACTGAAATATGTACTCAGATTTTCCCTTCTCCAACATTTACATGTCCCCCTCATATTGGATGATACTTTTCAGTTCCACACTCTAATAAATCATTTATGTAAATTTAAATTAACCTTCCAGGGAGATTAGTATTTGTTTATTAAAGAGACAAGGAATCCATACCATAGGCATTTTTTTCTTTCTACTAAGTTTATTCATTTGGAAAAACCTTATAAAAATTTTAAATGGAACATGAAGATTGATAACCATTTTTATGATTGTTTTAAAATTTTCTTTAAATTAATAGAAGTAGATTAGGGATGGATTTTTTTTTTTTTCTTCCTGGAACACGTTAACCAGAGAAGTTGTGGATGTCCCATTCCTGGAGGTGTTCAAGGCCCCATCCTCCAAGGTGTTCAAGGTTGGATGGAGATTTGAGGAACCTGGTCTAGTGGAAGGTGTCCCTGCCCATGGCAGGGTGTTTAGAACTAGATGATCTTTAGGGTCCCTTCCAAAAAAAAAAAAAAAAAAAATTAGGTTAGTATTACTAGTCAAAATATAAAGATTTCAGTGGACTTTAGATGTGTCTCAAATAGGACATTGGGTGAGGCATCAGTATGCCAAGTTCAATGCCAAGAAAGCAAGTACTGCAGAACAGTGTGCAAAATTCATGTTAAGGGTCACAGAAGTTTGCATCAAAGACAGAAAGTCTTTGGCTTAATGTAAACCTCTGAGCTTTTGTGAGGCATTCTGTTTGATCTGTGGGAACAGGAGATGCAACCACCTATCAATAACTGTACAAGAGCTCTGATGAGCTTTTGGTCTGAGGAATTTGTAGGGTTTACTTCTACCTCTGTTAAGTCTTTTTCAGTTTCTCCACAGGAAGTTCTAATCTTAATTTGAAATTCAAGAAAAGTTCTATTCCAATTTTAAATACCTTTTTGAGAGAACAGAGGAAGATACGGCTCTTTCAGGCATTTTTTATTGGTGCCAGTGATCTCAGTCACTCATTTCACACTTTAAAAAATTATGTACTTTTCCAGTGATTGTGCTCAGAACAGAAGTTTGTTTGGCACATGAAGATGAGTAGGAGAAGGGAGATGGATCAACCTCAATTGGATCATATAATAAAGGCCTACATTTTTTTGCAACCATGACAACCCTTAAAAAATATATTGGGAATTATTTAAATGTGTCTATTGTTAATCCACTAGCCTTTAGAGGTCATTTCAAAAACTGTCATATCAGAAATTTAAAAATCAGTGGGTTACGTTTTGTCATAATGTGTTATTACAGCTAATAATCTTTCCACACACAGGAATTTAAAATAAAGAATTAATACTGTTAGAAGTGCCAAACCTTCCATACAACCAATCAACTAAGAAAACCCACACAAACAAACCAAAATAAACAAATAAAATAAACAAACCAACAAAACCCAAATAACCAAAATGGGTATAGTTTGGAAGTATATGAGCTTGACAAAAATTTAATTCATAAAGGTATAAAATTAGTAGTCTAAGGTATTGAACAGTTCCTTAATATTAAATTATTATTATTTTTTGAAAGAGTCTCAAGATATTTGAAAATCAATAATGTATTATTGTGATTATCTATATTTACTCTATTCTATTTACTAGTTATGCTTTGAAATACATGTTTGAAAGATGGTGGAACTGAGAGGCATTTGTTTTCATAATGTTCTGCTTTTCATGCACCAGAATGGTTGAAGTTTGTCATTGACAGCTCTCAAATATTTTGTCCTTGTGCCTACTAATGAGGACAAAGTTGTACAGCCTCAGGTTGCCTTGTTAATTATTTTCCAATACCCTTCATGGAAACAATACACAGTTTTCACAGAACATATTGGATGCGAGATACATGATTTCAGACAATCAGACCTAATGAATTCTGAAAACTATGTGTTGGGGTAGGCAAAGTTCTGTCTATGCTGCAGGATTATATGGACATATTACAATAGAGTGTGAAGCTAATTTCAATAGTTGCAATATTGTCTAATTGTAAAAGAAATGAAGGGTTTGATTTTAAAAATCTCTCAGAAAATTAACAAATACCTGAACATATAGTTTGGTGCACAAATTAAAATTAGCATGCATGTGATTGCCTTTCCTATCTCAGTACTGTAGAGCTACTTTTAAACTTGCCCCATCCTTGATATTAGAATTACTGGGCTGGTAGATAACTCAGATCATAAATGGAAATGTTGTTTATGTAATGCACTAGGGTTTGGTTTACTGCAGGCTTGGCCCTTTTTCACCTATAAAAGTAAATGATGAACTTGGTCTCTAAGTGCTGAAATGGATTCAACTTTTCTGTAACTTTAGTCCATGTTTTAACCTTGTCTGAGCATTTTCTTTAAGACCATCATAAATGAACCACGAGGGATAAATGCCGTAGGAGTGAGCTGGAAGCAAAATCCTTCCCCGATCAACATTTCTTACGGATAATTTACGTCAGACTGATTTCCAAAGATTGTTTCTGAGATTGCACATATTTATCTAGTTATTTCTTAAGATGCATGTAATGAGATTGTATAGCTCCTCAGTTCTTTTCCTGTTTCTATATCAAATTAATTGAAACCTCCTCTACCAATATAATTTCATGTCTGCTGGTATCCCAAAGGCAGGCTTGTCAGTCACACAATCACTCTGCTGCTGTTCTGCAGTTGACCTGATTCAGCACTGAAAAAGAACAAGTGCTTCTATGCAATCAAACTGGAACTGATTGATACCAAAGAGACCTTGATAAGACTCACTTAGTACCAAGCACTGGTAGTAAGGCAGGCAAGACAGAGCAAGAGAGAATGCACTGGGGAAAACAGTTGCTCTGAAAGTTATTTATTTTTTCTTACAAACCCTTGCAGAAAGAAACAAGTGCAAATATACGAATAAGGTAATATCTGCGCATACATGCCATGCACATCACACATTCCTACCCACAGTGTAACTATAAGAATGTTAGTTGATTTTGGAATAAAGTCAAAACGTAGATTTGTTGGAGAAACTTTGAATGGCACATTTGACAAACCTGATAGTACCAAGATCCACAAGACCATGGTTCTATGATACTTCCATTTGAATTTAATTTTAAACAATTCAAAACTTTAAAAGTGAAACACATCAGTCCCCACTGATTATAGGCATAATTTGAAATTGTGATATTTCAAATAATTTAATTTTTTTTTTTTTTTTTTTTTTTTTTTTTTTATTGTTGAAGTCATAGTCCATAGCACTACGAAATTGTCACCCTGATGACTTATAACTGCAAGTTTTAACACTAAGGTCATGAAGGTTCTTCCTATTCCAGGAAGCTGATTAACTGATAACCAGACCCCTCAAGCATTTAAAACTTATTCTTGAGTAACATAATTTTTAAAATAACAGCATTCCATATACTGAGTAATGATACATTAAGGACTGCTATGCATGGTTCAGTATGAGAAAATAATCTGTGACTGTTTTCTCAGAAGAAAATTTTGAAGGACTACCATATTGGACCAGCAAGATTATATATCAGTTTGCCAATGCTTAAGCATCTCTACTAGTCCTCATACTTGGTCTGGGTTTGGTTATGGCAGTCTCACTTATTTGGATGTTTGTGATAGACCAAAGTTATATTCTTTCACAGAAATAAATGAAATTCACACACAGCTCTAAATGTTTACCTTTCGTTTCTAATTACCCAAGGCTTCTCGTATAATTAGCATAAGGGGAAAAATTTCCTTTCGTGGATAAGATAAAACTGACCTATTTTCAGTGCTGTAAAGTAACACTCTTTCATTGGGATGGTGACTGAGCACTGGAATAGACTGCCCAGAGGGGTTCTGGAGCCTCCTCAGAGATATTTTTGATGTGTCTGGGCAATCAGCATTTTGTGTCCTTGCTGAGCAGGGATTTTGGAGCAGATGACCTCCACTGTCCCTCCCAACCTCGACCATTCTGTGAATCTTTCATTCTGTGATTGTGAACTCAAAACCTACTCTGGTCCTTGGAATTCAGAGGAAGCCAAGGGCAACTTGATTGCCTCAGTAGACATCAGACACTCAGTAAAAGTATACCTCTGTCCCTGAATCCTCTTTCCCCAAACTCCAAATGGTAATTATCCTTGATCCTTCTTCTGAAATTAACAAAAATGTAGGCAAGGGAGAAGTATTTCTCTTAGGAAACAATAAATAAGGTTTATAAAGTTTCAGAATTTTCTTTTAAAATAAAAAAAAAAGTTGTGTTTTTTCCCTTAATATGTAATAGATCACAGAAATAGGAATTCTGAAATAAATCAACAGTTGCTACAAATAATTTATGTACAATGACAAAGCCAAATTTTGATTTTACAGAAGACTATATGGCTGACCTTCTGGTGTCACCTTTTCTGGAATCAAATTAAAGGCTGACTGTGTACAGCATCTTGACTTTTACAGAACAGAAGTTTTATGTGATTTATCACTTCTTTTTCACCAATTGAAAAAGAATTGGAAACAGAACTCTGGTCAGATATTGTTCAGAGTCTCACTAAATATCTAGGAAGATAACTCTTACTGCAATTAATGGATATTAGATCACGTATAGCCACTGAGAATGTAAGCTATGGATGCCTGTATACACTGAAAAAAACCCCAAAAACAAACCCTCCAAAAAAAAAGATACTACATGACTAGTTATGTGCTCTTTTGAAAGGCTGGAATCTGGACTCAGATTAAATTAATCTGATTCCCAATTCAAGTTTACTGCCCTTTCTAAGAAAAGGAAAGACTTTGAATGTGTATCTGAAAAAGCATGAAGTCTAAAAAACTCCTCAGGCAGTTTAATTTTTTGTTGTCCCACCACCTTTACTTAAATTTGAAGTATGTCTCACCTTTCAAAAAAAGATAATTAAATTGAGATAGTTATTCGCACTTTTATCTTTTTGTCCTCAGACTATTCTCAGAAAGACAGTAGTTCAGAAAAGAAATCTGAATGTGCAAGTTTTAAAAGAACACTACTAGTACAAAACCAGTGATGCCTTGCAACACAAAATTCTAGTTGGACAAGATACATCTTGAATGGATACAAGTCTTTTTGAAGCTACCAAAAATTATCTGCAAGGAAGCATTAGTAACAGCTTTGTAGAATGAGAAAAAAATACATGGTTTAGTGCTGTGTAGAGGTATCTTCAGATTAATGAAGATGAATTTTTTTCTGTTTGTACACAAAAGTCCTACTTATCAAACCTGATTTACTTTTATGATGAGGTAATCCAGTTGATGCAATCTTTTTGAATTTCAGTTAAGATTTCAATACTCTTACAGGATCCTTCTGGACAAAATGTCCAGCCCACAGCTGGATAAACACTTCATGGGGTGGGTGAGCAATTGGCTCATGGGTCGAGCACAGAGGGTGATAGTGAATGGAGTAGCATCAGACTGGAAACCTGTCAATAGTGATGTTCCACAGTGCTCCATCTTAGGCCCTGCGCTCTTCAACATCTTCATAAATGATTTGGACGCAGGACTTGAAGTGATACTAAGCAAGTTTGGAGATGACACAAAACTGGAAGGAGCTATTGACTCTCTTGAAGGTGGAGAGGCCCTGCAGAGAGACCTTGAAAAATTAGAGGACTGGGTAATCACCAACCATATGAAGTTCATCAAGGGGAAGTACTGCATTCTGTACCTGGGATAGGGCAACCTTGGATGTACATACAGACTGGGGACTGAGATACTGCAAAGCAGTGTCAAAGGGAAGGGACATGAGAGTCCTGGTAGACAGCAAGTTGAATATGAGTCAGCAGTGCCCTGGCAGCCAGGAGAGCCAACTGTGTCCTGGGGGGCATCAGGCAAAGCATCGACACCTGGTTGAGGGAGGTGATGGTCCTGCCCTGCTCTGCACTGGTGTGGCCTCACCCTGAATATTATGTGCAGTTTTGGGTGCCACAATGTAAAAAAGATATAAAGATATTTGAAAGCATTCAAAGGAAGGCAATGAGAATGGTGAAGGGTTTTGAGCAGAAGTCATATAAGGAGCAGCTGAGGGTACTTGGTCTGTTCAGCCTGGAGGAGACTGAGGGGAGACCTCAATGCAGTCTACAACTTCCTCGTGAGGGGAAGAGGAGGGTCAGGCACTAATCTCTTCTCTGTGGAGCCTAGTGACAGAACCTGAGGGAATGACCTGAAGTTGTGTCATTGGAGGTTTAGGTTAGATATTAGAAAAAGGTTCTTCCTCCAGAGGGTGGTTGGATAGTGAAACAGGCTCACCAGGGAAGTGGACACAGCACAAAGCCTTATAGAGAAGTGTTTGGACAATACTCTCAGGCACATGGTGTGACTCTAGGGGATGGTCCTGTGCCAGGCCAGGAGCTGGACTTTGTGATCATCCTGGGTCCCTTCCAACTTGGCACACTTTGTAATTCTGTTATATAATAAACCACCAACTTACTTTCTAACACTTATGAATGCAGGACACATTTTATTTAAATTTACACCCTCATAAGAAGACTATTTCCTAGATAGGATATACATGCAGTATCCAGTGGTCAAATGTAAATAGATCAGTAAGATCAGGGATCCCATTTGATGTGGACCAGAACAAGGACAAGCATGATACTTGTGTATGATACAATGTACATAGTGAGAGGTCGCACTAGAAGTATACTTTCATCTCTGTGTGAACATAACCCGTGAGAGCCTTCTCCAGTTGCCAGTTGCCCTCTGTGGATCTTCTAGAGTTTGCTGCAAAAAAAAAAAAAAAAATGTCTGGATCATTTTATTTCAGTATCTTCTCTTCAAAAGCTGTGTTTGGTTTTCTGTCCATGACAATTATGTAACCTATCTTCTGTCAGATGTATTAGTTACCTTGACTGCAATATCCATGTCTTGTAGGTTGGGATGTCCTGTGGGAAAGTTCCCTCTGTTTATATTCCACAGTAAGCAGCTACAATTATTTATTATTCTTAAATGCTTGTCTTTTTCTTCTTCATCAGTAAGAATCTGCACGGGACTCTACCTTCACACATGATATTATAATGTAGGTGGCAAAAGTGGGTACCTTCACCTGGAGCATCCCTCAGCATAAAACAAACTGCAGCTTCCAGAGAGGTGGAAGATGTATGTCATATCTGGGCATATGCAAATATTTCTGTTGAAGAACACAGCAACACGCATACTGAAGAAAGACAAAATTTTGCATGGTGGTGCATTCTGCTGTGAGTAGAGAACCAAAAGAAAATTTTTAAATCATGTCCTTCAAGAGGAGACCAGAATGATTTGTCACTCAGGAGGTAAGTTTTTGTATAAGGAAACTGTAAGCAATGGTCAGTAAATATTTCATGAAATGATAGAACTAAAACAATGCTCGAGAAGATTGGTTCAGATATTAAAAAAAAAAATTACTGCTTTTGTTTGTGCTGTGAAGAGACCCAAACAGAAGAAATATGTTTGCTCACCTACATCCATGAAAGTAGGTTGGAAATATCTAATCCAGACATAATTTTAATTCCCTCATCATCAGGATTTATGCAAAGTTATGCAAAATGTACATATCCCAAAAAGGTTTAATTTCCTGAAACGTCAAGAAATTAACTCTGAAAATACTTTTTTGAAGAAATTTATTTTAGATCATTGATATTCTCTGATAATATCAATCTTGTGTTCTAAGTAATTATATATTCCAAAAAAAGCCTTTTTTTTTGTGATTTGGCAACTGTTCGCTGACTCTCTTAAACCTCCCCAACTTTTTCTTCCATTTATTACTACCATCTTCTATATCTGTGTTGTTTTTTCCCATATATTTTACTGTACTGTGGAACTATTTGGCCTATTATACATTAGAAATAAATGATGATTACTAACTTAATTTTCCAGAAAACATTGCCCTCGTCACTCTTCTTTAAATAGATTGTTCAAGCAGTTTTCTCTTTTTCTTCAAAAAGAGGTGACTGTCTTCAAGCCAGAGACAGATGTGCTTTTCTAGTCTCAAAGAGGAAGAAAGGAGAGGCAGATATTTCTCCTGTCCAGTGATGACATTAACTTCAATATTTTGATCTGAAAACCATAATTTTCCCTAAAGTGAAAGAGAAATAACAGACTAGTTAAGCATCTATCTCATGAAAAAAATATTAAAGATCATATTCATAACCTCAGGGTTGTCTCCTTTGCTACGGAGAAGCACACTGAGATGTACATTCAGGCCAGATAAATGCACTGGTAGGATTTTAACACAAAAGCCTGGACCCGTTGGGTGTTAGTCCCTGTTTTTTGTTAAAAAGTTTCATTTTGACAAGCTACAACATACTTTCATTCAAAATGACCTCTTGTCTGACACAGATAAAATGAAGAAGAAAGAGAAGGGAGAAAAAAGGAAAAAGTGGCTTTGCTTTCTGAAGATAACCATCCTCCTCAGGCACAGTCAAATCAGAAGAGCTGTGAAATAAATATTCAATAATTTGATGAGGAAAAAAGCCCTCTTGACCTTTTGTGCAGCCCATTAACACAGTCCACTAACACCTGCTTTGTAATTATTGTGCTAATCAAAGCAGCAGGGTTCACCAATTGCCACATTTCTGTATAGATTTCCAGCTTTGTTGCCATGTTGCTATCTCAGTTAGTCTGCAGCACTCTTAATGTAGCCTTCCCCTGCAGGAAGAAAATTGGTTTCAGATGTGAATTCTTCATAATGAAGCAATCCTTTAATTTATAGTGAACTTATTATGCATTGTGTTGAAACTAATTTTCTTTATTCTAGAAGTATATGTGTGCTTAAAACCTAGAGGTAGAAAAAATGATATTCAGATTTGTCCCAAAATGAGATATTTGGGAATAGTTTACTAAAAACAGACAAACTGTCACAGTCACAGAGTTGAAAAAGCTGTTCAATCAATATGCTGTTTGCTTAGGTTCTGTCCACGCATGCACACAAACAAATCATTTTATGTCATATATTTCATGTCTACTTGCAATATTAATACTGTTAGAATTACTGAAATGTCACCTGGAAAGCAGAAAAGCATCTGAAAACTGTCATGTGGATAAGGTTCCCATGGAAACCAATTTCCTTGATATCCATGTGTTCAATATAAATGCCTGTAATTTTGTTTGGATACTCATGAAAAAAAAAAAAAGGCCATAACAAAAACTTGGAAATAACTTACACATTTTTAAAAGATTGTAAAAATATTCATTTAATGCACTGTATGTCTCTTACAATGGAATAGCACTAACCCGATCAGCATTCATCACTTCTCGCTGTAGCTTTCACGCTACATATGATGCGAACGGCTTGTTGACTTAGAAAACCTAAGGATTTTACCAAAGTAAATACAGTGCCTTGAGCTCTTCTTTCAGTATATAGAGTTACACCGGAACAGCAAGATTAAGCACATTTGCAATGTAGACTACAACATCTTTGAATTCCTTCCTTCAATTCCAGAAGACTGATTATCTTACACAGTACTTCTGTGTCATAGTAACACATTAATTCCAGAACAGGAGACACTGCCCCTACCAAAAATTACTTACGATAAAATTGTGTGTGGCAGACAGGATTGGTTACATGTCAAAGTAATTGATGAGAGATACAACACTTTCATAAGGCAGTCTGTGATATGAGTTAACAAAGGAAATTAGCAAAGGAAATAGTCCTTGTGAATAAGCATAAAGTTTATTCCTCAAAACACAAACAAAAAAAAACACCAACCAAAACCGAAAACAAATCGTAAAAGGTTTGTTAGCGGTTTATGATTTTTTTCATATTAAGAAATTTGGTGCCTTTAAGGCTTCATTTTATTTTAGGTTTGGTCTCCTTATGTCCTGGAGTCATCTAAGGCTACGTTAAAGTCACCTCTACCCTAAATTTCTTCAGCCATCTCGTATCCTTAGACACACTGGGTCTTTAACAGCTGACGTTTCTGTTTACCTTGTAAATTCTACCATGAAAGACATGCTCCAGTTATCGAAGTAAGATTCGTTCTAAAAGCATGAATATGCATATACATGTAAATTAAAATAACCGGTGAGTATTTTTTCCACCTTTTTACAGGAGATCAAATATGAAAATCAAATATTTCAAAGACATCTATATTTAGTTTAAGAAAACAGAAAGTAAGGATTCTTTCTTTTTACTTTTTTTATGTATAGGAGAGTGTCAAGCCCAACACCCTAGAGGCAGAGAGAATTTGTGTTTGAGTGAGACAACACTGGTAATACAGGGGGAAAAGTAAGCATAGAGACTTTTTGCTTTCCTCAAAACAAGTTTGTGAAGATTTTCAATTGTAAGTTGTATTGCTTCACTGGGTCCCTTAAACTGTATACTATTTTATAAAGCTGATAACCTAGATTTTCTGTGCTATGTGTCGAAGTATTGAGCCCATGTCAAATAGAAATAAGAAATGTGCTTAAAGTTTGAGATAATTCTTCTTGGTGGTCGTGTTGTTACAACTGCAGCAACAGCTGTAACAATTACAACTTTTGCAGAAAGTATAACAGCACATTTTGTCTCTTTAAATATGTTCTACTTACCACAAAAATGTTAACCTGAGTGCGCTTAGATATATTGCCTACCTATCCAATTCAAATTGGATAGAAAGCAGAAAATACTTTAAAATTTTATTAGCTATTTCCTGGACGGAGGAAAAGACTGCATTATACTTCTGATAACTGGTCATTAATGTCCCTGATTCTGAATTAATATCCTTAATTCTGGCTATGCCGTACTGATGATATGCCTTGGCACTGAATGAAGACCTGATGTTTTCTCTGTAGGTTACATCACTTTTTCCTTTGTGTGAGAATACCTACTGTTACATACAGATAAACTTTGAATATAATTTTATTTTGCAGTTTGTTTTCCTGGTTAAAAAAGAACTGAAATCATTCTATTGCAGTTCCAACATATTGAGACAAGGTCGTTCTGAGATTCTTTTTCAAATACTGTGCAGTCAGTATGTCAAAGTCATGAAAAAATGTTTCTGGATAGTCAAAGGACGTGCACAAAACATTCTTAGGGTGAATTGTGGAAAAGGACAGGAGAAGAAAAAACAGGATTGTAGGGTTTGAGGGCTTAAAGTGAGAGTCACAGAGGAAATAGGACAACAAAGATTTTTGTCTTCAGCAAGCTACCTCTTACTTTTCAAAGAAGTTTGACTAAGAAATCAATAAGGAAAGTGTCTTGATGTATCTAAATTTGAATTACATGATATTACTAACAAAATTGAAGTTTTTCTTTCCTTTGTCTTCAAAACTCATGGAAATATAAAAAAAAATCCCATCAATTAAAAAATAATAGTTTTTATGGTAGATCCCAACATTAAGATGATTTTCAGGCTTATTATTATTGTCCTCAGAATGATTTAGCACTTAGATATATCCTTGGATGTTTTATAGAGAAAAAAGACCATATTTCTTCTTGCCAGGCTCAGATTTTTTTGTTTTCATTTACCAAGATTTTAATGTTCAATAATTATAATTAATTCTTTCTGAGATGTTTTTCCTTTGTGTATACTAAAGTACTACACTAAAGATTTTTTTCCTGAAGATACAGGGCCATGGGCAACCTCATCTAGTGGTTGGAGTTCCTGCCTAAGATGGGGGAGTTGGAACTGTATGATCTTTAAGGTATCTTCCAACTCAAATCATTCTATGATTATTTGATTCTGTGATCAGCTTGTGAGCTCTAACACAGAATTGTGCTTCTTGTACTTCATAAAAAAGATTCTTGGTCATTTTTCTTGTTTACCTGACTGAATAACACAAATCTCATAATAGAGCTCCATAACAGAGATAGTACCATAATTTTCTTCCTCATGAGATCTTCTTAGAGTTTTAATGAAAACATTAGTTTTAAGTAAATAACTGCGAGGTTTTTTACTTATGATTTTGACTAACAGTACTCATCAGGAGCTGATGTGATCGAAAACATACATTTCAAAAATTCCTTAATCCCTCATCCGGAGGCAATTACAGTTTTATGCAAGACTTTTGAAGCCTAAATTCATTTGTGTTTTTCATTTTACACTGCCAAGGTTGGGGTATCTACAGCCTCTCCCGGGCAATCTTCTGCAGTGTTTCACCACCCTCACAGTAAAGAATGTCTTTCTAATATTCAGCCTAAATTTCCTTGCTTTCAATTTGTACTCACTGCTCCTTGTCCTATCACCACAGTTCCTGCTGGAGAGTCCCTCTGGGGCTTCCCTGAAGTAGGCCCCCTTCAGATACTGGAAGGTTGTTATGAGGTCTCCAAGCAACCTTCTCCAGGCTGAACAGTCCCACCTTTCTCAGCCTGTCTTGTTAAGGGAGGTCTTCCAGTCCTCTTATCAACTTTCTGACCTCTTCTGGACTTGCTCTGACATTTCCATGTCCTTCTTATGTTGGGGGGCACTAGAACTGCACACAGGGTGTGGGTCTCAGAGGAGCAGAGTAAAGGGGGAGAATCACCTCCTTCAGCCTCCTGGACACGCTCTTGTTGATGCAGCCCAGGACCTATTTGGCTTTCTGGGCTGTGAGCACGCACTGCTGGCTCGTGAGTTTTTCATCAACCATCATCTGCAAGGCTGCTCTCACTCACTTCTCTGCCCAACCTCTAAGTGTGGACAGCACCTTGAGCAACCTGGTCTAGTGGGAGGTGTCCCTTCCCATGGCACATGTATTTGGGACTAGATGATCTTCAAGGTCCATTCCAACCCCTTAAAACTCTGTGATCCTATGATTTGAGAAGCCAGGATAACATCTCTGGGAGGATCCGTATAAGTTCTCTCACTGATAATCATAGAATCATAGAATCATAGTAGAATCTATGATTCTATGATTTGACTTCTGTGTGCAAATACAGTGGCAATAGCACAAACCTAATTATAAATGAGAGAATTTATTTTGTTTGTTTCTCCTCTAAAAGCAAAAAGACATCACATAAAAATGTTATTTAAATAAAAACCACCTGTAAATGACTGTATTCATCTAAATAACAGAAAATGTGTACACTGGGATACAGTGATAATGTAACCCATAATATACTCCTGAAAGCATCTCACTTGTAAAAGAAAAGACATCTAAGAAAAAAAAAAATATCCTAGTAAAGCCTGTTTTCTAGAGATCTAGATTGTATTCCCGTTGCAGAAAAATCCTTTCATGACATGAAAGTTTTAATTTGCAAATTTGGATGAAAAAAACATTTCTGTGCTCTAGAAAACTGTGTTGCATATAGATACTTTTTGTGGCTTTTTGGTGATTTTTGGAATGCACTGTAGAAGCACACAGTATTATTTTATATACCATGTTATGCTCTGTATGTATTTTTTACCTGTTTTTATAACATAGTAAATGATCATGGTAAAGAAGTATTATGTGTTAGGTTGTTTTGTTTTTTTGTTCCTCTTTGAATGAAGTAATGTGATTGTATTTTTAGTTTTTCCAAAATTACTGCAAGACTATCATATTTTTAACAAGTTTGGAAGAAATAAAAGTGATGTGACAGAGAGTACTGTTTCTTTAAGAACAAGATATTAACTTCATTTTTGTTATGTTTCTTTCCAGGGATACTGAATATTAGGCAAACTAATTTTTTTTTTTTTCCAGGTAGTAATGAAACTGAGTAGCTCCTGTTCTGAATCTTCATTTACAACAGAGTTTCAGCCACCAACTACCCATTCAGGCTTGTAAGTTCAATTTTCCCACATGTTTTCACATCTTTTCTATATCCCAGTTAAGTTCCATCTTGCCATCTAGAAGCCTTAAGTTAACCATGTATATCATGGTTTGATTTAAAAAGTCAAATGTAATAGAAAAGGGGGAAAACATAAAAGAGAAGTAATCACATAAACTCTGTGTCTCAGCCTCATAAGCTCTGTAGTTCTAGTTATTCATCACCCAAACTTAATTTAAAGTGACTGGCCTGATGCTACGTTGGCTGCCACTTAGGCTCTGACTAGTGCTACTGCTGTGTATCATCAGAACACCTCCTGTTGGACAGAAAAATGTCATTGCTTCTGGCTAGCACTGCAAAAAGATGTCATGTTACAGGAATCTGTTTGGTACCTGGAATATGGTTTGAGCAGTCACAGTCTCATTTGACTAAAATAAAATAAAATGGAATAAAATAAAAAATATGGGAAACGCCTAAGAGACAGTGAGCGAGAAAGGAGCGACTGGCTTACAAAAATATCCCTGGATTTTTATAATAACAAATCTGACATACTGAAGAAGCTGGAGTAACAGCTGTCATCAGATTGAGGTAGAAGGTGACCTCTCCCAGAAAAAGGTGTTCCTGGAGTTCCTTGGCTGACACTACGGTGGATACATCAGCTTAAATACATCTTCATTTAACTGCATATGGTTGCAGCTAAAATCTCAAAACTCAGTAGGAATACATAAACACACATGCACACAGATATATATATATATAAAATATAAAATATAAAATATAAAATATAAAATATAAAATATAAAATATAAAATATAAAATATATAAAATATAAAATATAAAATATAAAATATAAAATATAAAATATAAAATATATATATGAGGAGAGGTCACATATATATAAAGAATATAGACAATGCTATAGTGGCAACAAAAAGATGAGGAAAGCTGTAGAAATCTAAGACAATTAGTGGAAGGAAGAAACTTAAGCACACTCCCCATTGTTTATAGGGTACATGACCTCAATTTATAAGAAACATATAATTTAAACTCCTAATTTCACATATCCTCAGAGAATTTGCCTGTACAGCTAAATTGTTGCGTTATCGCTAATGGGGGCTCATTCATGGTGGAAATATCAAGGACATTTTGAATAAATCACTTTAAAGTCAGTTAGTTTTACAAATATGCTATTTATTTCAAGTTAAAATAATGCACATAGTCAATTAGCTCAAAGGAGCTTATGTGCTATATGTTCTCTACCTACTGCACTTCACTTTTTTTTAAATCTGGGCAAATCCACAGTTACTCCATAGTTATGGAACCTGAAGAGCTCTAGGAATTACATAGGAATAACTGTCTTTATATATACAAAAATACATACACATGTATATATGTATATTCGTACGATTTAGAAATAATTATTAGAGATCTTTTCTTTTTTTTTTTCCATTACAGATTAGAAGTCTTCCTTTTCTTTACTGTGTTCCCCTCCCCTTTTTTTTTTTTTTAAAAAAACTAAACAAAGATAAGAGAATTCATAGAAGTAAGGGAAATTCAGTTTTGCTGAAGAATGTCTTGAATGTTATGTATATTCTTTAAAAATATAATTTTATTGTATTGTTTTATACATCTATATATTTATAGTAAACATACACAGTGATAAATGTAAAGCTAAACACCAAAGAGAAGATTTTGTGAAGGACTTGGCATTCAAGTGCAGAGTGTGTTTGTGTAAAATGCATTTCCTGACTCTGCCTACAGCTTAAGCACGTTCAATTTAAAGAAAGGCTTGTGACCCAAAATAGCATTACACCAGATACGAGTATAATCCATCATTAGTGGAAGAAAAGTATAGTTATCTTAAAAAACATGATGTGTTGGGTTGAAGGCGTGTGACAGAAAGTTTTAAAATGGCTGCACATCTTTGGAAGTGTGACATTTTGTACTGGCAGGAGCAGAAGCAGGCATAAGAGACTGAAGAAAGGAAAATGCCTAATGAGGTTTGAAGGGAAAGTTATTATAGTGCCTGGTCCAAAACACACCCTAATCAATTTGTGGTGCTCTTTTTTTCTAATTGGCTGTATCAGATTCTTTTCCAGAGTCTGCACTTCTTTCATATTAACACATACACCATGCAGGGATAAAACAAGGGAAGGCTGGGAAAAGTAGTTTGGGTGATAACACTCACAGAAACTGCATGGGTTGCATGGAGGCAGTAGTTTATGCCAGTTGAAAAACTTGTTAGTATATACATTTTTTTAAACAATAAGGATTTGCAACTTTCCTGTCAAATGTTGATATATTCTCCATGTATATGCAAAAGAAAAACTAACAATGTTCAATGTGATATCTTAGGTAAAATATATAACTCTCATTATAAAGAAGAATCAATGTCATACCATTTTTTTCCCAAAATTATTTAGGATTTAAGTTAACTTTCAACAGCAAAGTGCATGGTGACATGAAGCAGAAAACTTGAGTTATTCAATGAAGTAGGGATGGCACTTTCCTATTCTTACTTTTATTCTAGAAAATAAAAAACTAAGATTATTAAAAATATGATTTTTAATTCCAGACATTTAAAGTAATTAAAGAACAGTTTGGTACATGATGTAATACCAACAGTTAAATTCTAAGTATTGTTAGAAAGGTGTTAATATGAATTTTGTCTGGTGTAGGTAGCAACTTTAATACAGATTTCAAAGCAACTTATTTAAAGCCAAAATTACTTCCATAGAAAGTTTACAGAAAATATAGCTATCCTATAACCTGCAAGAGTCTGCCAGAACACAAAGACTGTAAACTCAGGTAATCAGTCTGGCTTTTGCATGTTTTTCTATTTAGTTTGTGTCATGATTACACATTGCCTAATGTAGAGCTGATGTTGGAAAACAAGTTGACAGCTATGTGAGAGAGCAGGTAGCGTCACTAGGAAGAATTATATTTCATTATGTGCTGCTAAATACAGAATTTATGGAATTGATGCTAACAGAAAATCATCATGCTAACTAACAGAAATTATCACAGAATCACAGAATCACAGAATCACAGAATTACAGAATCACAGAATTACAGAATCACAGAATATGCTGAGTTGGAAGGGACCCATGAGGATCATCAAGTCAAGCTCCTGGTCCTGCACAGGACACCAATGTGCCTGAGACTATCTCCAAATACTTCTTGAACTCTATCAGGCTTGGTGCTGTGATCACTTTCCTGGGGAGCCTGTTCCAGTACCCAACCACCCTCTGGGGGAAGAACCTTTTTCCTAATATCCGGCCTAACCTCCCCTGACACAACTTCAGGCCATTCCCTTGCATCCTGTCACTGGCCACCACAGAGAAGAGATCAGTGCCTGACCCTCCTCTTCCCCTCATGATGAATTTGTAGACTGCAATGAGGTCTCCCCTCAGTTTCCTATTCTCAAGACTGAACAGGCCAAGTGACCTCAGCCCTTCTGTATACAGCTTCTGCTCAACACCCTTCACCATCTACGTTGCTCTCCCTTGGAGGTTTCTAAGAACTTAAAAACTTTCCTATATTGTGGTGACCAAATATTGCACCCAATATTCAAGGTGAAGTTGCACCATTGCAGACCAGCTTATAGCCAGCACTGAGACTGGGCTGACGTTTTCATGACTGATAAAGGGTATTTTTGTGATTTTTTTGTTTGTGTTTGGTTTTTTTTTTATTTGTTTGGTTGGTTGCTTTTCTGTGGGTGGTTTTGTTTTTGTTTTGGGTTTTTTGGGGGTTTTTGCATGGGTTTTTATTTGGGTGGTTTTGTTTGGAGTGTTGTTTGGTTTGTTTGTTTGTTTGTTTCTCTGTTTAAGCATAAAGAAAAAAAACAATCTGTGAAAACATCAAATAACTAAATTTACTTTTTCTTTATTGCCATAGAAATAATAGTAGATGGATCCTCAATCCTATCACATTATCAGCAGTATCAAGTAGGTTTGTACAGAACAGCTGGAAGTACACTACAGTATAAGTAGAGACCACCTTGTAGGTAAATTAATGTACCATTCTCCTAAAGTACTCTTCCTTTGACAGTGATGAAAATATAGAAACATAGAATGGTTTGGGTTGGAAGGACCTTAAAGACCATCTAGTTCCAACCCCTCTGCCATGGGCAGGGACAGCTTCCACTAAATGAGGTTGCTCAGAGCCCCATACAACCTGGCCTTGAGCACCTCCAGGGATGAGGCATCCACAACTTCTCTGGGAAACCTGCCCTAGAGACTCACCACTCTCATGGTAAAAAATTTTTTTCCTTATATCTAATCTAAACCTACTCTCTTTTAGTTTGAAGTCATTCCCCCTTGTCTTGTCACTACATGCCCTTGTAAATAGTCTCTCTCCTTTCTTATAAGCTCCCTTCAGGTACTGGAAGGCTACAATTAGGTCAGCCTGAGGCCTCCTCTTTTCCAGGCTGAACAAACCCAGTTCTCTCAGTTTGAAAACAGTTTAGAAAATGCTCATTAATACTTTATTTCTTACCAGCTGCTGCTATCTGTAACATAAGATGGATGAATCACCAGTTGACATAATAGGAAGGTTATATTGCATAATGCACTATGAGATGATGTGAATAGTGTATTATGCCCACTGTAGGATAATACCCTTGTGGAAGATATAAAACATTTGATACACACTACCAATGTTATTACAAGGTTCTCTTTTTGTATCATGTCTGCGTAACATGGAATTCTACATGGTGCTGAGGCACTAATAATAGACACCCCATAGCTTTCCATATTCATGTTCCCTGACAGAAGCTACAAAGTCTAGTACAGCTTCTTTCCAGCAGGACAATGTGCTCCTCAAACACAGGCTTTCTCAATATACTGTGCACCTTTGGGTAGTAATGGGGATTTTTCAAGTTTCTTTGTGTGGGCAGAGCTCATCTGGTTCACTTATTGCTAATACTGAAAAGGGTGCTTCTAGGGCATTCTGGGGTTTTTCGCTGTTTTGAAATTCTGTAAGTTGATGATTATTACTAGGTGAATTTTTTCATGAAAAATTACACTTGGATATGAAATCTTCAAAGAAGGTTTATGCTTCTTTGAGAATGCCAATTTTTTTAAGATAAAATGATGATGCTTTGGTATGAAACCTCATTTTATTTCCATGAGAGAATCCTTTTTCGCTGTTCTTCATCCAGAATAGATGTTGAGCTGCTATATCACTACCATTTTGTCTATGCATAACCTTTTTCTTCTTCCTTGTCATTTTTGGATGCTGACTACCTTGTTAGATTCATGAGATCTTGGTATTTTCAGTTTTAGTGCTCAAAAACACCTAATCTGCCAATTATATAGCAACCTGAAGATTAGTTTTCAGCATACAATGCATCATAACATGTGGTTTCTATACAATCATAAAATCAGAGTGATTTGGATTGGAAGGAACCTTAAAGATCATCTAGTTCCAACCCTCATGCCATGAGTTAGCACCCACCTCTCACTAGACCAGCTTGTTCACAGACCCATCCAACTTTGCTGGGGATGAGGCATTCATAGCTTTTCTGGACAACCTGTTCCAGTGCCTCACCACTCTCACGGTAAAGAATTTCTTCCCTATATCTAACCCAAATTTCCCCTCTTTCAGTTTGAAACCATTGCTCCTTATCCTATCACTGTAGTTCCTGATGAACGGATATCTTTATCATAGACTCGCTCTGACAGTATTTAAGTCTTATGAGAAAAAGCTAAATTTGAGGCTGGTGCTGCTGGACTGTGCAGCACAGTGGTTGCACTGGAAAGTTCAGTCTTCAGTGGTGCTGTCTAAGACCCTGCTGAATCCCACAATTGTGTTGAATTTTTTTTCTCTTATAAGCTAGATGCCCAAACCTGGCCTTGACTGCAAGCTATGGATCGTGGTTCAGCACTAGCACAAACATACTTAACTTGATGTAATCTTCCTACCAAATACCACTTGTTTTTTGTTAAAAAAAAGGTTTATTAAAACTTTTTTTACCCTTCTTTCTCTACCTAACAGGAAAAGTATGGTAGAAGATGAAAGATGTCTTGTTTGTTATTTAGTATATTTTAGCCGCTTCAGGACTCGGAAAGTCTGAAGTCATGATAATTAAATGGATCGTACATTGGAAATGTATACTTCTCTATATGAAAAGGTAAAAAAAAACAGACCAAAGAAAATCAAAACCCTGACACTTGATTTTATCAGTGGTAGTGTCTTAGGGAAAATAAGGCAGTTTGCAGAAAAGATTTATGCATGCAAGTTAGGGAAGCATAAAAGTTGACCCTAGATTTTTCCTATCTGCTAGGTCCCTGTTTGATTTTATTTTAATTAACCCAAGATACAGTTCTCTTGCTCACTGACATTAAGAAGAAAAATTCATGGTGACTCTTCCAAAAAAGTTTGAATGGAGATGAATAGATGGTTTGAAACAGGTCAGAGAAGTTTCTCAGAACTAATTACATTAATTTACTGGCACTTCTCTGACTATAATTTCAACAGCACTAACTCCTAAATATTGGAATATTTTCCATTTTATAGTATCCTGGTTGCTCTGCCAAGAAATGTGATGTTTAAAACATAAGGCTTCTAACTGATCTTCAGCTTCTTCTTATCAGCTAAAGAAATGACAATCTGGTTAAAAATTAGATCCACCGACTTGGCTCTGCATGAGGCAGAGAAAGGGACTGTACTCATGAGAGCTAGAAAATGTCTGGGGCAAAGAATTAGGCCAAGGAAGTATCCTGGCATCAGTATTTTTGCTGTACCTCTCTCCACATTTTACCTAGTGTATTGGGTGTAGTTGGCAATGTCTCAGCAATGAGACAGCTAAAGATGAGGGACGTCCCTATGCTGGATGCATTTGGTTCCAGCTAGCTCCAATGGACCCACTGCAGGGCACAGCTGAGACCCTCAGCCAAACATGATAAGGAAAGGGTAAAACACAGCAAGGGAGCTGTGAGAGACAAGTGAGAAAGAAAAGGGCAAGAAATAGCCCTGCTGACAGTAAGGTGAGAGGCAGAGAGGGAGGGGAAGCTTCAGGGTTTAGAGCAGAACAGAAGCTGGAGCAGATATCCACACTGTAAGCCATGAAGGACCCCATGCTGGAGCATGGTGGATATTTTCTGAAGGAAGCTGCAGTCTGCAGAGAGTCCATACCTGCATCCCATGGGAAGGGCTGCAGGGATAAAAGTGTGAGGGGGAAGGAACAACAGAGAAGAACTGTTATGGACTGACCACAACCCCCATTTCCCATCACCCTGGTCCACTTGGCCATGAGGTAGAGGAGTCAAGAATGAAGGAGTTAAGTCAGGCCTGGGAAGAAGGGTGAAGTGGTCTTTTAGGTTTTTTCCTCACCATTTGGAGGTATATTAATTAACAAAAATTTAAATAAATTTCCCCTAAATGGATTTTGGGTTGTCTGTAATGGTAATGTCTGAAATGGTAATTACCAAATGATCTCCCTATATTTATCTTGAGTCATGAGGTTCTTTGCCTTATTTTTCCCCCTGTCCCACAGAAGAGCAAGAGAGCACCTGAGTGGCTGTGTGGTAGCCAGCCAAGGTCAACTCACCGTGCCTATGTAGTTAGTGGCCAGTCTTCAAATTCTTTGTTCCCTTGAAGGGAGTTGGATGACAAGTAGACTGTAGAAGTAAAAGAAAGAGTAAGACAAGAGGATAGAAAAGTACAAAGGCAATTTAAGTGGATAGTGAGGTCATCGGGTGTCCAAAGCAATACAGATTTTTCTTTTTTCAAATATTATTCAGAGGGAAGTAGAATCTATGAACTTCACAGGGGCAGATTTTTATCATTGCAAATCATATCTCCTTTGCTTCCATAATGGTTATGCCAATTTGTGACAGATGAAGATGTATTGTACCTTGAAATCATCTTGCAGACCAAAGTAGTTTAGAAAACCTGTCTTTTAGCATAATAAAAGAAACTGTCTAATATTTATTGATTTTTTGGTGTCTGTGTGTGTTCCTGCCCCCCCCCCCTCAGTGTTTCAGAAATAGGAACACATATTTGAAACCCTAATGATAATGTTAAAATTCCCAAGGATTCAACAAAGGCTAAGACAGGAACAAGAGAGAAGATGACGGAGGATGTAGGATATGTAGCATAGTATATGGATATTTAGAGTTGAGGTCTCCAAGGCATAATCAGAATCTAACTTGCATGTGGAATATAGAAGTTTTTGTCACATCTCTCTCCTTACCTAATGCCTTTTCCCCGTAATTGTTCCATATTTCTTTGCTTTGCTATTTTCTGTTACAAATGTTCTGCTTTTTTATCTACTTTATTTTTTTAGCCCTCCCCTCCATTACTTTCTAGTTCTATTTTACAATCCTTTCAGCAGTTATGGTTTTCACATTCAGTTTCAACAAATGTATTTCACATTAAGCAAAATGGGCACATCCATTATTATTGAACATATTCTTTTGAGAAGTAATAGTAGCTTGGGCTATGTGTACATTACTATGTATGACTATGCACAGAAGTTTTCTTACTTTTCAGAAAAGCACAGTAAAATCTATTTGGTACTTTACAGAGCTGTGAAGCAGGATATTTTTTGCAGATTTTTTTTTTTTTAGCTTAGTATCTGAAATCAGAATTGTTCCAAAATATATTTCAAAATGTACAGTTTTGTTTTGTGTTTTTTTTTTTTTTTAATTCTCTTTTAACTGATAAGATTAATTGACAAAACCCAGCAAAATGAACTGACAAGGACAATAGTTCTACTGGAAAACAGTAACAGATATATATGACAAGAAGAATCCCCCCAAAATGGTAAAGACCTAGTTGTCTTGGAAATATTACAAGGAAACTTTTACAAAGAAAGTACTCTGGTATCAAACTAATAAATTCAAAAATATTTATTAAAATATTAAATATTTTAATTAATTAATAATATCAGCTCCTCTGCTGCTCAGCACAACTTGGATGAACTTCAGGGAACATTAAACAGAGATTTAAATAAAACAACTCCATAAATATCTCCATAAATAAAATTTAAATCTTGTCACTGATGAAAAACCATTTCTGTTCATTCAAGAGCAATATTTTTCTGAACTGCCTCAGTTCAGGAAGGATATTGAGGTGCTGGAGCAGGTGCAGAGGAGAGCAACGAGGCTGGTGAAGGGACTTGAACACAAGTCCTATGAGGAGAGGCTGAAGGAGCTGGGGTTGTTTAGCCTGGAGAAGAGAAGGCTCAGGGGAGACCTCATTGCTCTCTACAACTATCTGAAAGGAGGTTGTAGCCAGGTGGGGGTTGGTCTCTTCTCCCAGGCAATCAGCCCGTAAGACAAGAGGGCATGGCCTTAAGCTGTGCCAGGGGAGGTTTAGGTTAGATATCAGAAAGAAATTCTTTACAGAGAGAGTAATCAGCCATTGGAATGGGCTGCCCAGGGAAGTGGTGGATTCTCCATCCCTGGAGGTTTTCAAGACGAGGCTGGACGTGGCACTTAATGCCATAGTCTAGTAACCATAGTGGGGTTGGATCAAGGGTTGGACTTGATGATCTCCGAGGTCCTTTCCAACCCGTCTGATTCTATGATGATTCTATGATATTCTTTACATGAAAACATGATCTCGGAGTATTGCACAGAACACAGCTAATCACATATTAATTAATTCATAATTAAATCACAGTCATACACAGAAAATATTAGCAATATAATAGCTACACCAAGAGTCATGAAAATAATTTTTCAAAACAAACTGAATGTAAAAAAAAGAATTGATATAATTATGTTTGGGTTTTTTTCCATTTCATGGTATGATTCTTCCCCTAGACACCAAAGATAAATCCATGGATTTTTGAACCATAAATTTTCTAGTCTCAGTTGTAGCACCTTGTATCAATAACCTGCAGTGTAATCTGGCTGCAGCTGAATGATTGTGCATTATCCTCCCTCTGAAAGTGAAAATCTTTAGTGCTGCTCAGCCCAAGAACATTTTCAGCACACAAAGCTCCTGACCCTGAGACAGACTTCTCTGCCTGAGATAAGGAAAAGAAGGGAATGGTTCTTTGTACATCTTGACACAAGTGTTAGCTTTGTGGATAGCTTTTCAGAGCCATAGTGGAGACGAAAGTAAGTTGAGAATCAGAGTGAATACCCATGTCTCTGATTTCCCCCTTCTCACCCATACTGTTGTGGGAGGCTTTGATATGAGTCTCAGCAGCAGGGAGGATGCCAAGACAACTCACCACTCTGATGCCATCTTACACTCCTCTAACATTACTTCACAGTCCAGAGGCAAGGCTATTGCACTTCTGCTCCTCTGTGGCCCCTTGTAAGTGTTTGATCTATGGAGTCAGAGCAGAGTACAGGGATAATACTTATTCCAACACAGGATAGTCTGTAAAATAGACACAACTTCAGCAAATTGCTTCACTTTGGCGATGACATGACTTAAGCTAACCCTCCTTCCCAGGATGGCAAAGACCCTTGTAAAAATCTGAGTATGCTTCAGAGAGGTATCCGCGAGTAGGAGAGAAAATGGCACACCTTACAGGCTTTCCTATGTGTTTCTTCATTTCTTAGCCCATCCCCCTTGATCACTTGACATGATCTAGTTCTCATTATTTGTACTTAGAACACTGTACACTGATAACAGTTTCTTTTTTAGCTTTATTTCTAAGCTATATGAAAAGAAAAATATATGGAATACAGAATAAGCCTGGACTGACAAATGAAAAATGGAAATTTATTTATTTATGTTGTTAGTTAGTAAGTGTCTGTTGCCTATGATTCTATTCCATTTTCATTGTTTTATTGTTATCAGATCTGGAAGGAAAGCTGCCAGGAAAATTGCTTACTTTACAGATCACTGGTTAAAGTCCAGAAAGTCAGCTGGCATGAAAAATGCCTGAGCTCAGAAAGAGACTTGAAAGTTTTTGTACCGTTGTTCCAAACTTCTGATCCATAAAAGAGTTATCAGAACTCAAAAGTAAGGTGATCTGCTGAACAGTTTCAAGCAGAAAGATTTGGGTTACGAATTCGATTAACAAATGCAATTACAAATTACTATTATACCTTGAAGTATGAATAAAAACATGCTCATTCTTATCTCAATCCATTGCAGGTACAGGCAAACTTTAAATCAGGCACATCCTCAATTTTTAATAGAATTGTTCTTATCAAGATTAAGCCTCCTCTTAAGATTAGGGAGATTTGTTGAGGCACAAAATGTCTATTTCCAGATTATGGACATTAGGGAACTAATGGTTCAATAAATTTGCAATTTTACAAAAGGATAGTGATGCCTCAGAGCTTTTTGTCTTTTTAATTTTTGTGGATTTTAGAGTAGTTGTGTAGTGAATGTAGATTTTAATGTAGCTGTATTATATCTCTTAGCCTTAACATAGTGGTTACCCCATTCCATATCAATCCCTCTAAATTCTGCTAGCATGTTTAGTCTTCTTTTCAAGGTAGAATTGTAGAAAAAAATTCCAAGGCCTGGACCAGAAGACATCACACAGACACAGCAACCTTCAAGCCCAGAACTTTGGAGGAACTTCAAGGACTGTACATGCTGCAAAGAAGACGAAGATGAGAAAGAAGGGGTCCAAAAGACCCCAAACCCAATTCCTGAAGGGGCATGTCAGGGGGCAGATAAATCTGGGATTGGATGGACATTATTATAAAATCATAGAACCACTGTCTAGAGGAGCATGCGTCGTGTATTCCCTGGGTCTCAGGCTTGAGATTAAAGAACCTACTCTCTTTATATTATCCCATACACTAAATTGGCCTGGACTCTTTTTCTCCATGGTCTCTTAAGGCAAGAATAGAAATACCAGATTGCCTGCTCAGGGGTCCATCCTATCTTAGGACACGACACAAAACTGAAAAAAAATGGAACTTTCCCGTTGATTCAAAAAAACTCTGTCCCAGACCTTATAGCGGGCCTTATGTGGTTCTTAAAAGTGGAAACAAACAAACCTTAAGAACAATTTTAGATGCTTTCTTGGGAAAAGGCCAAGTTTTAACTTGTTGAGAGTATCCAATTTTGTATATGGGGAAAAAAAGTATCATTGTATTGTACTTTAGCACTGCCGGTCAGGATAATTGTTAGGTTTCTAAAAGAAAGTAAAAGTAAATTTAAAGATGAAATCTGCTGTCTTTTTATCCCTATAGACTTGTCTGTTCCCTTCATAAGTCCCTTTAGCTACTACAGAGGATTCTGACTACTTATCATGAAGAAAATCCTTGTCTGACATACAGCTGCATGTTTGAGTTCTCTCTTCAAGACAGTAAAGAAAAACTCTGGTATAAAGCCCATCAGCAATTTTTGTTAGTATAAAAATTTGGAGTTGTCTTTTTTTTTCTGATATGGCCTCAGATAACTTCAGCTCATCTTATCTGCTAAGAGTAGAGATTGAAGTACAATTTTTAAACAAATCTAAAGGTGTTGGATTTGTGGGGAGGGGTTGTATTTCCTGTTTCTATTACTTCCTCCAATGTTATTACTTTGTTTCCAGAAGACTGAAAACCAAAATCTTAGAAAATTGTACTAGGCATGGTCTTGACATGAAAAAAAAAAAAAGAAAACCAAACCCTAAGCAGAAAGTAGAACTTGGCTGACACAATTGGTATCAACTGGACTTTTCTGATTTACATAACTGAAATCTGTCCAGGAATTTTGGTTTTTTTAGAATGCAGGGTTTCATTTTTTACTGAAGCCTCTTTCTGATGTATTCAAGTCCTCTGGGAGTAAAATCTGAAATGAATTCACTTATCTGAGAAAAAAAATATACTGCTGATATCATTGCCTAGAGAAATATTAGGAAAAACAAATAAATTACAATAGCAGAATTATTCCAAAGAGAAAAGAGCCTCCAGAGTGTTTTCTTGAACATAGAGTATATTAGAGATGCAAGTTACCTCAAGGCTTTCGATTGATTTGATTTTTCTGTGGTTGGTTTAACTCAATATTTCAAGGTCCTTGATTCTATATTAGGTTACTCTTTGTTTCTTCATTATGATTTTATTTTGAAATATTATGATCAGAAGCACTATTTTGAATGTCATATATTCACACATATTTGAATACACAGGAATACATAAGGGCACTTGTATTTTATATGACCTCATTATTCACAAGGTTAAAGTGATTCTTGATCGCTTCTTTCCTTCACCAATCCAAACTCTTTCCCCCCACCCTCGCTCTGTCTCACACACATACATTTAATACTTTAGGAGAAATATAATTCAAGGCACTAGATACTTTGGTAAAATAAATGAAGATATTGAGGGTTCCTGGGAGCAGTGCATGATTTTTGGTCAATTATTAAGAATGGAGTCTGTGATCACCTTCTCATGAGTATCATGCTAAGCACCTTAGAGAAGGGGAAGGAGAAAACACATGATTTGTCTTTGCAGATTGCCCCAGACTCAACATACACTGTAGACTGATCTCAACTGCATTGGCTATAATGGTACTTTTCCAGTGACTGAAGTCTGTCTTTAAACAAAGATGGTTATAAAATGAAATGCTGAAGTGTCTTTGCTTCTACCACCTGAGAAAATATTAGGGAGCAAAGTAAAAACTGGATTTATTTTAGTTTGTTTATTTTTAATTTTGGCAAGCTGTCAATAGCTAATCAGATAGCATCCTGTATGACTTTTTTGAAAAACAAGAAAAATTATTACCATGTTTTACTTACATTCATTTAACTGTCACATATGGAACATAGCTGTTTTTTGGAAAGTAATTTACTTAAACTGCTTCTATTATTTTGTAAAATCCCCTAGAGTAGATATAGACATTGTATGAAGAGTTTCAGACAGATTGATTTATGAGTTCAAGACTGACCATAAACTTTACTGTATGAAATTTCTTAATGCATTTTTAAATGTCTGAAAACTATCAAACTGGCTGTGGTGGTTTTGATTCTAGGCCTTCCTTGGTAACCAGGTTGTAACCAAGGAACCAAGGCCATGTTCCCAGTATTCCATACGATTTTTACATAAGTAAGGGTATAAATAAGAAGGGGGAGGAGGCTCTCGCTCTCTTCTCTTCCAGTGGTCTGAACGTGCAGGTTCTCTGCTGTCGGTCCTACCCGTCTTCAGGAGTGAGGCCTAGTGAGGCCTTGTAGGCCTTGGGAGGCAGCGGGTGCCAGTGGTCGTTTGGCGCGATTCTGTTATCTCAAGGAAAGTAGTACGCTTTTCTTTTACTAGTTCTTTATTGTTTTCTCCCAGGTTTTGATTATGTATACCTGTTTTCACCTTTTTCCTTTTTCCCTTTTCCTTTTCCCTTTCCCTCTGGGGGAGGGGGGTGTTGGGGTTCCCTAATATTGTACATAGTATTCTAGCTGTATATAACTGTAATATATACAAACATATATATTTTGATATAATTTGGTTGGTTTCTGGTTTTTCAGTTTCTATAGTTTTTTTTTCCTTTGCCCCGGGGGAAGAAGGGAGGGGGAGGTTTTCCCTGTGGGCTCGGACAGTTGGCATGAAGCCAACACACTGGCTTAAGGATTTTGTTGTTTGTGATTATTTTTTTATGTGTTTCGTATGTAAAGAGATTGTTGTCTTTTTGTTTCACTAATATTTAGCAGTTCTATTCTATGTCAAAGACCTGAAGCATTTAGCACTTAGTTGCAATGTGTCATGCAGTTAGAACATAGGTGCCAGCCGGACAGTACAGGCAAAAGGGGATTTTTCTGCTCATAAGAGTTTACAAAAACACATGAAAGGTCAATGTGATACCTAATTCTGTCTAAGAACCATGACAATGAGAGCAGCGGAGGAGCCCATCATTTTGGGGAAGTGGTGAGCAAAAGGGGTCAAAGGCAGATATGGTAATTCTCTGTGGCTGAGCAATACATCCTCCTCAGGCAAGGCAGCAGCTAAAACAGCTTTTCCATTAAATCTAACCTTCCCTGCGGACATTTCTGGGGTCACTTCAAAGGCAACTGTAAAAATACTCCTGTGTGGGAAACACAGGTGAGTTCAGAGTCTCAACAACTGTGGCGGGAGGTACAGTCAGCTGCAGCGTGGGTAGTCCCCAGACTGCCAGCCACTTCCACTGCCCTTGCAGATGGGGTCCTCTCTGCTAAACAGAGGGATGACACCTATCATCAGTTTGTGTTGCTGCTTCCTTCAGGAAGAAAAAAAAGAAAAACCCTACAAGTCAGTAGCTGTGTTTGTTGGTCGTATCAAAAAGAATTATCATATTCAAACTGGTTGCCTCAATCACAGTTTGAGGTGAATCTCCATCCTTCCTCAGGATATAAGTATAACATGTTCAAGTACAAAAAAACCCCATATGGACTATTATAGATTAAGATACAAATATTTTGGTACACTGCAGACATAAGAAAAAATATTGATAAATTTTCTCTAGGTATCTATCATCACTCATCCTGCATAAAACACTTTAGAAATGCAGAAATACCTTTATCAGAGCAATGTCAGACAGATAAAATATCACAGGTGGGTGCATTTATATTCTGTATCATTTCGCTTTGATTCTACTTATTTATTCTGCATCTCTGTAACTCAGTGAACATAATTCAGATTTGAGTTTTCACAGTGAAAAATCAGTAACAAAGAAAAATCACAACTGATTAGGTCTAGACATTTTTGTCACAAATTCCATTAAATTCCTGTGTAAAGTATGGTCTATTACTTCTTAAAAGAGTGTTTAGGAGCTTCTTTGGTGGAAAAAGGCACTGTGTGTGAGACTTCCAGAGTACTCTCCTGTATTCAGACCCTGTCAAATATGATTCTGTGAGACTAAAACTGTTGAAAATACATTATAGAGTGGAAACCTTTTCCAAGACCTGTATGAAAACAAATATACTATAATACTGAAGAAGTAGATAAAAATAATAATGGTCTAATATTATTGATTGTATGCCACATGTTCTATTTTCCCACTTTCTTGCCCATTTTTTATGAATGTTTACAGATTAGAGATTAAGATGATTGCTTTTTAATTTTAGTTTCTAATTTTCCCATCTCTTTCCTATTACAGATTTTTATTTTTTTCTGTAATTCTACTTGTCTTGAGATTACTTTTTAAATTTCTGTTACCTGTTTCTCTTAGCTATGCTATCCTCATGTTATTTTTAACTCATTTTTTTACTTTATGTAATTTATACCCTCCGCCTTCTTTTTTTTTTTACATATTTTCTTTTATGCTTCTTTTTGTCCATCAGTTAAAAATATGCAATTTATTTTGAACACCTAAGATATGGAAACATCAAAAAGGTCCTATGTGTTATACTGTCTATGCCAGGTTTTATTTTACAGGAACATGAGGTAGGGTATCATCTGGTAGGGTGGTTTAATATCCACTACTGTTGGATAGTTTCCATTAACAAACATTTTTTCTTACTGTCTGTTTATCTTGCTCAGTAAGAGCAACTCTATTCCCCCTGTTTCTCCCTCTTTTTTTCTCAGTATGACATCTGTGTCTGATAGCCAGGAGCAGTCAACCCACGTACAGGTTTCTTCGTGTAACTGCAAATCTAATTTTCCTCACAGTTCTTGAATGTTTGAGTTGTCGTCTCTGTCCTCTTTGAGCCTGTTTGAGATTTTGTTTTCTTTATTTGATATCCAAGTAGTCCTGTGTTTCCTGTTCAATTCTGTAACTAGCATTGTGCCACCTCTCTTTATCACCCTATCTATCCCCCTCATCGCGCGTGGATGGATTAGGGGACATGGTAGGATTAGGACTATCTGAAAGGAGGTTGTAGCCGGGTGGGGGTTGGTCTCTTCTCCCAGGCAATCAGCAGGAAGACAAGAGGGCATGGTCTTAAGCTGTGCCAGGGGAGGTTTAGGTTAGATATCAGAAAGAAATTCTTTACAGAGAGAGTAATCAGCCACTGGAATGGGCTGCCCAGGGAAGTGGTGGATTCTCCATCCCTGGAGGTTTTCAAGATGAGGCTGGATGTGGCACTTAGTTCCATAGTCTAGTAACTGCGGTGGTGTAGATCAAGGGTTGGACTTGATGATCTCAGAGGTCCTTTCAAACCTGTCTGATTCTGTGATTCTATGATTCTATGAGCTAGAATCTGATGTCCCTTTCTCCTAAAAAGAAAAGAGTATTTACTCCAGGTATTTCTGTTCTTGTTGAAGCTGAGCTGATAGACAAAAAGGACTGTCAGTTCCCATCTGAAACCAGTCTTTCCTTCTTACCCTCTCTTAACCCTTCTTTCGCATCAAAAAATGATAAATAACTGCAGCCCTGTCACTCGGAAAAGTGTGCACATTTTCAGTGCTCATCTTGAGTATCAATTCCAAGACCACACACAAACAAGATGGAAATGCAAATATTTAAGTACTTTGAAGACATAAAGTCCTATGCACACGCTAAGTATGATTATGATGACTATTAGTGATCCTCAGTACTGTGTGATTTTTTTGGGCAGAACTGAGACTAGTTTGACATATCAAAGGGAAGTTAGCCTAGATTTGAGGCTCTGCTTTAACTAAGTCAATTTCACACCTGCTCCCTTTGTCAGTCCATATGTTTGTCATTAATGAAAAATCCTCTCCACATGAGCATTTTCAGTGGGAATGATTATGACACATTTCATTATCTTCAGTAAATTGGATGGTTCAGTCCTTGAACTGCTGAATACCCCACACAGGTCTTGTCCGCATTGCAGACTTCACTCAGCTATAGCGTAATTGAGTTGAACTCATCACATAGAGCCTATGCTTCTATCTCTGCTGCACAGAGGAATCTTTTTGACTGTAGTTCAGAGCATGAAGGGATTATTTTTTCCCAAATCTAAAAAAAAACCCTACCCATTTTGATATCATTTACAGTCAGTGAAATTGAACAATTTGAGTAAATAATCAATAAGAGCACTTATTTATTTGTGATTTCTTAGGTATTGGTTGGAATTTCTAAAGCTACAAATTGATTTTTTTAATCAAAAATATTCTCTTCACTGAATCAGTCCATTTGCATTGTACCTTGAAACAGTTATTGCATCATTTGTTCTTATTTAAGAATGATAATTACACCTGACAACATTTTTACTCTATTATTGAAGCATTTTTCAGGTTAAAGCACATTAAGGGCTTCTGTGTAATGGAGCTAAAGGACGTTGAATCAGACTAAACAGCCTTTGCCTGCATTTCATTATTCCTTTTCTCTACCAAAGGCTAGAATTCAGTATTTCAGAGTGGTTTAGAAAGTAAGAGATCTACCTGGGGTTATAGTTCCGACAGCCCTAACAGAAATAATACAATATGTGTCCTGGTATAATGAACATTTCATACATATTCATATAAAGCATTGGAAACTATGTATGGAATATAATTTTGACAAAAGTTGTTTTGTGGTGTTAATTTTCCTCACAGGAGTCTTTCTTTGATAAGCGGAAAAAATCACCTAGATGCAAGATTTAAAGTCAAGGTTTACATCTGTGTATTTCAAGACCCCATAAAAACACATTTCTCACTCAGCATTCAGAGGTGAGTTGGAAGTCTCTGGAGTGTGACCACAATACATAAGGTGTGTGTCACCTTGTGACACTTGCTGGATTGATTCCTTCAAGTGAGGTAGTTTGCGGAATTCCTACTTTACAGTTCTCAGTGGGGTTTAGAGATGAGAGAGATTTCAAGCTGCCAGGTGCCAAGGGCAGAAGCAGAACTTTAAGTTTCAGTGAAGTTTTACACTGGAATAATACACTCACAAGTTTTGTAGGTGCCTCCAGGTGGTTAGGTCTTTAGATAATTACAAAGGTATCCAGGTTTTATAGAAAAATAGAGTACAGACAAAGAGTATTCACCCATTTTTCAGCAGAAGCTGCCAGCTAGCAATTATGAAACGGCTCAAAAATAAACTGGGAGGGTGGGCTTGTTTAGGATTTGATCTTTGTTTTCGTTTTGTCTTCGGCCTTAATAATATGGAAGAGTTTCCAAGTAAGAAGGGTCAAAAGGAAACAACTGATAATTTCCCACTTACAGAAAATGCTTTGTTTATATTTGCATTAACCCCTCCATCCTAAACACTGTCAAACAAACACAAAAAGATATTCTTCTTATGTTGGTGGATTGTACAAGTGTCTCACACCACTTTTTTTAATCAGAGGAACTTTAACCACAACAATTGAAGCATTACGATTCAGAATGAGTCTTGGTCAAGATAGGGAGAGAGAATAGATTGTAGATATCAGTGAGGAAGCCTTCAACATTCGAAGGTCAACTTGTTTATTACAAGATCTGCAGTATTATGAGCAATATGCGAATTGATTTTCAAGATGAGTTTTTTCCCAAGCATCAGTAAGTAAAACAGGAGGAGGTGACACATGTGAAGCCACACTGTCTTGCAGAAAAATAGGGTCTCTCTACCAAATATCAATTTATAAGGCAAGTGAAACAGCAATACTTCCATCACCCTTATCGCAGAAGCAGCAGTTTCCTAGATAAATTCAATGAAACCATCAAAAATAGAGTTGTTTGGGCTAGTTTGATGTATGAATGCAGATAGTTAAGATTCTCTTAATACTTATTAGCCCTTCTTCTGCTAGTGAAATTTACCAGAAAATCATATCTTTAGGTACAGACTCAAGGCAAAGAGAGACAATGAATGATTTGTGATGATCTATATGACTTGCCTTATGAAGAAATAAATTTGTTTACAATATTATGTCTCCAACGACATTTCCACCGAACAAAGTTCCCAACATCTTGCTGAGTTTGTTTTAAAGAATGTTACATAAGAGGGTGTTAACATTTTAGTTAGTAGACATAGTCTTTTCGTTAAAGTTTGGAATTCACTTCTTGAAAAAGATTAAAAATTTGTCCATTCTAGGAAAGACATAAAGTATAATTAACATAATCAAAAAACCCACAATGAAAATATATCTAGGGAAGGTAAAAGAGAATTATCTCATCAGAGTTGTAATTATGGTATGGAATGAGTGCAGAGGGAATCTGAATTCTGTATGTACACTACTCCCATGTGAAAGCCATCAATCCATCTTAGTGTCCATTATATAAATGCAGCAGAAGTGGTGCACAGGAGGCGAAGAGAGTCAGATTAACTTTTTTTTTCAATGTATTTCCAGAGTTGCCAAGGAATAAAATACACTTAAGAACTCTTCAGGTGCGCATACTTAATTCTTAATAGCTGTAATTTATTCACATCTTATAAGAATACATTGCTACTTTGAGAGCTAAAATATTTTTTAGAAGGGTTAGGATTTTAATTTTAGAAATATATTGCAGATTAGTTTGCTAAAATTTTATCTGATTGTATTTAAGTCTTACTAGTTAACATTGTAAAGCTGTTTATTTTTAATTAATTTGCTAATCTTTGTAGTAAAATTAATCATGATGAATTAACTTGGCAATAATGGGGTTGCCATAGGTGCTTATAGAGAATTTGCAGTGTAAAGTCAGCAACAAGGGCTGGGTGTTTTCACTTTCCATTTTCCTTCTATAGATGTCAGATGTAAGAGTTCAGTAATTGGAGAGAAGAACAAAATTTACATTCTTTTTGAAAGTATGCTATTTTTTTGACATTTAGCTAGAAATGATAATTTTGGATATTAGAAAAAGAGCAAGTTTTTTTCAGAAGTGGAACTAGTAAGGAAACATTTTTCAGAGGAAAACTTTTTCCTTTTGGCTTCAGTATAAAACCGGAGCACAGAACAGAAACAGTGCCAAAAAGTATCTTTTAGCCCCAGTTACCAATTACTTTCCACTAACAATATTATTAAAGACTGAAGTGGCATCTAGACTCACTCTATCATGTTAATGAAAATAAGTTACTTTTGCAGTTAATCTTTTGAAAGAAATTTAATTTAAAAAGTAGCTATACTGTAGCAGGAACAACAAATGGAGAATACATGTGCACAAGAAATACTTCAGAGGCTTTTTTCTTTTATTCGAACTCTGTCTACTATCTATCTAACATTATATTTCTATCATGGTGCAGGAATTTGTTGTAGATAATTATTTAACAGGTTTAAAATGAGAAAAAAACCCTGAAATTTTTACTAAATCTGTTTAATTGTGAGACTTTTTTGATTGTGGAATTTCTTAATATATTCAGCATGACATATACGCAGATTATAAATAAAACATCATCTAGGAAAACACTGCTGTCAGTAACATGATATCAGTTTATAGCATGGTATCATGATACTGCTTTCATAGTGTCTCTTTGAATACTGAAAGAATATTTTGTGTTCCACTTCTGGAGTTTTTCATTTTGTTTTTGTCTAATTAACTCACAGTTATCATAAAAGTGGTTATCTTGCCCTTCTCCAGAAACAATATGATCTGCATTGACACATCAAATATAAAAATCCAAAGGCATTAATGATGTTGTGTTAGTATGTGATCAAATGAGAAGTTCAGTTCACATTTATTAACTTCTCTCAGTGTTCATCTATTCATTTATTTCAATGACTATTTGCTATTTTCTAATCGATTGCTTCATATGGCAACAGTGAACAAGACAGTGATGACCCTCAGAATGTCACTTGTCATGCAACAACCATCCTAAGAGGGCATTGCTTCAATATGTCTTCTTCCAGGCAGCTTAGGGGAAATTCACTTCACTGGAGAGGAAGCAATGAATCAATATCTGCTGCAACTTTGGGGATTTCAGAAACCTTCGTACTGATAGTCTTCATGTACTTTTGTCCACATTAAAATCCAATTGAATAGTTTGTTTTAAAAAATACTAAGTGTTTTTTAAATTATTTTCTAATTTCCCAGTTCAAAATAATACATAAAGCACAATATTTTTAAAAATCTATTTGTTTTATTCAACCTATCATTTTATTCACAGAAACCCTTAGATGTTGACAGTGAATTTTCTTCTTCAAATAAATATTCTTAATTTATTTTTTAATGCAAATGGCTTGTTCAGAGATTCTCTGAAGACTTCCCCTGTGAGTTATCTGTTTTCTTTAGAGGCTTCAAACTTTTCTTTGGATTCTTCTTTTCCTATTTATTGTGCTGTTCTTCTGGTGATGTTCCATTATTTAATGGTCCAAGACCAAAGAACTGCACAGGCCACATGTTGTTTGTTTAGATCAAAATACCAATTTAATCCTATGAGAATTGTTCAACATATCCATCCAAATGCAGTTGTAGCTGACGTCATGTGGGGACTAAGGCTGTAGTGGATATACTCCTCTACATACCTATGTCCTCCAAATCTGCATGTTATTGCATTATTTATGGTTTATTATTCTATTTTTAATAACTCTTTGGATTACTGTTCTGCTTTGGAGAAAACTGATGTATGTGGAGCTTTATAATCATGAAAAAAAATTCAATAATGTGTATGTCAAAATTATATTGACTTTTTTTTTTTTTTCTGAGCCTATCTGAATTTTCCAGAAACAGTTTTGCAGGTATTTTTTACATAATGATACAGATGCTAATTTGTTAAAGATTTTAATGACAAGAGGTGGAACATGACTAAAAATAGGGTGCTATAAGTGTGTTTCTTTATATCATGACACAATGTTTGGTAGACATAAAAAAGATGCTCCTAAAGAAGCAGTCCAAGCTTACTTACTGTGCTCTTAGTAACAAAACAATTGTTAAAATTAATTTATTAAAAAAGAGTTGCAATTTTCCCAACCATATAATGTTATTTTATTGGGCTTTCTATACAATTAAACATTGTTGGGCTTTCTATACAATTAAACATTGTCTATACAATTAAACATATTTCTATACAACTAAACATTTATATACAATTAAACAATTAAACATATATTATCTATTTGTGAGTACTTTGACATTTTCTGTTTGTCTGCTGTTAATGACAGTAGGAAACCTGCTAAACTGAGCAATCAAAAGAAAGCTTAAAGTAAACAAAAAACCAACGTATTATCTCAGTCTTCAATGTTCTTCAATATTACGTTTTTTCTATGATACAGGTGAGTTGGTTGAGTCCTAACTTTTTCATAGTCAACTCTGATATCTTTGCAAGGTAGTGTACATTATTTAAACATACCCTTAAGTGTCAGAACAGCTTGTTCATTTTATTGTGAACATGCTTTTTTTTTTACAATTCAATAACTTGTAGAGGCTGCTGCTCAGATTTCATGTAATGCTTGGCATTATGCTGGAAGATACCAAGAAACAGTTCTGAGTCTAAAGAGCTTCTCCATGTAAAGAAAGTATGGCAGGAAAGGAAAACAATCTTTGTTTTTCTTGGTAGTACATCAACTTAGGAAGAATAAACTAATGTGATGTTATCTATGAAAATACCTTTAATAAAACTGGTATCTCACTGCAAGTCTCTTCAGGATCAGTTGTAACATTCTAGCTATAGTATCTCTCTAAATATTTGATCCTGAAAGGCAGATGAGAGTAACAGAGGAAAGATGTTTAAACATATATATGTATATATGTGTATTCTAAAATGAATACATATATTTGGAAGGCCCTCCAGGGACACTCTCTATCCTCTTTGAACTGTTGTAGAGGCATTTCCCTTTCCCAACACCCAGGATAAGAAAGGTATTGGCAAACTGGAGTAATTTCAGCGGGGGGTACACAGGACTCCCAGAGATGAGCACCTGCCCTGTGAGAAAGGGCTGAAAGACCAGAACTGACTCATCATGGAGAGGAGACAGCTTTGGGGGAACATAACTGCACCCCCCCAGTGCATTAGATTGTAGGAAAGAAAAAGACAGGCTCTTCACATCTGCTCTTGTCAGGTTAACAGGAGTCAATGGACATAAATTGTAATAAAAAAGGTGTTTCCCCATGAAGACAGTCAGGCAGAGAAGTTAGCAACCCAGAGAGGCTGTATCCTCTTTGTCCTTTGAGGTTTTAAAACCCGACTGGACAAAGCTCTGAGCAACCTGGCCTGAACTCATGGATGGCTGTGCTCTTAGCAACCAGGTGGACTGGTTGTCTCTTGAACATGAAGCAGACTCTACTCCTATAACTACAATAAAACATAGGCACAGGCTTATTGTAGTCTGTTAGCTTATACAGCTTTTTCCACAGATAAAGTTCAAGATAGTCCACTTCTGGAACATTTTACCATGCTGTAAGATTTTGGCCTTTAAAGAAAGCATCTGATTTCCAAGCTGTTGTGGTGGGTTGACTTTGGCTGGGTGTCAGGTGCCCACCAAGTTGCTCTATCACTGCCCTCCTCAGCAGGATAGGGGGAGAAAATAACACAGGAACCCCCCCCCCATGGATCAAGGTGATTTAATAAAGAAAAAGCAGGGGTCATGCACAGGGAAACAGGAAAAATGAGATTTTAGTCTCTATTTCCCATCAGCAGGAGATGTCCAAACACCCCTCAGGACGCAGGGCTTCAGTAGATGCAGTGATTGCTCCAGAAGACAAACATCATAAATAATGCATGCCTTCCCTTCTTCCTCCTTTGTCTTAGTGATTATATCTGAGCAGATACTGTATTGTATGGAATTACACTTTGGTCATTTGGGGTCAGCTGTCCTGGCTGTGTAACCTCCCAAGACCTTATCCACCCCCCACCTACTAGCAAGTGTGGGGAATGTTGGAGAGACAGCACTGATCCTGTACCAGTGCTGCTCGGCAGTAGCCAAACAGTGGTGTGTTGTCAACACCTTTCTAGCTACCAATGCAAAGCACAGTGCTGTGAGGGCTGCTGTGTGGACAAATAACTCCATCACTGCAGACCCGATACAGCAGTATTCTCATGAAACCATTAGAAAAATGTATTTCAGTTTTCTTTTTGGGCACTAAGAATGAAGGATAGTTTTTATTTAGTTTTAGCACTCTGAGCTCCATGCAGTTCTTATCACAGCCTTAAAAAAATAATGGAAGAGAGCTTTATCTACAAGCTAATTTATTGTTTATGGAATTCTGTTAGCAATTGTTAGTTTACCTTTTCTCAGCCTAATAGAGAAGAGTCAATACATTTAAAATTTAACAGGGAAAAAAGGTGCTGGGGGGGTTCATGGAAAAGAACAGAAAGGAAAATAAATGATTCTTGTTTTGTCACAGTCTTCTAGAGTGATTTCACTCAGTGAAAAGCAGTTGTTGAAAAGAATTCTGAAAGAAGATCTACAAAATTAAGCATTGTCTATTTAATTCATATGTATAATAAATTGTGGCATTTCTTTTAGCACTTTCCAATTGTCTCCTGCCATTACACAGGAATCCTGTTCAAATGGATTACCAAAGGCAATGCTGAGGTCAAGGAAACAAATTCTGCAGACTCCTCTTGAGCAGCCCATTGATTTTCTCATTGCAGCTAAATTTCTCATTTATATTTTTAATTCATTGTGTTAAAAAAAAAAAAAAAAGGACCTGAATAGAAAGGGAAAGAGTTTAGTAAATCAATGCAGAAGCTTTTATTCTTTACAGCTCTCTCTGGATTGCAGATTTATTTCTTTTGGACTAGATTGTCTCAAATACCTTTTATTCTTATGGCAATAAATCTGATCCTCAAAATAAAAATCATACAACGTACCCTACTTTTAAAACCATTCAATCCTGTAAAAATTACATTTTCATTCTTTCTTTATATCATATGATCTAAATTAATGGTGTGTTATTTCCTTTCTAAATAATTCTTGGATTTGGGGGATTTTTTTTCTCTTTTAAAATATGAAAAAATAGAGAATATTCAAAACTACAACATGTTTGTGACAAAGTTCTCATTATAGCAAGGAATTAGAAAAAAAAAAAATGTTTTTGTATTTTTTAGGAAATGTACTGTAGTATTTTTTGTACCATATGCCAGCTGATAACATGAAATGACTCTGTGTTTATAAAATTAAGATGGCTAGTACCTCTTTTTATAAAGAATCTGCATCTGCCCAGGGCATGGTACCCTTTTAATAAAAACTGCATATCTAGTGTTTTCTCGAAATGTCTCATTACATTAATCTATTTCTGCTTCCTCATTGCATGTGGATTTTCATTTTCTGTTCAGTGTTGTTATTATTTTTTTTATTTTGTACTCTTTTTTTTGACTCAAACTAGCAGAGAGGTGAAATGACAATACACACCCTGAAGTGAGCCTGAAAAAAGCAGACGTTAACTACAGCTACATATATGTCTATCTATCTGTACTTCTGTCTTTTAATGCCTCTGTCTATCTCCATTCTCTAAGCCATCATATGGCTGTAAGGCAACATATTATACTCTGTCAAAATATAATGCTGTTTCTTGATGATGAGATTATTCCAAGAGAAAGAGGAAGTCTGGAAATGGCCACATCTCTTAGTTTATTTTCTCAGTAATTATAATCTGCTTCTTTCTATTTAGTTCAACAGCATGATTTTGACCATCATTTTGTATGTCCTGCACAGTAAAGGTCTTTGGGAACACAAAACCACAAGTACTCAGACACAGTGGAATCACTACTTGATACAAGATGCATGGTATAGACAGATGTTCTGTTTAAATTATGTAATTTTAGATATCAATGAATATGTTTTTTCAAGTTGTTCAGTTTATTTTTATACCTTTTTAAAATAAATCTGTAATCACAGAATTACAAAATATGTTGAGTTGGAAGGGACCCATGAGGGTCATCAAGTCCAACTCCTGGCCTTGCACAGAACCACCACCAAGAGTCACACCATATATGCCTGAGAACATTGTCCAAACACTCCTTGAACTCTATGAAGCTTGGTTTTGTGACCATGGCCTTGGGGAGCCTGTTTCAGTAATCAACCACATTCTAGGTGAAGAACCTTTTTCTAATATCCAACCTAAACCTCCCCCGACACAACTTCAGGTCATTCCCTCAAGTTCTGTCACTGGTCATCAAAGAGAAGAGATCAGTGCCTGACCATCCTCTTCCCCTCACGAGGAAGCTGTAGACTGCAATGAGGTCTCCCCTCAGTCTCCTCTTCTCCAGGCTGAGCAGACCAAATGCCCTCAGCTGCTCCTTGTATGGCTTCTGCTCAACACCCTTCACCATCCTCGTTGCCCTCCTTTGGCTACTTTCAAATAGCTTTGTATCTTTCTTATATTGTGTCTCCCAACATTCCCAATATTGTGTGCACACAATATTCAAGGTGAGGCTGCCCCAGTGCAGAGGAAAGTGAGATTATTATCTCCCTCAACCAGCTTCTGATGCTTTACCTGATGCCCCCCAGGACACAGTTGGCCCTCCTGGCTGCAAGGGCACTGCTGACTCATATTCAACCTGCCATCAACCAGGACCCCCAGGTCCCTTTCCTTGGCACTGTTTTCCAGCATCTCGTTTCCCAGTCTGTACAAACATCTGGGATTCCCCATCCCAGGTATAGAATACAGCACTCCCCCTTTTTGAACTTCGTATGGTTGGTGATTGCCCAGTCTAATTTGTCAAGGTCTCTCTGCAGGGACTCCCTGTCTTCAAGAGAGTCAACAGATCCTCCCAGTTTTGTGTCTGCAAACTTGCTTAGTATCCCTGCCAGCCCTGTGTCCAAGTCATTTATGAAGATGTTGAAGAGCACAGAGCCTAAGATGGAGCCCTGTGGAGCCCCACTATTGACAGGTCACTGGTCAAATGTTACCTGATTCATTATTACCCTCTGTGCTCAACCCATGAGCCAATTGCTCACCCACCACACGATGTGTTTATAAGGCTGTGTGCTGGACAGCATTGAAATTTTTACTGAAATCCAAAAGGATTACATCAAATGGCTTCCCTTGATCAACTAGGTGTATTACCTCGTCATAAAAGGAAATCAGGTTTTACAATCAGGACTTTCCTCTCATGATGCCATGCTGGCTGTGATCAATCTTGAGACAGAGTATTTTGACATCTATCAAAAAATAGCTACTTACTGGAGCTACTATTATAAAATCCTCTCTTAGTACATCACACATGATAACGTACCTTGTACCATTAGTATCACACCCAACCTTTCCTGTCACTTTTAGAGTTGTTTGTTCTAACTGATCCCTCCCAGGACTGTTACCAGTAAACATCTCATCCAGAGTTACAGCCTTGTATGAAGACTGGCTTTGCTAACCTTTAGAGAGAGCATGCTGAATTTGTTGCTTTGCAAATGAGACAGAGAATCTACTGGTGCACACATTATCCAGATAAAAAGATAATACAGGAGATACATAACCAGAAAACTTCACGCAAGCAAGGTTTGTGATTTTTAGTATCCAAGTTGACCATGTGCGCCGAGATTTTGCAGAACACAAATGTGTTCAAACTCACTCCCTTTTTCAACAGCATCCTTTATCACATTTCGCTTTTGGCAGAATGGAGAAAAAATTCTATAGTGGTAATATCTATTCCCACATTTTCCATAGGATATCTCACTTCATCCTATCTGTATCATCTTTAAAAAGTCATAAACCACTTGTGATTGTCTATTAATATTTCTGTGTCCATTTTACTACAACATTAAAGATTTTCTGAAATCAGAATAGATCTGAGTAGAGCTGGAACCACGATTATCATTCAGTTTAGTTCAGTTTATAAATCATTAGGAAATATAAACAAAACCAGAATGCAATAATAACATACGTTGATATATATACTAAAGATTTACAAGTATTGATACAAAACTGTTGCTTAGATGACATTTAATGGTAGATTGTTAAATAGTGTCTCTAATGAATAACTAATTTTTCATTTTTCAGCCACAGGGTTTTTTTTCCCTTCACGTTATTACTGAAAAGGCAAAATATTTTTAAATTAAATCCTTCACTTCAAAACTTTATATTTTACTTCCAATTTTTCTGGCAAAATTTGCATGGCAATCCAACTTGCTCACATTGATTGTGGTAAGACTGTGTTCAAGTCCTGTTAGAATGTTGCTGGTAGCTTTTCAAGAATATTAGATTCTCCCTAACAGTTTAGGTTGTCAGTGGGTAGGAAATCTCAGTTATACAAAGGACAAAAGTTTTTAGGCTATGATCCTCTAGGACCTCTTAGACCTTTCATGTGTTTTTGGGTAAAACCATCTACCTTTGTTACCTTCACACATAAGTTTTAATGGGTATTCTTAAACTTTTAGCGAATTATATAGTAAAACACTTAGCAATTATAAAGTAGAACTCAACCAATCCTAAAAGACAATTCTCTGTATGTGCAGATCTCCAAGAATATATATCCCAGATTTCACCTTCTGACTGCTTAGTTCTTCCAGCATGCTGGGGCAAGGTGTGTGGCAAGAACTAAAACAAGTCAGTGTGACCTGTGATTGAGAAAAAGAATATAAAAATTTAAAGTGTCAGTGATTCTGTCTTTTAGCTGTAATCTTAATAGAGTAAGTAACGTGTTTAGCACATCCATTTGTCCCAACATAGAATCAGAGAATCATAGAATCAGACGGGTTGGAAAGGACCTCGGAGATCATCAAGTCCAACCCTTGATCCAACCCCACTGTGGTTACATCTTCACAAACAAAACTGCTCATAAACAGAAAGGCAATATTTCTATTATTTTTTCCTAATTAATGGAAATAGTATGATTATAACAGCTTTTTCAACAAGAATTTGATGTGGAACTTGATGTGTTATGTATCATGAATTATATTGTGAAGTGGAGCTTTAAGTGCTAAACTGTTCTCTGATGATAAAGCTAAATCCTGCAATAGAAAAAATGGTGAGTTAATGATCTCTGATTACAGAAAGAAGGGCTTGCCTCTCTAAGTGTCTGAGTACTTGCCCAAAGGTAGCAATACTCTGTCCCTGTTTCCTGCCTGCCTCTCCTAAATCCCAACCAAAAGTATCATTTCTACTGATCACAAAGGCAGAGTCTTCTGGGCCTTATGGGTATTTCCAAACAAGAAGGTCAAATTGTCCTGATGTTTTGGCCTGCTTATACTGACTATTGATGGTTTTCATCACTGCTCTGACTGTCTGAGCTTGTTGGGATTGATGAGTAAGAAATTCAGACCATCACATTGTCTTAGAAGGGCACAAACCCTTGTGGCTTCTGATTATTTTCATGGCTCATATTTAGAGTTTCTATGTGCTGAAATACTTTGTTAGATTGTGAAGGTCATCCTGTCAGAAAATGCTTCTGATTTCAGAATTTCTGTGCTTCATTTCAAGGCTTTTCTATTGTGCCTAAACTAACTTGCAATCATAGAGCTCTGGAAAACACTTTTTTTTTGGTGTCTCCTAAAAGCATCTATGATCACAAGAGAAAGGACGTTGTAAGAAATTATTAGAATTGTTCTGGTTTCATTCCTTGTTAATGCTTTGTGAGAACAGATTCATTTTATGCTACCTTCTGCCTTCATTAGACTTTGCCAGTTAGGAATAAGAACTGGGAAACAAGTACACTTTAGCCTTTAAGTTACATGAAAAAGGTTACAGCAAAGCAGTTTCATACTTTATGTCAAATAACTGAAGATAAATGTATACGAAGATTCTTAGAAATCATGTACATTGTGTTTAAATCACTATAGGTCCCATTTTCAGATGTTGAACTTTTCTAGCAGGAAAACATAACTGAATACATCTGAGACATGCAAAAGTCCAAATGGAAAATCAAAAGACAAAAATAAAATATTAAAAGAAAAAGTGGGTGTGTGAGAGATATGTAGACTCAAAAAGATACATGTAACTGCAAAAATACTTGTTTACAATTTCTGACATTTTTAACTGCATAATCTGCCTTACAAGTATGACAGCAAAACAGGACTCCATTTTTTTTAATTAGAGTTGCCAAGAACATATTAAAATTATGAAATTAAAAAAAGCTAATTATACTCCAGTATGGCCATTATAACTTCATTTCTTTGAAAGTTAGAAATATTAAGAAAAATCCTATTTTGAAAATAGATAGTTTTTCTCTACTGATCAAGAGTTTTAAGGTTGGATTCTCTCATTGACATAGACTATGCAGTATATTTATTTGTAAGTGGTTCAATGTGAGTTGTAAAAAAAAGTATCCAAAAATTATGCAACAAAGATACTGCAAACAACAAAAAAGTGTTTAACTAAAGTGCTTAATGTTTGACTAAAACCTCCTCCATTACATATTCAAGCTTTGTATTTCCAGAGAAAGAGAAAGATTGTGTAAATTTTGGATGAGTATTTTATGCCAGAACAAGCAGTGGCAATGGACTTTTTGTGGAGTTTCAAGAAGAGCAGGAATGGGGGCAGTACTGGAGGCTGGAAATGTAAAACACTAGAGAAAGCTCTGGAGTGGGAGGAAGAGCAACAAGAGTCTGAGTGATGATGCTTTGAGGACAAAGATACATAACAGGATGGCTGAAAAAAAGGAAGGAAAAAGATACAGCGAAGCAGTAAAGAAAAACTGATCATTGACAGATTTGAGGAGTCAGCTCAGAGTACAGTTTCTGACTTAAATAATAAGGCAGACTTAAGCAAGCTTTTTAAAGATCTGAAGGAATGTTAGAAATAGACACATGCAATATAACTGTCTCTTTCCCTTTCCTAAGTGTATGCGTTTATAGTGACATGACGTAGCTGTGACCTGGAAAAGCCTTGAATGTACAGAGAACACACACTTTCCTGCTTTGATATGCAGTTGGTATTCCATATGAGTTCTGATTAAGTATCACACTGATGTAAAAGATGGTATGAAATTTCTGGGCTAGGGAATTCTGCAGCAAAGTTAAACATTCAATGTGTTTGTTTTGGATTGTTTTCCAGCTTGGAAATTTTTCATAAAGTACTGCTAACTAAGCTCAAGGAAAGAAAACCAATTTAAGAAAATCCTTCAAGTTCTGCTCCAGAAGGCAGTGTTAAGCAGTTTTTCAAAGGCAAACTCAGTATTATAGAATCACAGAATGGCTGAGATTTGAAAGCCCTCTGGAGTTTATCTGATCCAACCTCCCTGCACAAATAGACATCTTGAGTTGATTACCTTGGACCATGTTCAATGGCCTTTGAATGTCTCCAAGGAAGGACACTCCACAAATTATTTGAGCAACCTCTGTCAGTGTTCAGTCACTCCCACAGTAAAAAAAATGCTTCCTGATATTCAGGGGAAACCTCCTGTGTTTCAGTTTGTGTCCATTGACTCTGGTCCTGTCAATGAAATCAATTTGACTTTGACTTCTTTGCAGCTTTCTACTTTATATGCTTAGACAAAAAAAGTGAATTATGAAAGAGGGAGGATGAAAGTAGCTATCAAAACATGGAACTCTCCTCATTAAGTGTATATGGTTGGACAATAGAATGAGTATTCCACTATAGTGTGAGATTTTGCACAGTGAGAAAACACTATGAACAAACGTCTGCTCCAAAGACAACAGAAATGTATTTATGCTACAAGAAATATTTATGTGTAAAGGATGGTGATTTATTCAAGTATGAACTGAAAATGCTGATGATCCACATTTCTATTAAGAATCTTTCTATGACTTCAGATTTCCCTTTACTGAATTTTTATTTAGACAGATACAGAAAAGTTAGTTTAAAAAATTATATGTTTAAATATGCAAACAATTATTATTAAACTGTGCAACTAATGTCATTGTTAACATGTTATTATAAAATAAAACTCGTATTCTAAAACAAATTGTCTACACTTATACAAAAAGTTGCTTAACCTGCCCAAGAGAACACAAAGGGAAAAGCTATCCCAGAAAACTATCACTCTATTTTAATTCAGGCCCTCTAGACTGAAATCTTCCAATGAAGTCAATCAGTCAGGACTGTTTTCATGAGAACTAAATGAACACTGAATATGAGCCTCAATTTTAGGTGCAATATACCTTTGAAATGTTACATCTCTGCTCGCATCCTGCTATTGTCAGCATAAAACACAGACACTGTAATGAAAACCACTGACCAAACCAACTTGTCTTTCATTTCTTGCTCAAAAATTTGCATAAGTAAGTGATGGAAGTCCCTGAAACCAGCTGTGTTACCAGACTGCATCAAGGTTGTTTCCTACTGTAATACAAATGACAAATTAATGAAGTCGCTCAGAGAAGTGCACTGAAATATACTGCTTTCTCTAACCTCCCAAGGTGAAACTCTGAAACTAAGGGGAAAAAAAAATGACAGGGAGAGCAAGAACCCTTTGTCTTCTCTTGGTGTCTTTACTCACCTCCATTGAAGATGGGAGCTCACTTGCCGCTTAAAAGTGAACTGGTTATCTCATTAATATCCTCCTTTGCTGCTTCTGATAGACTGTAGTTTCACACCACCAGGTTGTGCCTAAGTTGTACAACTGAGCTCTATATTACCTTTCTGACAGACCTTCAAAGTGATTGCATTTATTTCCTGGCATTTAGCATTATCAATTTTCTATACACTTTCTGAGAGGCGTAATTTCCTGCCTGAGTATGTCTAGAGATTGTGTCCTAATTGAAGAACTTCCCAGATGGACAAGGGAAAAATTCAAATCTTAATAATCATATAAATCTCAGCTGTAAAGCTGTATAGCAGTAAACAGATTCTCAGGTTTTATCTATGTAGGCTTTGTCTGCACAAAAAATAGGTTGCTGTTGGTTGCTTGGTTGGTTGGTAAGATTGTCTTTCTCTAGACAGGCCTACCATCTCTTCATTGGTGTCCACACAGATTTGGGTGTTATATACAGTAGGAGTTATCCTCAATGGGAGCATGCAGATGGAAAAGAATTCATCATTTTACAGAGTTTGGCTCATATTTAATGGTTGATTTAAGTTGTCCTATTTTCCATGGAATATCAGAATTTCAAAACCCAGATTTCCATTGTTGAAACGTAAGCCAGAAATTGTGACCACAGAAGCAGGAATACATGGCAGAAGGTGGAAGCTCTAATCCTGCTTTTTTTCTGGAATTTTGAAAGCTTGGTACTAGCATACATAGTATGAATAACTCAGTGCAAAGTTATTATTTTTGCCTTGTGCTTAGGAAATGGCATATGGCCAATGACCTTAACAAAATAATGTGAAAAGATGTCTTAAAAAAAAAAAAAAAGAAATGGGTGTGGTAATCATGTATGACATGTCTTATTTGTATTCTGCATTTAATTCTTCTGATTCCCTACACCCCATCCTTGCCTTTCCAGTGCATACTGAAGAGATTGGCATGTGTTGTATACAGCAGATGGACATGCTGTGGCATACACAGATTCTCAGCACAGTTCTGGTGCACACATTTTCTGCTGAATTTGCTAGCTAGTAAGGACTCCAGCAGCAGCTTTTTCATGGAAAACATTCTTCACTGTCACTGTGTTAAAAATAATTAGGCCAGGATGACTCAATGAAACCAAATAAATAAGCCAACTTTAAATTAAGTTGGATGAATTTTTGTAATATATATTTCACACTTTCTTCCTTTAGTTTTAACTGGAAAATATGTTACTAAAAGGAAGAAATTCAGTTCTCATTCTGAATCCTCCACTAGGGTACTTATCCAACAACTTATTTACTTTGAAAACTGATGTTGAAGACATGGTAGGTTTTGCCCATTTTAGGAGGGCAGCCTCTAGAAAACATTATCAGCAAACTCCACTGGTAGATGCAAAGAAGTTTTCTCATTGCTGCAACTTGTCCATCCTCAGTTTTTGGGTTGTGGTTTTGTTTTTCAGGTGTTTGTTTATTTGTTTTGTTTGCTTGAGGGTTTTTCTGTTGTTGTTTTGTTTTGGGTTTTTTTTTAGTGTAAGCTAGCTCGTCCTAAGGGATTCAGAGTGGTAGACCTTATATTCCTTTCTTGGACATAGTAGAAGTACCAGTTTTAAATCTCAGACTATACTTTTTCTCGGCATTGTTAATACTATCAGACAGATAACCATATATATACCTATCAAAAAATAAGTAGATATTCAAAGTGATCTTTGATTTATTCTATCATTTCTGGCCAACTATCTGGCCAGTGTGACACAGAATAAAAAAGTTCCTTTTCTAAAGAGTGCCAAAATGTTTTGTTACTCCTAATGTTATTTGAAGGGTGGAAAGAATGAAATGCGAAGAGAACAGGAAGGAATTATCACAGAATCACATAAGCATTTAGTTTGGAAAAGACCTCCAAGGTCAGTGAGTCCAACTTTTGACTGATCACCACCTTGACAAGTAGACCATAGCACTATATGCCATGTTTATTTGTTTCAACAAATAGGATGGTGACTCCACCACCTCTCTGGGCAGTCCCTTCCACGAAGAAATTTTTCCTGTTGGCCAACCTGAACCTCCCCTGGCACAGCTTGAGACTATGTCCTCTCGTCCTGTCACTTGTCGCCTGTGAGAAGAGGCTGACCCCCACCTTGGTACAACCTCCTTTCAGGTAGTTGTAGTGAGGAACTATATGACCTCTTCGCGTCATGTTCTCTACTTACATGTTGTAACAGCCACCTAGTTTTCTTTCAATAGATTGTAACATTTGTTTGGTAATAGACAAAAGTGATACCTGATGTTAAAATTTTCATCATTAAAAGAAACATGGCCTTGTGTGTTTAAACTTGTAATTCATTCAGAATTTAATTCTTCACTTGCAACATGTCGGGTTTTGACCCTCAGTTTGAGACTACTATATTGACAATTGTCCTGAAGTTTGGCAGTAATGCAGCGTCTTCCTGACAACAACTGATAATAAGAGATCATGTTCGTGGCTCTTCCTTTAAACCATGACTTTTTTGCAATTTATTAAAAAATGTACAAAATGAGATTACTCTGGTCCTTGCTGAATAATGTTTCCTCATTTTTCAAATGTATTTCAGTTTTAATTTCATACCGAATACCAATAGCTCAATAGCAAACAAAGAAAATGATAGTAACAATTACCTTGAATTTAGGGCTAAAGATAAGGATTCCAGAATTTCAGCGTTAAAATTATTGCTATTAGTAGCTGTCATTTCTGTAGTTGCTCAGGGGTCTTTCTTTGACTTCTCCAGTAAACACTATTAAAGTTTATTATCTCAAAAACTACTGATTACCTTACAGGGGAACAAGTATTTAGTGACAACTGTATTCTCTTTTGCTCTCCCATGAACGTCTTATACTTTTGGAAATCGACCTACTGACCTCATCCTTATTTATGCACAGCATGTGCTGTTGCCTCTGTAGAGATCTGCCAGGAAGTCTTGTTCTTTATCACGTAAAATAGCAAATGAAAATTCCCACTGCATAGATTTGTCTTTCTGGAGTCTATTTGTACTTCAATTCTGTGGTACAGGTATCTCAGGATTTGACTTGATGTTTTTTTACTATGTTAAGGATGCTTTGCTTCACATATATTTTACCCTGATGGAATATATATATGTTCAATATGTGTCTTTTTTTTTTTTACAGAACTGAATAGGTAAGAATCAGATTATTGTTTTGCATTAGAATTCTAATTTCTGAGCTATGTAAAGTTCCTGATGTATTTTAGTTCTCTATTTCACTTGTGAACACAAATGTATTCCTTTTTAGATGACTCTCCACTTAAATGATTTGTCAATATTTTGTCTTCTTGTTTATCCCTACCTTGTGTGAAATTCTAAGCTGACATTAATATTAGTTAATTTTTTCTAGTATTAGTGTCTGTTCATTTGCCATTGGTAATTGGGCTGCCTTTACATCAAATTACACAAAGGAAATTGCATTGATCTGTGTTAACAAAATTAGTTAATTCTCACCTAAATTAACACAATCATTGAAAACGCATTAGCACAAAGACTAAAAGGTGAAAATCGTTAGTTCAGTAGGACTTACTAAAGCAATAATTTGATCTGCAAGCCTAAACTTGACCTGACTGAATGACTGTAGATTTTGAAGAGGTAAGAGGAAGACATTCCATGCAGGCTGGAAAATGGGGGAAATAAAAATTAATTATCACTTGTAAAAATCAAACTAAACTCTGTAGTTAATAGCACGTCTTTTCATTTTACAGAACACTTTGTTTTATACTGTCATTATATAGCAAAACTTTGTATTTTTTTCATTCTCCTTTCGTTTTGACAGAATGAAGAATAGCATCACAAATGAGGTAACTTAGACTTTCTCAGTTTTCTCCCTAAAAATCCTTTTTGGGTCTGGGTTGCACAGCAACATTTAAGGCACTATTGCAGTGGTACTAGTCATCACAATTCCTATAGCCTATAGCATTAACTATGTTACCTGGTGTATGACTAAACTACTAATGCAATTCCCTTCCTTAAATATGTATTCAGAGTTTAAAGAAGGCTTTGTGAAGAAGATTTATGCCTTACGATAAAGTGCACCATCTTTTCGTAGGAGTTCTGTAAGTATAACTAAGCACAGAAGGATTAAAGACAAAGAAAAATACAGCTAGATGGCCCCAAGTGTAATACTGGCCACATCTCTCAAGGTATAAATAACCCACATGACATAGCAGACTATGGGAAATGAATAGGAGAAAAAAATGTATCAATAAATCAACAAAAGTTCAAATGACATTATGCTGCATGTCTGGCTGAAACAAAATTCTGAGTAGTAGCTGACACACTATCTTTTACTCACCTTCATTTCCAGCTGGTGCCAAAGTGATCCTTAGTTGTTTTTATGTTTTTTAACAGAAAAGCAATTCATCTTGTGACAGGAGAATGACTTAGTGAAAAGGTAAATAGCATTAAGGTTGGGAAGGTGGAGCATTTTTATTCCTACCTCTGCAAGAGACTTCTCATGTGACCTTGGACAAATGCCTGAACTGTTCCATGTCACAGTGTGTCCATGAAAATTCTAATCTCTGATCTGTGGATGACTATGATAAATTAATATTGTCAAGTCTGACAATGTCATTCCCAGTTTTATTCACTTTCAATAAGAATACATTTACATCTTTTCCAAGTTTTTCTTTTTTTTTTGTGTGCTTGTAATTTGATAATCTCTAATCCCAAATTTGTAATTTGTTAATTTGTTCTTAAAAATATATTTTTGTCAAAAATATATTTTGATTAGCCTTGGGAATATCTATCAAAATACAATTTTAATTTTATAAGGTTTTGGCAGTTGCTTCTCATGGTGACCTGAGTAATTCTTGATTGATTAATCTTTTGGGAAGTAATATATACTTGTTCTGGTTTTAGACCATATACAACCACTTCCTTCTCAATAATTTTGAAAAGAATTACTCAGATTTTGTCTTTCTTGCTTTGGTAGAATTCTTTGTTTCCAAAGAGATATATTTTTAAGCTGTGAGAATATTATCACTCTTTTCCATTTGAAATTAAAATGTTTGCTGCAACTTCTCAACTAAAAGCACAGACAATGGGTCTATATGTCATTTTGTGTAACTCAAAGCAATACCTTGATTTTAGTATAACTATGCAAATACTGAGTTTCTGGAAGTCTAGAAAAAAACCCTCCAGTAATATAATTCAAAATAGCTAGCCAAAATAGTCCAGAAAAAAACCCCAACAACATTTTCAATAGGAAACAGTTTATGAATACCAGTAATCATGTACACACTGACCATTTCAGATGGAAAACAAACCAAAACAAAACAAAGAAAAGAAATCCTTGCTTTCAAGAATCAGACTTTTAAGTCATCTCTGCAGAAACAATTTTAAAGTGTCAGTGAATTTCCTCAATATACTAAAGAAATTTATCTCTAGCTTGCTAATGCCTACTGCTTAATAAAGAACTTATGAGAACTTTTTTACATCTCTTAGTAGATCTGTCACACCTATAGGGACATAAAAAGATAATACAATGGTAACATCTACTCAGAAACCAGCTTAAAGTTACCAATGTTCTGAACTTTGACTTCTAGGTTAGACTCTTATCCTATTTATTCAATGATCTTTCTGAGAAATAGTGCAGATACTCCAACTTTGGTAAAATGGTATAGTCAAAATTTTCCTCTCACTAAGTGGCCTCAGCATGTCAGTGTATCCTGAAGGGAATACACTGGCTCCCTGTCAAACATCAAATTGATTTTCAAATTGCTTTGATGGCTTATAAGGCAGTGCAGTTTGAAAAGTACGTATTTATCAGAATTGCTTTCTCTGCATGAGCCCAGTCTCTCTTTGAGATCATAAAAAGCAAGTAAATTGGCAATTCTGGAACGTGCAGAAGGGTAAAAACTCAGGAACACATATTTAGCTGTTTTGCATCACAAATATGTAATTGATTCTCTGACCAGGGTCTATGATGTGACTTGATCCCGACATATTTATGTAGCATTTCAGACCCTTGTAAATAATGAGCAGTATTCCTTTGTCTCTGCATCCATTTAATGATGTAGGCTAGGATACAGGAACTGGCCTTGCAACACACTTTTAAGGGAAGGAATCTGGTGTCAAGGATGTCTCACAGCTGAAAAGGAAAGGACAGCTGCTGTGTGTGTTGGAATGTCTGTTCTTAAAGTTGATCTACGAATGTACAGAGGACTTCATATAATGTCAGTAGGAAAGCTATGACCAGTGTACAAGACATACAGAATTCTTTACATATAGTCTTAAAGGTTTGTATTTGCAGGTGCTGAGCCCAGAGTGAGAGATGACTCTGTTTTAAATAATCTCCTTTAGTACCTTTCAACTCAAAGGCTTAATGTCAAAGTCAATAAATTTAAGTCTTAAGCACATTTGAGTTAGGGAATGAGCAAATAAAAAGCCTTTCCTGCTTCAAAAATTACTCAACAAAAGTCTCCTTTATTATTTGACTTTAATATTGCAGTATCAGTGGAAAACCCCTTTGCCCTGATTCTGTTTTGCTAGAATGTGTTGATAATATAATAAATAACAACTGAATTTCTTAGTTTCTGAAAGAATTTACAAAATCTAAAAGCATTTTCCAAGTGTATTTCTCCCTTTTAGTGGGAAAACAGTGTAAGCGGGGGATCTGCCAGACCTTCTATGAAGTCATCCATTTGCTCTCTGTTTTAAATACGAGGATGACCCCAAATTCTTTCTAAGGTGGCAATGAAATTCTGTAGCCAGTATTATCTTGCATTCTTCTCTATCTATTACTGGTCACTGATATTTAATATATATTTAACAACAAAGTTTATGTCTATAATTTAAATAGGTTTAGTAAAATAACAAGACACTAATTATACTTTCCAACAGATATTTGTGAAATTGAAGGAGTGAACTTTGACATGAAGAGCTGATGATGCCTGTTGCCTAAAGTGATATGGAGTGAGTTGGAAAAACATGAAAACCAAGACCAGGCATAAAGTTTAATTTGGATGTTTTTTTGTTTGAATTTTTTCCCATGTTAATGACTGTCTCTGGTCTTTTTTCATTTGATGCTGTTATTCAGGTGATCCCCAAAACGTACAAAATGAGACATATTTCTACTGTCATTATTATACCTTGTCTTCTGTATTTCTATAGAAATTATGCCATTCTATTTTATAATATGCAAAGGCAAATTGATGAAAGCAAGGTGCATTGACAGTAAAAATGATCTGGTTTGTATACCAGTGAAAGTTAAATAGTAAGAACTGCATGAAATAGTTTTCAAATGGGGAAAAATCAAGGCATTATAAAATTCGATCTGATTTAATCTAGTCTTTTTACCAGGTTACATTCTGTCATGTCCTTTGAATGTGACTCTCCCAAGTTATCCAAAAAGTTTTGAGGCATACCATTTGCCTGACTTTTATTTCATGAAAATAAATTTTAAAGTCTCATTATGTATTTTTGTAATAGTTAACACAATAACTTGTTGGCCTCAGATGAAGGAGCTTAAATATTACAACAATAAATATTTTTCAACCTTTTAAAATAAAGACCTAGCTGGTAATGTAAAATTACTTTTAAATTGTAATATTTATTTTTAATAACAAATATAAATGCTCATGCTGATATTTTCAATGTGACTATCAAATTCCATTGAAATTATTTTAAGTGCTTTAAACTTTATAATGAGACAGGGTGACTGCCATTTCAATGAAATTAGACTGTATGCTTTCTCAACAAGCTTCTTTGAGTTAAGTTAAAAAAAAATTAAAGTTTTTTCTTTCTGGTAAAGAACACAATCAATTAAAAAGTCAGAAAAGCATTTCAAATAGATATAAATGGAAATAGGTATTTTTGACAAATATTTCAAAAGTTAAAATTTTTGTTTTCTTAACTGAATTTACTTCCATGGAAAGTTTTTTAAAGTTGTAATTCATGTTCTTAGGTATGACAGATGTTTTGTCTTCGCCTTCAAAAAGACAAAGATTGGGCTTGTAGTAAGGTGTTATACCTGTAGCATACACCAGCTTTACTTGATAAATATAGAATTCCCCATTTCTATACATGAATTTTACCCTGATATGGCAGATATAGCCCACACACTTGTAACTAAAACTTCTTTATTTGGTCAAGACAATTTCAATCAGTTCCACCTGACACGTATGTGATGTTATCATATCAGCAGGTTAACTCAGACAACTTGTTATGGAATGATGTGCACATTGACTGCATGGGTACCCAGGTCAAGTATATGACAAAGTGTAAAAATAGTTATGTTCACTTCTAATACTGCAAAGTAATTAGTAATCATTATTAACAGACTGAGCCAGAACTTCAAGTTCATTGTTTGATTTTGACAAGTCATGTAACTATAGTCTTGGAAAGGGCTTTTGTATTCTTTATAAAAAAGGTTTTCATGCTGTGTATTCATTAATTCAATTTTTGACAAGTGTTATATTTCTTCTTTTAAAAAATATTCAATTAAATTTTCTGTTAATTAGGAACTGCAGTTGCAAAAAACAGATCAGAATGACTAAAGACAAGCACCTTTTGTAACACACTAGAAAAGAACAACAAAGTGTTCTGAAGATGCTATTGCTGTACCTATGCAATCAGTTCTACTTAAAATAATTATGTGATAACATTTCTATTTTATAGAAGCTTAAAGAACTCTCTACTGAGATTAGTCTCTTCTTTTAATAGAGAATACATATTGCAAATATGTAAATTGCAAATATGCAAATACATAGTGCAAACATATAGACGGAGGAAATTATTCATACCCCATGGACCTGAACCAGCCTTATAGACAGGAAAATAAATGCACAAAATAACAAAAGGGCTTTCCTAAGTTCATACAAAATATGTCTTTAAGTGAGACCTGCAGCAATATTGCAAACTGCATCATGCTTTTTATGCTACACTGAGGGAAGACTTTGGGTAATAACAAGTAACCCCTCCCAGATTTTGGAGAAGCCAAAAGGGACATGTTCCTTGCTGGATGATATGATCTGGACTTTGATAAGGTTGTTAAGGTTTATCTTGTGTGCTAGGAAAGCCGTAAATTAATGGTTCAGCCCGGAATGGGAGCCAGATTTCTAGACTCACTGTCCTTACCTTCTAAACTGTAGTGTGACATCCACGTAAGAAAGTGAAAAATAATATTTTTATTAGCATAGATTATATCCTGTGGGCTCAAAAGTTCATTTCTGCAGTGTACTGAGGTATCTGATGATATCCTTTTCCCCCTTAATTAACACTGATTTCTGTGTGAAAAGTACTCAGTACTTTACTAGAGTAAAACTAGAAGATACATGTGGCATAAATCCATACTGTTCCAGTAGAACCATCCTGATTTCTATCTACCAAAATACAATCTTGTAAAAGTTCCTATTAAGTTAGCAAGTACTTCTTAAAATTAATGAAAACATATCCAGTCTGGATATCTATAATTCATTCTAATAAAGTAGGTTTTGGGAAAGAGAGTTCAGTATGGTCTCCTAAAATCTACATTTATACAACAAAGAAATGATTAAGAAAGTTGAACACCTCATGTTTAATAGATCAATATATTAAAATATTTAAAATATATTGTAAATGTTCATGGTAAATTGAATTAATTAAACCTAAATAACTTAGAAAAGCCCTAAAAAGATTTATTTATGAATGAGAGGAGGTATATTACTTCAACATCTATTCTCTCAACAACACTGAAGCTCATGTAAAAGAATATATTGAATTTCTGTAATTTTGTTTCTGCTTTGTTATTTGTTTTGCTTTTTTCATTGACAATAAAACCTTCAAAAATAGGACTTGAAAATATCTTAATTAGATTTAATGTTCTTCTTAAAATATACTTTCCAAGCTGTTCCCAAACACAGTTGAACCTTTTTAGAAGAGGGAATTTTCTTCAAATGTCAAACTTTAATGATTAATTAATTCTATTTTATCACATCTGATGCTGCATCTGTATTCAGTAATACTGTAACCCATCTATATATTTGACTAGAAGTTAGGGAATGTCTTGAAGTTGGGCCTCAGTCAGTGTAACATATACATCCACAGAGGGTCTGAAGAGAACAGGCTGCAAAGATTCTGATTTCCAAAACACATGTAATTAATTCTAGAGATTTTTTATCTGTTTTTTTAGTGTCTGTATTGGTTTGTAGGTTTTTTTTAGTTGTTGGGTTATTGTTACAAAAAACTCTCTAACACATTTCACAAAACTAGGTAGTGAATAATGTGTTATGGAAATGACACAAATGCATTCCCTGGAGAAACACCAAGTAATTGGTAAACACAGGAAACTAACAGCAATCAGCCCTTAGCTGAAGAGTTGCTCTGTATGAGAAAGATTAACCCTTAGACCCTCAGTCCCTTCGCTTGATTTCAAAATCATAGCACTGAGGATCTGCAGAGGGGTGAGGATGAGACAAAGAGAGTCCTACTCTTCAAGTGTCTTACGCCCAAACTATGGTGAAGAGGAAATACAGCCAGTGAAATCTAGAGAGCTCTGGACAATGAGAACATTTTTCCAGCACAGGCAAAGGTAGAAGAACTTCCAGTGTCCCCACTGAAAGGCGTCTCCTCAGCCCTGTTGTCCATTCAACAAAGCATGCAGAGGGCTGGTCCAACATAGATGTTTTACTGAACAGGCCAGTGAAAGGAGAAGAGTTTAGAGGATTGGAGCTAAGTCTTTTGGTTCAACATCTTGAACATTTTGGTTCAAACCCCCCCCCCTCGCATTTTGCTTTATTTATTATTTATGTTGTTCTGCTTTTTCTTTCTTGACCAGCTCTAGGTAACACACAATCTCACTTTTCCCATTTTCGCACATCTCTCTGACAAGCGTCAAAACACTTCTATCCATCATTTCTTAATGACACAAAACAGCACAAGTTATAGGTTTCATGTTATAATAATAATAACATAAAGTATGCCAAAATAAAGATTGTCAGAAAAATATTAGCACTGCAATTACAAGCAAGATCTTGTTTTCATAAGCGTGTTTCTAGAGCCTCAGAAGGGTTAAAATACTGGCATGGTTGGGTTCATAAACTAAAGGTAGGAAATTGTTTTCGAGGAGCTGGTGGTAAATAAAACTTTTAAAATGCCCAGGTCATTAATAAATATTCCTTCTTATTATTATTATCTCTCTGAGACACAATCTTTCCCAGTCTGAGACACACAGTGATAAAAAATATAGCAAGAAGAATCACTGGCTTCCTTTTTGCATTGCGGTACTTTTCCAGGGTTTTTTTATCATGACAAAGGTGTTCAAAGGCTCAAGAACAGCTCCTCAGTGTGTGAGATGTGGTCCAGAACAAACTACAAGGATGAGTCAGTCAGAAAGACATTACAGAGACAGTGAAAAGACTTAATTTTACTGCACTCTATGTTCCATGAGCTTCTGTAACAGTCCAGAACTAGGGAGTGTGGTGTGTTGTTTAACGCTTCAGAATCACTCTTGGTGAAGGGTTGTGCACTTTGTTCTGTTAATCTGAATGAGAGTAGACTTAATGAGCTATCCTACCGTCTGAAAATGAAATCTATACTTCTGAGGGAGTATTCCCATTATAATTACAAAATCTGCAGCAAAAGATACAGGAAGTAGCAATATAATTTTAAGACTCATTCTTTTCCCCAATTGTCTATAACTAAAATACAAAAATACCTTAAAATACCCCATTACTAGAAAAACAGGGAAATATTGAATTTCAGACATGGAACAGCATGGATGAATAAGAGAAAATACGATATAGGTTTTTAATTTACTTTCAGTAAATCTTATGTACTTTGCAAAAGTGTTAAAATAGACTAGTAGTACATTAAATTATTCTTTGAAAATATTGAGGAATAAATATTCAAATTCTTTCTGATCTTTTAAAAACAAATCTACAAAATTATCACAAAACACGTTGTTCCTGGTGCCAACAATTCTACTGAAAAGAAATCAGGGAAAAAAACCCAGAAAGGTAATGTAGCTGCAGTTTCTCTGTTTAGTCAAAATTTTGTCATTAAAAAGTTTTCAACTAAAAAACATTAGGGATGCTTACATGAGAAAGAAGAACATAGAAAATTTTTGTGATGAAGGATTTATTCCTCAGAACATCCATATTTGTATGTGAATCATCTCTAACAATATAAGATTAATATTTTTTCAGCCTTAGCTGGACGTCATCTGCTCATTAATTCAGATTAACAAATGGGAGTTCATGGCATTATGTTTGACGGTGACATATCTAGGACATATTTGAAAATCATAGTGTTACCAACAATGTAGGCATATTTTAAGTGCTAAGAAGTTTGAACTTCCCTGTTTCAGGGATAGATCATAAATCTGCCTAGACAAATAATGAAAAATAAGATTTTTCTCTGGATACGTACACTTACTTTTGTTGTTTTTCTCCCATCACAAAATATGGAAGTATTAATGAAAAAGGCAAAACATGTAATTCTAGTTTCATGTAATCTGATAACAAAACCTCTTTTATTTTATTTGGGCTGCTTTCTGTGACAAATATAATACATGTAATTTAATATATAATATAATTTATTACAAAGATTATAATAAAGCTGCCCCCAGTACATTCAAATATAACCAAAATACACCTTGTGTTTCCTGGTCTTAGTTTAGGTTTTAGGTGAATTCTGAAATTTTAAAATGTAGTTGTGATTTGCCTCACTGTAGCAGTAGATGTCTTTCACATGTCTTGCAGCCTGCTACATACATAGTCCTGGATAAACAGCCTTGGTTTCTGAGGCAATTTCTTGGGAGATTCAATTGCCTTGAAACAGACGAAATAAAGGCCAGTCTCTTTATTCAAAGCATAATCTGCTATGGACAAATGTCTGTAAACAGAGAAGAACCCTAAAGTTAAAAAACAGGTTAGCTTAGGTTAACAAGTAGATACCTAAGCAAACTGGACACCCATAGGTCCATGGGCCTGGCAGGATGCTCCCACGAAGGCTGAGAGAGCTGGCTGATGTAATTTCATGGTCACTTTCAATAAGATTCGAATGATCATGGTGAATGGGAAAGGTTCCTAATAAGTCAAGGCTTAAGGATATTATTTGAGTTTTGAGATGCCTAAAAAAGGCCCTATAAAACTGGCTTTTCCTGTGTGCTTCTTTATACACTTCACAGTATATGAGTTCTTGTTTGTTATTAGTATTGGTGTTTTTTTTTACGCAAGTTTGTAATTTAGACAGGCTGGAATGGGATATCTAATTTTAACTTGTTGCTGAAGATCTTGAAAGTCAGTGTGGATTTCATAAAGCCATGCAAATTTATACCACCTAAGACAATAGCCCAATGGCACTAAACTCCTTCTTTCTTGTGTTTCCACATCCTGCTGAGTGAAGAAGGTTAACTTGTCATTGCCTGGATCATTAACTTTTTGGAGAGAGATTTTTGAATGCTCTCATACATAAATTTACATGGCAATATGAACTTCTTAACTCCGTAAGTAGACATTTCAGAATCTCCTAAGGATAGCATTTGGAAATCAGCATTTTGATTAGGAGATTTTTTTTTCAGAATGTACTTTCTAAATGGCACTGAAATATTGCTTCTTAGGTACAGGGATGATGGATGCATGAGGTAAATAGAGAAGAAAAAGTCCTCTTTCTTTTCTTCATGAAAAGGTTCACATTCCCTGAAGACAAATTTGTTTAACATATGTGGAGCGACAATTTGAGAAGATGGCTAACAAGCTACAAATAGTTGCTATTTTTTTAAGTCTCTTTTGAAAGACAAGTGTAATGAAGAAAAGAATAAAATCTTGCCATGTCTATTCTGTTTGTATTCAAATAATGTCAATAGAAACTGAATGTAACTGCATAGTCATAAATTTTCCAAAGGTATCTAGCATTTCACCTATCTAATCCTACTGTTATCTGCTGCCCTGTAAACTGTAGCAGCACTATGCATCTGCAGCTACATGCAGCAGCTTTTTGACAGCAATTAAAATTGGCGTGTAGAAGCATTCTGAGATGAAATCTTGTAATTGACAGACTGAGACACTAGCCAAAGGGGTATTCATTTGGGTAATCCCTGGGCTGAAACACTGCTGGTCTGTCAGCCTCTGAAATTATTGGCAATCTCATAGACTGTATCTAGCAGCTGAGAGGAAGCTGTGCCAACTGGTGGCAGGCTTCAATAGGTTTAGAAAAGCCATCAGTGTAATTGTCATTTTTAACACTGAAAAGTGCTTAGATGCCATTGTGATAAGTGTGATAGAAACTGTGTAAATAGAAAAGAGCCAGCAGAATCTTGGAAAAAGCATTCTGCATTTACTATCCCCCGCTGCTTTGAACTGCCTGCAAACAGAAACTTTAAAACAACAGAGAAATAATGCATCCCATCAAGTACAAACCATTATGAGAATGACCTCGGTGAATTGCTTTGATTCTGTGTGCTACACCACAGCACAGGGAGGAGTCCAAGAGCTGGCAGTTCACTGGATCAGATAGCTGCAGGATGGGACTATCTCCCTTTTCCTGACACTGGAAGAGCTGAAAAGCACAAGGGGCAGATACACACTTATTGTAGTGTTTTGTGGTATTGGTAGTTTGCTTTATTTGGGGGAGTACAAAAAAAATCTATCATATTCTCAAAGGTTTAGGTGCTACGGTACAAAGTCCTTCAAACTAGCACAGAAGTATTAAAGCTATTTAAGTCATCTGCATAGTGTAAGGCTGACAGAGTTTTTATGTGGTTTTTTGTTGTTGTTGTTGTTGTTGGTTTTTTTTTTTGTTGTTTGGGTGTTGTGTTTTATTGGTGGGGTTTTTTTGGGGGGGGGGTTTTTTTGTTGTTGTTGTTGTTGTTGTTGTTGTTGTGTTGTTGTTTTGTTTTTTTGTTTTTTGTTTTTTTACCACAGCCAAACAATGAACCAGCCAGACACCTCTGTGGCTTTTTCATTGTATCAGGATGGTTGCACGTTGATGCATGGAAAACAATTGTTTAACCATCACCCAAAAAACTATAAATGCTAGGGCGCAATGTTAGAAAAAATATGGACAATTAGGAACTCATTTCATTGTTCAGTGCCATAGCACCAAATAGAATAAATACAAAAGAGAAATAGGTGAAAGTTTTTCTATAGCAAAATATCTGCAAGAAGTTCTCCTTGTGTATTAACTATTTATTTAAAAACAGCCAAATTGGAAAGAGAGGAAAGAGGATTAGTTTTGAGTTGTTGACAATGTAATTGCTTTCCTGCTTTTTCTAAATGATATAACACATGCACACACACTTGTATACACACAGAGGAACACTAGTATCTGTCATACAGAATTATGCATAATGCTTGTCAGCCTCTCTTGCCCTAGAGCTTTACATGCAGAGAGACAAACACAGTTGGGTTGCATGAGATGGCATTTTAGGGAAAACATTGTTACTTATTGCTGGCTTTATAATGTGGGGATTTTTTCAAGCTCAGAGATGATAAGATTTCATTTGCTGCATATAAAATAAGGGTCAGCACAAACATGCCACATGCAATCAAATTAAGACTATTTTTTTATAAGTTACAAATAAAACTTCATGGGAATTTTAAAAGTATTCTCCTTGGTACACAGTTTAACCAAGGATTACGGGCCCATATCAGTTAAAGATAATTAGGCACCTGCTATGTCACTCTTGGTCTGTATGTGCACAGTCCCCATCCAAGTGTTCCATGTCTGTCTCAAAGCTAGTTTTGAAAAGCATTTGAGTCTTCTGCATGATATTTCCTGAGGTACCTGTGGCTCTGCTTCCAGGCAAGCTTGACATTTGTATCTCAGGCTCAGGAGGGGATTTATTCTTACAAGTGGGTCCACTTACGCCTGCTGAATCTGGCTCTATCCAAACTGCAGCAGGAGCTAATGCTTCCTTTCACAGACACCTGTTCAAAGAGGCATGTATTCATGGAAGAGACCACTGTTTAAACTTCCTTCAGCCCAACTGGAGAGAAAGCTATGCTGAATTTGCTACTCTGGCACCTCAAATAGCCTCTAGAAAAGTGTGATAAACATTAAGGTAAAGGGCCCCAACCAGGAGGAAGAGTAGTCCTCAGACTGAAATTTGGTATTTCCATTAAGTGATAACAGAGATTCCTTGGAGCAGAGTGAGAATGATCCCCCTGCCTAGAGACAGACTCCTCTGTCTCAGGAACTATGGAGCTGTGCTTGTGTGGACCCTGCTCTGCCCCGCCATTGTGCCAGCGCGGTTCAGTTGGTGGCACAGCCTGACTACCTGGCTATGAGATGGGGCTGGCAAGCACCATCTTCACATGGAGCCAGGGAAGTCCAAATAGCATTTGAATCTAGAGGAGGATCCCCCAGGTGATAAATCTGCACACAGTCTTCACATCTCCATGTCTTTAAGTAGGTGAATATGCTGAAAGCCTCCTCAGATCAGAAGCTGGGTGTTCCTGTCCTGATGACCAAATTAGGAGGGCAAACTGGGACAGTGTGTGTTCTTATTTAAGAAAAATAACAAAGAAAACCATGTTTCCTTGTTCACTTCCCATACAGGAATGTATACCTAATAAATTAATTAAAAATTCACATTATTAAATTAAAAAAAAAATTAAAAATTCTTTAAAAATATCCATTTTCTACTCTGAAGAGAAGGATGAATAATGAGCATTTGAAGCACAAGCATGATGACTTCAGCACAGGGAATACATTGAACTGCTAATAAGATTGCAGATAGCAGCAGAGTCTTTTTAGATCTGTTTGATAAGTAAAGTGAAGCTTTTCCTTTGTACACAGTGTTCCGCCATGTATTTACACAATAAATGGAGATGAATCAACATCTTATCTCTAATGGAGATTGAAACATCCTATTCATAAAATAACAATTCAGAAGCACCCGCTTACACATTCTCATTTAGTAAATATGATGCATCCTTTGGTTGCTTGTGAAAATATAGCACATGCAAAATAGCACCAGTGGCATTCTCATATTTTCCTGACTTAAATAAAAGTATATAATGTGTTGCTGCATACCACTTAAATTATTCTAATGCAACCTGAAGTAACTATGCTTTTTTCTTAGTTTCTCTAAGATTATAGTTACTTTATACTTCTTGCAAATAAGACTAATGAAGTTCACTAGTTTAGTAACATCTTTTTCTAATTTCAGAAGTAATTGCAATCAACCACTTAGCCTATATTGGTCATTTGGTGTATATTTGATGAAAATAAAGTGTAGATAGTAATGAATATGCAAATGCTTTTTGTTTGTATTCCCTTCTGAAAGGTACCTGAAATATTTAGGTTTTATTTCTACTAAACAAAGAAAATATCTGGAGATTAAATTATCCACAGGAAAAGGATTTTATAGAAATAAACCCAAAAATTGCACTGCACTACTCCTGATCAGTTTTGGCTGCTTTTGATTCACTACTGTTGGTCAAGTTAAACACCACTGTTTTGTCATGTAATGTATTCAGTGGAAAGCCAGAGAGCAAGCATAACGTTAGAAATTTCTATTCAGCACTAGCAGGACAAAAATAATCAGCTATATGCTCAGGGGAAGACTAAAAGTGTGCTGTAGGTAGTCTAGCTTGCAGATACAGAGCTTGAATGTTTTTGTCACAAGTAAAGATTCACTAATAAAAGATATAAAAGCTCCATTCATTTAAAAATATTCTGACCTCGCTATACTGTTTCTTATCTTCAAAGTCAGTTGTTATTAACTTAGATATTTCTCAACAGTGCAGACAAGCTCTGATCTTATGAAAATTCTGTAGAATTATTTATACAATATTTTCTACTAAAGTTCTGAAAAGCTCAAAAAGTGTCATGGAACATAATACTTGAGTGCATTTTATCATAATTGTCTACCCTATGTTTTTCCCCTCTTTTTTAGCTTCTACTAGACATTTTTCAATGGAGAATTGAGTTCTTTCCCTCATGTGATTCTCTTAAGGAAGAAAATACTCAAATATAATTTAATTAGCACAATGAAGTACATATCCTTTTGTGTTCTGAACAATGGAATCATAGAATCATCATAGAATTTCTTTGGTTTGAAAGGACCTTAAAAATCATTTAGTTCCAATCCCCCCTGCCATGGCCAGGAACACCTTCCACTAGACCAGGTTGCTCAAAGTCCCATCTAAACTGGCCTTGAAGTACTAGAAGGCTGCTATAAGTTCTCTCCAGTGCTTTTTCTTCTCCAGGCTGAACAGCCCTATGTCTCTCAGCCGGTCTTCATAGGAGAGGTACGCCAGCCCTTTGATCATCTTTGTGGTCTTCCTCTGGACCCACTCCAAAAGATGGAGTTTCACATCCTTATGTGGGAAGTCCCAGAGCTGGATGCAGTACTCCAGGCAGGGTCTCACCAGAGCATAGTAGAGCAGCAGAATCACCTCCCTCGTCCTGCTGGCCACACTTCTTTTGATGCAGCCCAGTTGCATGTGGCTTTCTGGGTTGCAAGTGCAAGCTGGATGATATTGAGCTTCTCATCAACCAAGACCCACAAATTCTTCTCCTCAGGACTGTTCTCAGTCTACTCTCCAGCCTGCATTTGTACTTGGGAGTGTCCTAAATCAAGTGCGGGGCCCCTTTGGATGGCATCCTTTCCCCACACAGCAAACTTAATGAAGGTGCACTCAATCCCATTGTCCATGTTGTTGACAAAGATGTTAAATAGAGCGCAAATACCAATACCAGCCCCTGGAGAATCGTTCATCTCTGGTCCCCACTTGGACACCATTATTGCAATTCTTTGAGTGCAACCGTCTAGCCAATTCTTTATCCACTAAGTAGCCCATCTGTCAAATCCATGTCTCTCCAGTTTAGAAACAAAGAAGTTGTGCCAGACAGTGTCAAATGCTTTGCACAAATCCAGGTAAATTACCCTTGTTGCTTTTTCCTCATCCACCAACACTTTAACCCCATCACAGAAGACCTATAATTTGACAGTCATGTTTTTCCCTAGGTGAAACTATGTTGGCTGTCACTAATCACATTCTCGTTTTTAATGGGCCTTATAGTTTTCAAGATGATCTGCTCCATGATCTTGCTGGGCACAAAGGTGAGACTGATTAGTTTGTACTTTCCCGGGTCTTCTTTATTACCCTTTTTGAAATTGCAGCGTATGTTTCTCCTTTTCCCGTCAATGGAAACTTGAAAGTATTGCCATGATTTCTCAAATATGATGGATAGAGACTTAGTCACTTCATCCATTCATTCCCTCAGGACACTTCCATCAGTCCCATGGATGCATCTCATCATGTCCCATAGTCCTGTGCATCTTCAGGTTCTTTCAGTGATCTCAGATCAGGTCTTCTTTCGCATTGGACAGCGATGCTTCATTCTCTTAGTCCCTGCCTTTGCATTCTGTAACTTGGGCAGTGTGGCTGGAGCACTTGCTGGTGAAGACTGCAGCAATTAAGTCATTGGCTACCTCGGCCTTCATCATATACCACGGTAGTCAGGTCTCCCATGTCCTTACAGAGGCAGTCCACAATATCCCTGCTCTTTCTTTCATCACCAACATACCTACAGAAGCTTTTCTTATTGACCTTGATGTCCCTGTTCAAATTTAATTCCATCAAAGCTTTAGTTTTCTACCCAGATTCCCAGCTGTTTCTCTGTATTCCTTTCAGGCTACCTGTCCTTGCTTCCAACCCTCTGTAGGCTTCCTTTAAGCATTTGAGTTTGCTCAGGAGCAGCTTGTTCATTCATGCAGATCATTTGGCTTTTTTGCTGGATTTTCTCTTTGTTGGGATGCATTGTTCTTGAGCTTGGACAAGCTGATCCTTGAATATTAACTGGCTTTCTGGGGCCTCTCTTCCCTTAGTAAACTTACTTTCTTCACCACCAAAAGAAAGGTATATCATAAATGGAGGAAATACCCTGGATTACAAAGGTCAATTATCTACTTTGAATTCTTAATACCCAAAACCTGTTTGTACCTATTTTCTTATATCCTGCAGCACAAAGAGTATAAAGACAGTCAAAAGAGTATATCAAACTGTGTCCAAGGAATGTAGATGAGAAATGGTTCAGCTGGTTCTGTACATTTTTTTCAGTCAGATGTTTTTGATCAGTGACTATTAAGGATTTCTCTTTGTAAGATATGCTTTAAGTCTTATGGTATGCTGAATCAAATATGTGCTGACGACCCAGACTTCTCTCAGGTGTACTCTCAGAGTGATTCTAAATCCAATTATCTCCTGGAAAACCAAATGAAAATTTTAAGGAAGAAAATTGTAATAATTACATAATCAGAAAATATGCAAAACAGTATAAACAAGAAAAAAAAGAGGCCTCTCTAGGAATTCGGTTTACTTCATAAACCCGGCTGAGTTTCATGTTGAGTAGAAAGAGATGGGTAAAATAACCTAGAAGAATCAGATGACTCAACACAGTTTAGTATTTAATGAAGACAAAAATAAAACAAAAAAAAATGAAAAGAAAATTGGAGGATCAGTTTTATGTGAGCAATAAAAACAATGGTTTTTTTTAAATATAAACTAATAAAAGAAAGAATAATAAACAGGACCATCTGCATTAATAAGAACAGTGATAAGTCAAGATGATTATAGTATTTTGTAAATTGCTTTCTTCCTTTTCTTCCCTTTATATGTAAGAATAAAACCCTATAATCTTTTGCCAATAGATAAGAAAACAACAATTTTAAGGTATTTGACATGAAATTGCTTCCTACAAAAACCAACACTGTTTTGAATGAGTATGAGAAGTTACATGACTGCATTTTATAATGCTGAGGCCATTCAGTGACTTCCATGAAAAAAAAAAATCTGTTCAGACAGAGAATACACTTCTTATTGTTGTTATTTTCCAAAGGAACTTATGAAAAGGTTATAAATTATATAAAATGCTTTGAATATGGATCCATGCTGGATCTGGTTGGTTTTTTTATTTTTTTTTCTATACAGTGAGATCAGACATTCCTGGTATCAATGGACCTTATTTTGAGCATTTTTTTCCTAAACTTTGTGGCAATTAGTGGCTATGACAAGAAAACTGCAAATAATTAATTGAAAGTAATTGACTTTGGTAAAATGCAAACTCTGGATTAAGTAAAGCAAATGAATATTATTTCTGTTAATCACAAAAGATTGTTGAATCTCTTGTGCTAGACTTCATCTGCACTGTAAAGTTTTGCAGTTATTAAATCTGATTTCATCCATATCTCATGACTCTATATCAGCTGAGAAGATGTTTATCTATCACACCTACATTTCTTTGTTATTAATTTCATTCTCACACACATGAAACATAGTTTGGACAACTTGTCCAACCATCAGTTTTCTGATGAGTGAATGAAGAGTTTGGAGTTTCTCATGGTAGGTGCCAAATAAGGCAATGTAGTTACTGCTGTAGAAGTTCAAACAGGAAAATCATATGGAAAAAACTTGTCTCCCTGATCTTTTGTAAGGGTAATGAACTGTTGCACACACAGCTCAATTTTAACTGGTTTTTGCTATCTGGTGTTTCAGGAAAACAGTATTGTGGACTATAATTCATCTTGTAGTTCTGATCATCTCCATTCATATTGCTTTGTTTTGTGCATCTGCTTTGTTATCGTATGACCATTATATATTGGCTATCTTAATCACATAGGTTAGAATATGTCTTTATTAAAATCAATTGCCTCAGATTTTATTGTGATGGAGACAATAGCTGAGTAAATACATTGTCCTGTATTTCAATAAATAAGGATGAAAGGGATTTCTATAAAAAGTTAGAAGATAGACCTGTTGAATTTCTAGAGTACTTTAAAGAAAAATGGCCAAAATACTTACTTTAGAGCTTTCCTAAATTTTGGAGCATTCCTTTTCACAGAAATAAATATTTTATTTGCTCAATTGGCATACTTGTAATGAACATTTAATGGTCCTGAGAAAACCACAGAGTGTTTGTTGAGACTTTGGTAAGAACACTGTCTTTGGGACGGGGGGTAACGAGGGAAGTTGAGAGGGACAGATTGCTGAGCTGACTCCTACATTTCACATGTACAGTGCCAGTGTCTCAGATGTCTGCGGGAGAGTGCAGAGGGTTTCAAGCACCTTGTACCATATAGAAAGATACCTGCAGCTACTGTATCAGAAGACATTTTTTAAAAATTTTAGAGAAAGTCCAGTTAACTTGTAAATTTTCATAGGATAGACATTTTATTGCTGCCAGCCTTGGGGATCTCTCTTATGTTAGGGTTTCCTTTTGTCAGAGCTGTTCTGCTCTGAGGTATTTTCCATGTGATATATAAAATGATAGGCATATTGCAGGATGAATATTTATGGGGAATGTTGGCTTTGTTTTGAGTTCAGCTGGAAAGCCAATAACTTAAAACTGTATAAAATTTTTAGCTGTCAATGTCTTTTAGCTACAAGATATTGCCCCAGTACATCTGAACTGGATGGAAGATATATAGTCAAGAGCCTTTAATTCATTAAAGGAGTGCATGTTATTGTCTTGAATTTTTGCTATCACAATGTAGATTTTAATGAAGGTGTACAATGCACCTAAGAGCTTACTTGGCATTTATCGGTAAAGCATAAAAATGCAGGAATTTCGGCACAAGCACTTTAAATAATTTTTCAAAGGTCACATTACAAGCCAGGAAGATCCAGAACCAAAAACCAAATTTGCTTACAAACCTGTTTCATTTTGCAAGGGAAAAGATTTTACTTCGGATGTTGTTTCCCGGTGAAGTAATATACTCCTCATTAATTTTAAATAAAACACGAAAGCTTTATGTCCCTTCAAAATGTATTACAGAAGGAAACTAATAAAATATAATCTAGAACAGAAACACAACATAAGAATACTTCAGCCAAAGGGCCTTCCTTGAGCTTTAACAAAATATTGCACAACACTTGATTTGTGCTCCTTTTTATCTGTTAGTTTCCTGGTTGTTTTTTTCCCCCAGAATTTTTAAAATTCTGAATTCGAAGAGGTTGGCCGCTTAGTCTCTTGAGTCCAACAAAGAGGTACAATTACAGTAATGACACTAAACCTCTAGCTTTCTATTTAAAAACAATCTAAGTTTAGATTTAAGTGTTCTTACCAATAAATCGCATCCATTTGATTTTTCAGTGTTTATTCATTCATGCTCCAGGAAGAGTTTGAAATAAATTCAGTGTTTGCTTGCTTATTTGGTTGTTTTTTTGAGTCCTTTTTTTTTTGATTACTTTTGTTTCCAGTGAAACTGTTATCAGAGTGCTTTGTTGGAATACAATCATAGTTGAATTGCTATAAAGGACCTCACAGAGATTTCATAGAGTTCACAGAGTATTTTGAGTTGGAAGGGACCCACAAGGATCATTGAGTCTAACTCATAACAACTCCTACCAAGAAAAAAAAAATTGACTTGTGCCTAACTTCATTCAGATCAAAACAAACAAACAAGCAAGCAAACAAACAAGTTCAATGACAATTAAATATAATGGAAAAACAGAAACTATTATCTCTTTCTATAGATTTTTGAAATATTCTCATTGAGATCAATATTTTGTTTCTGAAGTCCAGATCTGGTTACCTTCAAAACTGTGCTTGAGGCTGAGTTTACATTTATCCATACTTGCTTCCCTGAAGGCCATGTATGTAGATAGCCAGTATTTTGGGCTTTTTTTTTTTTAGCACTGTTAACATGTGAAGTCATTGAAGCAGATATGGTTGTTTGGATCACAGATTATTTACTCCTAAATGGAACAGGAACTCAGTCATGAGTGGCTCACTATGAGCTATGATAATGCATTTAAAAGCACATTTATAAAATGAAAATGTATCTCTGCAAATGTATCATAAAATTGGTTCTACAGAGAACACTCTTTACTGTACATTAATTGTGAGCAGAATGTTGAAAGTAATGCCAAATGCAGATTAAACCCCACAGCTCTGTAAATGTAACACATGTTTTTTTCTTGAAAACAAAACAAAAAAAATGCACTCAAGTTTAATATGGTAGATGCCATTTAGTTGATTCTGAAAAGAGGAAGGTAAAGATTTCTTAATTATTTTTTTAAAAACTTCAAATATTACACCATCAGAATAAACACAATTACAAATTAGAGAGAAGAAAGGTAGAAATAAACTACTTGGAAGAGGAATATCAAAAAGAAGCAGCTTAGATTTGAGGTATGAAAATATATCTTACTCTCTCATCTAGTCTAGGAAATATTATGCTTGAGGTAAATATGAGCAATCAGAGAATTACAACATGAGGACTGGAACAGAACCAAAGCTGGAAAACAAAGAGAAAAAATCAATTAAACTGTGTTAGAAAAATATGGGAATAGAAAACAAAAGCACAAGAATTTTAACACAAAAATGTTGAAAATTTTGAAGAGAAAACTGAAAATTCAAGTTTAGTTTCATCATGAGGTAACCTCACCTTTTGAAAGTCTGATCCAGTGGAGAAAATCAGTAGCAACTCAGAAAATATAAAGAGGTGAAAGAGAATTATATAAAATAAACTCTTTGACTTTACTATATTGTTTGCAATAGTGATTATTAGGGTTTTATTGGAGAGCTGTGTTTCATTCCTTCTCAAAACTGAATTCCTTATAATGAATAAAAGAAGCAAAAACAGCAGGCAGAAATCCTCCAAAGAGGTAAACATACTACCTCAAAATGAACTAAGGGAAGAAAACAAGAAGGCTTTTCACATTTTGCATAATTTGTTCTTGTATAGCTACAGTGGTGGTATAGAGGGCCAGTTCTGAGTGTCACAGCCTCTTCCACTGATATTTGAAGTAATTTCAGACATTCATGAAGATCTGAGCAATAAGAACACTAAGCACTGACAACAAATCTGGCACTGCTGAGTTCCATGTTCATTTTTTGTCTGTGATTTTTATATTAGATTTCATCCGTCTCCGACTCAAAAGGTTTTTTCTTATTGTTTTTCCCCAATAACCACCAGATACGTACATTCCACCAGTCACAAGAAATTCAAATTTTGGTTTTTCTAACTTTTAAAAAATTCCAAAGCCATGTAGTAAACACACAACTGTTTTGCCAACTATTACTCAAGCAGAATTCAATAATATGTTATTTTTTAAGTTGACTGATAACTTTTTTTTAGAAAATAACATATATACATAAAAACTACTTAAATTAAAAAAAAAAAAAATCAAGGGAAGAAGAGGAAACAACACATGGCAGTTTATTCCTCAAATAGTTAAAGTATTAGCCAGTACAGGATAATTTTAGTGATGTCTTTAGAGTAAAGGCTGCTACTGCTTACAAGTGTCAGATGTTTTATTGTAAACCAGGAAAAAAACAAAAACAACAACAAACTAACAAATAACACCCACCACCCACTCACTCACTGAAATAAAAACCCTCTCTCTCTGCCCTCATCATTTTTGATTGTGGATAGACAAATAGTGAAGCACTTCAAAAGAGACAATTTTAATAGAAGCTAGTATTTTATATGAAAAGTAAACACTGACAAGCCTTCCATCAAATTAATTATCTGAAATTTGTAAATAAATTACTGGAAATATCCCAATTTCTCTGTAGATTAGTGATGTCACTACTTAGTTCTCCTGTTTGCATTTGGTGCTAAGAATTTATTGCCAACTTGAATTTGGAAGTTAGTCAATGAAATCAATGCCTTTATAAGTGACTGGAAAGATATTTCAATAAATGATAAGTTCAAGCTAATTACTTCCTCTCTTTGAAATCCCACATAATTTTCCAGGATTTTGTTAAACTTGGAACATGACACTTGTCCAATCTAGAAGCTACAGAAAAGTGTATTGTAAATGTATAGGGTTTTTTTTTACATATTTTGTATTGTTTTAACCTATTCTTCGGTCAAATTGTACAATTGTACAAAACTGATATAAGATTGATAAAGATGTTTCATTTGCCTAGATGTTCCAATAAAAAAAAGAAAAAACCTGCATTTTACAGGTTTTACAGGTTACCTGCACTTTGAATTCAGGAGCCAATTTAAAATAAACTTATTATATTCCATAGAAAGCAGTAAAATATTACTTAGCCTATTTTACAGGTAGCAAAATCAGTCAAGGTTGTCTGAAATTCACTGGTACTCTAGCGGCTTGAATGTTGACTTGATTGAGCTTTTGCTGTGAGACTGACGTTCAAATACAGTAGAACATGGCACATAAACAAAAGGTAAAATCTTAGAACGACTGATTCTGAAACTGTTTCCAACCACAAAGGACAAGAAGGTGATTAAGAGTGGCCAGCAAGGATTCACAGGGGGGAAGCCGTGCTTGACCGGTATGACAGCCTTCTACAACAAAATGACTGGGTAGATGGGGGGAGAGCAGAGGATATTGCATGCCTTGTCTTGTGGCTTTTGGCTCTGTCTCCTGGGAGATCCTCACAGACAAGCTGATAAAGTAGGGACTGGCTAAGCACAGACGTGGATTGAAAACTGTCTGAGAAACCTGAGCCCAGAGCATGATGGTCAGTGGCATAAAGCCTAGTTGGAGGCCCAGTAATTGGCAGTGTATCCCAGAGATCTATACTGAGTCCAGTCCTCTTCAACATCTTCATTAATAATCTGGTTGATGGGGGACAGTGTGCCCTCAGTAAGTTAGCGGATGACACAAAGCTGGGAGGAGTGGCTGATATGCCAAAGGGTTGTTCTGACATCCAGAGAGACCTCAACAGTCTACAGAAAACAGCTGACAGGAATGTTATAGATTTCAGCACAGGGAAGTATAGCAAACTGCGAAGGTCTGCACCTGGATGGAACAACCTCCGCACTATGTGCTGGGGAGTGGTGCTAGCAGCACCAGTAGGTTTTGGGGACTAAGCAGCTGGAAAGGCGACATTTCAGAAAAGGACCTTGTGGTTTACTGGTAAACACTTACTTGAACAGGGTGACAAAAAGGTATAGTGGTATCCTGAGCTGTATTAGGCAAAGTATTGTCAGTAGGTCAAGGGAGGTGATCCTTCTCCTCTGCTCAGCACTGATGAGGCCGCACCTGGAGTGATGGGTCAAGTTCTAGGCTCCGCAGTTCAGGAGAGACATGGACATATTGAAAGGGTCCAGAAAAGTGCTATAGAAATAAGGAAGGGCTGGAGCATCTCACATATGAAGAAAGGCTGAGAGAGATAGGACCAGTTAGTCCAGAGAAGTGAAGGCTTTAGGTGGTAATCTCATCAATGTCAAAAAATAGCTGACGGGAGGATAAAAAAAAGACAGAACCAGGCGCTTTCCAGTGGTGCCCAGTGACAGGACCAGAGACAATGGACATAAAGTGAAAAAAAGGAAACAATTTTTTTAACTGTGGAGATGACTGAGCACTGGCACAGGTTGCCTGTTGAGGTTGGGGAAATATTCAAAAGCCCTCTAGACACGGTCCTGGGTAACCAGCCTCAGCTGTTCCTACTTGAGCTGGTGGGTGTTGGATCAGATGACCTCCAGTAATCTCTTCTGACTGCAACAATTCTGTTATGCTGTGGAAATATAACATTTTATGAAAAAAACAGTTTTAGGTATCTGTTTTGTGAAAGAGAATCCAAATGTTTTCAGCATTTCATGAAGATCATTAAAGGTGGCTTGTGGAGACCTGAGGGAGGGAATTTATAATTCCCTACCAACATGAGATACGACAGTGCAGGTCAATGATAAATTATATAAATCACAAAGGAGTGGTCTACATAGTGAAAATTCTTCTGAGAAAAAGTCATTCAAAGAAATAGTGGGGCGAAAACTTATGAGTGAAATGTAAAAGCAAGTGCTACAAAATCTTAAAGTCAGAGAAGCTATTACTGAACTGAAAAAAACTCAAGTTTTGTTACTTTGACAGCTGCTACATAGAGGTGTATGTTAACATAGAACAAAAATACTATTATTTTTTAAAACAATACCAATTGAAATGATAAATCAACAATTGAGGAGGAAGTTAATATTGAAACCAATGCTTAAAAGCTTAGAATGTTTGGAAGACAAACACACCAAAACAGCTAATATTAAAGACTAAGACTGCCTTGTTTTTCTCTAGGTTCATGCTGGAGTCCCATCATATCTGACAAACTCAAATCAGCATCATGTCATTTCCTCAAATGTTCATGAAGAAGACACACATATACAGATATATGAAGGTGATAAAATAGTTGTAAAATATCTCACCCCAGAAACTCCGACTAAGAGGAACATGAAAAAAAAGAAGTCACATCAGTGAACCTGAATGAGCGAGTTTCATCAGCTGTGATTGCTAGTGATAAAAATCCCGTCACATACTGAAAAAACAGGATTTGTCATTCCTACTTGGTGCCAACTATCTGCCCTGGGATACCAGCCAAACAACCTGATGGACTTAATAGACCCTTCATGTAAAATTTTGTAAAACAGGTTAAGGGGAAAGGTGCCAACTGCATGGGAGTTGCATTCCTTCTGGCTCTCAGTTTAACTTTTTGAGCACTGGGTTGGGGTATTTCAGATCAATCATCAAGCTTAACTTACTGTCAGTCAAGCAAACCACTATGTAGGCAGTGAAGCTATTCTGAAAACCATACAGTCTTCAGACAGCCTGAATGCAATAGGCTAAATTATCTCTGCTTTTATTCTTTGGTATTTCTCTCACTCCCTTTGAGAAATAACTCTAAATATGGTCCTGTAGCCCTAGAAAACACAACCAAGGTTTTTCTTATAGAACACAGATGTAGAAAATTATCCCCATCATGCAGAAAGTGGGTTTCTTTTCTACTGCCCTCCCCACAAAGAAGTATTCCTGATGTATGAAGCCTATCACTTTATAGGATGAGTCTGGTTACAAGCTGTTGCCACCTGCCCCCTAGTGCTGTAGGAAATGAGAGTCTGTGTTCCCCAGGGACCACCCTGCTCTGAGTGAGGCATTTTGTGTATGCTCTGACCCTCTTTACCAACAAGGAGGTGAGATGGGTGCTCCTTGCCTCTCCTAAGCTCTGCCTCCTTTAAAGGAAAGCTGGTTGTTTCATCTACAGTACCCTTTTTCTGGCCTCTGTCTCTCCTACAGAAACCACCTCAGTCCCTGAACAGCAGGACACCCACCATGGTGGAGAAACAAAGGGAGCTCAGTCCATAACCCTTTTTATTGTTTCCTTTTTTTATTCTTTTAGTCTTTTTCTTAGACATCTTTTTTAAGAGATGCTCTTTCTTTGTCTGATTTCTCAATTTGTGCAGCATTTCAAAGTTCTTCATTTATAGCAATAACATTTCTCCATTGGCTGGGATTACTTATTCTTCATTCTTTTTATTTATAACAATAACAGTGTCAAAACAAAACAAGCATCTGTTCAACTGCAGTAAATTATTTGGCTTTCCATGCTTTGTGCTGAGTAGAAATAGATGAAGTTTATTTCATAAAGTGAATGTTTTCAGGATGTAGTATGCCCTACGTGAGTACTGCTCAAAGGCAGAATTTAGCCTTTCTTGTCTGGTTTAAAGTGCTCAACTACTCTCCTGCAGTTTCTAGCCATTTTTGGCCCTGAATTTCTAGCAGTCTTACATAAGCAGTTAATCAGAAAACATAGCACAACTTGAAAAAACAAATGATTTATAATGGAAGGTTATTTCTGCGATTTGCAGTGTTATTGGATGCTGTTAAAATAGTTAACCCCCAAAATACTGATATCTGTTTCCCTGATAAGCTTCTCTTTTGACTTTGACCTCTAATAGTATAATAATCCATACAGAATAAGTCAGGGTTAGACTTACTAGAGCACCTCTCTGCAGAGAATTTCAGGCAGGTGTAGATATGTCAAGGCAGCCGCATATAACCCTATTATGACTCTGAAGCTGAATAGCAGAGCTGTATTTAGACCAAGTTAGCATAGTTTCTTCCTAATGGGTGTTTATTTGTGTGCTTGAACAATAATATGGTTTCTTTATCTACAGCTGGCTAGCATCTGGACAGCTCATGGGATGGTGGGAATATTCACACGAGGCCCTCCAGGTATCTGTTTAGATAATACACACAAACACATGAACAAGGAACAGGAGCAGTCCTGCTTGTGCCACACTTCTTTTGCCACCTTCCCAGTGGTGTCTTCTACAGCAAAGCATACTACATAACTCTTTGTGCTACATTGGGTACCACTTTTCCTAACATTTTTGTTGAACTCATCAAGCATTCCTGGTCCCTTGCACAGAAACGCTTATTGTCTATCTATGCAGTAAAATAAATAATTTCCAGCTGTTGAAGGATGAGGATCAATATCCAGACCAACAATTTGTTTTTACAATTAGATTTCCTATAGCGACACTTTTAGAAATAGGAGGTAAAAGCAGTTCATGAGGAAGAGAGATGTTGTACTTACAGTGGGATAGATGGGGGAAAAAAAGAGGATGGGAGTTTAGATATCCTGTAATCAAATCAAATTGATGGTAATTTCTGAGACGAAATAACATAGCTACATGGAATGACCCTGAAGTATACATGCCTTAAGTGCTCTACAATAAAGTCATACCTATCTCAAGAAAAATAAAACTGCAAAACATCAAATACTTTTGCATATCATACACAGAGGAGCAACAAAAATAAAAAAATAAAATCACAATCTTGTAACCAAAGAGCAGCCACCTTTTACTCACACAGTGCCCCAGGCTGCTTCTGGGTGATGGCTTGTCAGCTTGGGATTCAAAGGTCTACCCTTAGAACAGTATAGGTGGACATTTTGTGAGTATGATTGTTCTTATTCTTCATACTCCCAGGTTCAAAAAAAAGCCTTAAAGCCAATCATTTTCCAAAACCATGACAAGATTTCAGTTACTTTTAAGTCCCTGTTACTTACCATTTTTATCCTCTCCTCCAGCAGCTGAACTCATATTGGTAAGCCAAAAACAAGTCTGATTTGTTTAACAGTGGATGCTGCACTAACAGTTATGTGTCACATGACAGAAAAATCACTTGGGAAGGAAAATAACTGAAATATTAAAGTTTGAAAGCCTTGTGTGAGTCTATTTTGAAATGAATCCTTTAAGAAAGAATAAGTATTATTTACAAAATTGGTTTATGAGAAGCTGAAAAAGAGGATGTAGAATAAAAACACTTCATCAGAGAATAGTGTATTTCTAACCAAAGTGTTCAACTGATAAATGACATAAACTTATTAAAACCTAGAATTAAAAATCCCGTCCTGTTGCCACTGAAAAGTTAATCACAGTGTGAAGTTAATCCTGGATATCAGGATTTTCCCACCAATAAGTTCTGTGGTGTATAAAGTAGACCCTGCAGTAGCACATCTATGCTTTACATGCTAAGACTTGAACCCATATGAACCATCTTAGGGTAAAAAAAATAAAAAAAAAAGAAAAAGAAAAAGAAAGAAAGAAGATGAAAAAGAACCACAATATTTAGCATTTAAGTTAATATAGGAGCATGAAAGGATGTATATAATCATCTACTTAGTGGAAGCTGCTTGTGCAGTAATTCTCAGTAAGCACTAGTTCTTTAGGTCTCCTGTAAAGCAATAAAAATTCACTGCTTAAATAGATGAAAAACTATTTTCTGTAATCAACAGGAAAAAAATTAAATAAATATTTAAAGCCAGCAGACCTAGCTATATTTCATTAGGATTGTTTCAGTAACTTTGTAAAATAAGTTCAGTTGATGGAAGCTTTCAAAACCACTAATTGCAAACTGCAACAATGAAGATGTATTAAACTAGTGGTTTGAAAACCACGAGCTTAGTCCTATAGCTTTATTCCGATATTTTGCAGTGAGGTGTAGAAATCCAATAGACAAGGTTCTTAATGAAGATTTTAGGCTAGTCCAGAAATGCAGAATAACACTAATATATTACTGTTGGGCAAACACTTTCAGAATTGTTTCAGTAGTGTAACACTGTATAAAGCTGCTCAGTGTTCAAGCATATGAGTATAGTCTTAATGAGCCCGTGTGCTTCTACAGACACTCAGAATTTCCAGCAGTGCAACTCTTTAGTGATTTTTTCCCATCCATTACTCTAAGCAAACCTGCATGAAACACTACAGCCAGTAAATATCTCCACACTAAAAAACTAAAAAAACAAAAACAAAAATAACAACTATATATTTCCCCACATTGACAATATTTTAAGGACTTTTTAAATATGATTTCTCACTGTATGGACGATTGATTGCTCCAGCTGAGAATCCTGCCTCAGTAAAAACAAAAATACCTTCTAAGAAAATCAGTAGGTACTTGTTTATTTTCCACTTGTTTTGCGTAAGATGAGGTTAAGTGTGCACTGGGACTTCAGCATATTGGTTTCAGGTGGTAGGAATTTAGAACATGTGTTGTAAATTGGATAATTAGCTTTTCTGATGAGGAAGCATGCACACTCAAAAAAGGCATCTGAGACCAGAAGAAGGAAATTTTTGAAATCTATGTCAGATTGAGCTGGACTGTTGCCTGGAATACACTCAAAGATTAACCTAAAAACTGTAAAATAACATTTAAGAAGATAGTTGTTCTGTCAGAAAATTATATTTTTTTCTATTTATGCTGTTTCCACATATGTACTTTTGAAAGCTCAAAGTTTAGATCAAGGTATAGTGTAATTTTAAAAGAATCATAAAGGAAAGAAAGTTGATGTTTGTATCTCAGATTCATGTCTATAGCTTACCTTTTAATGGCTTTTCAAGGTCTGAGTTTTTTCTGGTTTCTTTGTTTTTATGTTTTATTATCAAAGATTAATTATGAAATAATTTTCATACTTTGTTTTTGAGATGCATGACACTGTTTTTAATTCTTGTCCTCCCTTATCCATCTCTAAGGTACAGGTTGTAGAGCTTTCCTTTAGCAACTGCTGTGAGAGATATTAGCAAGTGAGTAGGAAAGCAAAAACTCTTTTGGGTATACCTAGGTTAAACCTAACTTTTTTAAGAGTACGCCAACTTCTGAAAAATGACAGGGAATATTAAATTCCCAGGAAGTCATAAGTAATCAAACATATGTGAATTGCCTAACTTTGATAAAACAAAGAAACTTGCAAGAATTCTCAGTATGGGATGATGTTATTTATCTAAGAAAACAGAATTTGTATGCTTTCTGTAGCTACATATGAATAATACAGTTGTTTGCATCTCTTAAATCATCAAATAAACCAAACAGCCTAGACTTCGAGCTCATCTGTGAGCTAACAGCTTTCTAGATAAGCAGATGGTTATGCTACTTATTGTGTACCTTTCCTTTAACCCAGCTGTAATATGTCTGGATGTAACTATTACACTTGGCAAAAATTATCCCTAAAGTTAAACTGGCAACACGTTGCTTTTAATTCTGAGTTATCTCAGCAAAAGAGATGGCAGAAACTATCATATTAACACTTGAAAATCCACACTAACATGACACTACATCTTTCAGTTTATTGCTGAAGTTTGGACACCTCTTATTACGGCTGCCGTTGGGGGTTTTATGTCGCTTGTGCCTCTATCTTCACTGTGTTCCTCTTGAGGGCATCTCTGCTCTTCAATACATTGAATGTTCTGAGTTTGGTGCTGTCCATGAACTTGATGAAGGTCACTTCCTACCAGTGACCAGTGAATTGTTACTGAGCTTAATACTTATCTTCAACAACCTCCAAGGAAAACCACTAGACTGAACAATCGTGAACTAGCCAATTCCTCACCCATATTGTAGTCTACCCATAGAACCATACTGTTTTTTTTCTACTTTAATTAGAGTACATCCTAGATGGCCCGTGAGATCAGTCCTGTAACCGGCCCATCTGGTTCCTGCATCAAACAGCTGCCACCTGATGTACCAGAAACTCTTTGATTGCTGGCACCATATTGCGCTGTTGTCCAACCAGATTTTGGGGTTGTTGAGGTCCACTGTGAGATTAGAACTTCCGTATTTTTTTTTCCCCATTTTTTGTGCAAACTGACATAAAGCTTTCCTTATCTTTTCCTGAAATATTTCCCATAAACAAGTAACACCCATTCTTAGACATTGTTAAACTCTCAGACTTCAAATATAAAATAATTATCTAAAATATAAAAATATTATAATAATAAACCCCAAAGGAATATGAGAACAGATGATTTGTATTTAACAATCCTGCTTATATTTACCTTAGAAACTTTTTCCCATTACCACTTCCCTAGCAAGGGTTACAAAAACACTTGCCACCACACCATCACGAACTCAAGAGCTATGGTGAAATATCTCTAACATGCCATTCTAAAAGAAGAAGATAATGGAAAGCATCTCTGATGTCCTGTGTCTTTGCAATAGTAGGACTGCTGTTAGGTGTTTCTTAGGGTATTTTCTTCCCTACAAAGGAAAAATAAAGGTCCAAATTCTTCTTTTTTTACAGTTTAAGATGTAGAACTCCTGGTAGGTTTTGTTTCTGATTGTCTTTCCACAGTGACATTTCTACCTTCTTACATTTGGTTCCCTCCTGCTCTTTTCTTTTTTCCATTTTTTTTTTTTTTCTCTTTTAAAGAAGCACATAAAAGAAACATCAAGATCTTGATCAGAGCAAAAAATGCGCACTGGTCAGAATCCTACAAGCCAATAAATCAATAAGGAGGAGAAACTTGGAAAGCTAAAATTGATCTATATGATTTCTTGAGAAAACCAAAAAAAGTGTGTATTTTAAAAGGAATATTAGGAACAGTTAATTTATGTCCTGGACAATGCAAGCAAAAATTAGAAAGGTCGTACAAACTGGATTTAATTTTCGGTGTCCAGATATATTATTCATTTTCATCTACCCTGGTAAATGGTAGTTCTAACTACCATTACTTCTCACCCATTTTATCAACTTTATTAACAGTCTGAAAATCTCTGCTTTATCCCTAAGGAATGAAGTCTCCAGAGGGCTCTGCTACAACAGCTCTGTGGTGCATTAGGTTGTTCCCACAATTACTTGCATTAAAAGTTCTTTCATGGATAGCAAAAAAAGCAAACAGGAAAGCATCAGCCAAGCAGATTCTTCTTTGGATTGCTGTTTTGGTTTTTTTTAAGGTTTATAGCAGAAGCAATCTCTTTGTGGATCTTTTTTAGATTTGTTCTGTAATCATCAGGTTCTCAATGTCTCTACCACATTCCAATAACAATGGAAAATAACTACTGAAATCCTGTTGCAATAAATCTTGCAGACTGCTTGTGGGTTGCTAATTGGTTGGGTTTCTTTTAGTGAATCTGAACCATCTATCACATAGGAACAGTTAGACAGCAGAAGACCAAAAAACTTTTCTGCTGGACAAAGGATCTGCAAATCAAAACACGTGGTGAACAATCAGGAATTTCATATTGCAAATATACGCTGAAGAAATACCAAGGATGAAAACACATTTTTGACAAATGCTTACAAATTACACCAGTTCTAATATTGTTTACTTTTTCTCTGGTAATGCAGATCAACAGAAGGGTAAGGGTTGTTCTCCTTTCAGAGGCAATTCCTCTTCCAGAAAGACTTGAAATTTGGGGAAACAGTTATTTCTTAGTTTCTGATTGTGGTTTCCCCTTGAAATCCCTACAGGGATTGTAGACTTACAGGTAGCAAACTAGGGAGATGTTACTGTTTGTAAGTGGTTTAGTGTCAGCATAACACCTGCCCCAGGACCTGTCAGCTATTCTCTGGACTTCTCTTGGCCTGAGTGGTTACATTTTATGGGTTTTTTTGCCATAAAAGAAATTACCTAATGCTCAGGTAACTATTATCTAGTTTGTTGTAGCACCCTATGCTGACCTGGAAAGTACGGGCCCAGGATACTGTCACTGGAACATGATGCTACAGGGTGCAAACAGCTTACTAGGGCTTAACTTCTGATCACAAAGGGTTGCAATATCAGAAGCTGGTTAAAATGAGCTTTAGAAAAAAGAAGTATTCAGCCTATGTAGAACAAACCATATAAATTATATTCAGACTTGTAGACCAGAGAAGAAAGATTGAGGGATAAGGAATGTCAACAAACATACAAAAAAGTCCCCAAGCAAATCTTTTGGTCACATGCAAAAAAGTAGTTCAAAGTAACACACAAAACCAGAACTTATTAACTCAGGCGGATGTAGAATTTTTATTTTTACTAACTTTATTAATCAGCAAGAAAACACAAGCAGACCTGCAAAAAATTGACTGTAGCCCAGGACCTGGATAGTGGGCTGAATATTTCAGGACCCACAACTTGTTTCTAGCTCAGGAGTTAACCAGGTACTTGAATCACTTTACCTCTTTTAGCCTTAATTTCATGTCTTTTTCTCTGTATTTTCTGAAATTTGTGATATCAAAATAGCTATCTCCACAAGGAGCTGACTTGGAAACCTTTAGCTGTTAGTAGAATACTATAAACATTCAAGGCTGACAGGAGCTATTGCCAAAGAAAAATACTGAGTTTTTAAAAATACATCCAAATATATGTGAAGGTAGAAAGACAAAGTAGAATCCTCATACCCCTATAAGATTGGTGAAAGCAGATCAAGCTTTGGGGGTGGTTAATCAGCAAGTTAGCCCTCAGTGACATGAAGGAGATGTATTAGTAGGAGGTCTTTGTTGTGGAAGGTCTGCCATGTCCAAGTCAGCCCCATAAGGAAGGATGACTCTAATTTTGAAGCCCTGGACACTCCAATCTGCCCTGAATTTCTGTGGTGTCTGAGGTAGTGGCAACACAGGATGGCAAGGAGGCTGAATAATTTACTCCAATTTTTAGGTGGCTATGGTTGGATGAGATGTACTGCGGTGGATGCAAGTGCCTGTGGAAACTGTCTAGGATGTTTTTGTTTTCAGTTACGGAAAAGCAGGGTAAGACTTTTGCGACAATAAGATGCTTTGACAAGAAGAATCTGTATGATGTATTCCTATAGTCACTGTGATCCATCTTTATGAATATTTGTAAAGTAATTGTAATAATATTTTGAATTCATAAGTGATATAGGGAGATAGGCATTTGCAACCATGAAATGAAGTTCACTGAATTTAAATGAAATGTAGGCATATTGAATTAGACCTTTGAAAGTATAGAAGAAGATGTTTAAGGCTAAACTTCTTTTATCACCTGTTTTGCATCTGTTGAACACCTTGTCTGGCCTTGTCAAAGTATTTGCACATATGGAATAAATAATAAATTATTAACAATTTTTTTCCTATGAAAATCCTTTAATAATAGTTAATATGGGAACTACCATTAGCTTACTTTGGTTTAAATGAACGTGCAAATCTCGGAAACAATATTTGTGTGGGTGGTCAGAGTGACGAAAGAGAATGGGCTGTCAAATAATTAAACAATTAGGTAGTTTAGTACTAATTTAATTTCATGGTCAGCATTTTATTTTATCTATTGCATTGTACAACTTTGATTCATATTTGATTTTTGTTTTCTGGACTGAATGTTGTTGTCATTTCATAGTTATTTTAAAAGCTAGAATATCCTTGTCCTGTTTAATTACTTTTCTGGATAAATGCCAAGTATAATAGCAGGTTGTTGTTTTGGGTTTTTTTAAGTACTATTTCCAGAGTGGATGATCTTTATTTCTGTCATTACATTTTATCAATTTTCTATCCTTCTTTCTTCCAGGACATCCAGGTTCTTGTTTGTATCTCAGGTGTCCTCACTATTAATAATGGAGAATATTTTTTACATTTTTAAGTCCAATTTACAGAATCAGCAAACAAAAAATTCTTTCTCCGCCTCTTAAACTACTAAAATATTTGTCCAAGACACCCTTTATAAAATCTCTTTACAGAACAATTTCTGATAACAGAGCCTAATTTACCCATAACAATGTCAAAAGGAATGCTTCGTATATCTGTGGGGAGGTTTGCATCCTTTTAGGATTTGATCCAACAACTTCTGTTGTATCTTTTTGGTCAGATATGGGTATGCAGATTTTATTGTCTCTCTACAAACCAAATCTACTTGAACCTCCATACGTGGAGTATTATCTAAATTGTAAACTTTAATATTATGAAAGAATTACCTAAACCACAATTAAAATGTATGAGGAATTAAGAGCCTTTGATATCATGTTCCAGTTTCTGCTATTTGAGAGTTTTGTGAAGTAGTGATGGTTCCTAATTGTATTTATTAATATTTGTTCTTAATGCCATATATCTAACTGCCTTTACTGGCAAATATCCTGTTGAGTCCTATGCCTATTTCTGAGTAATGCTATTGTCTATTTGCTGTAGGTAAAGTGTTTCATACTGATCTAAGCAGTCTCTATGCATGTTTTATCCTTCTGTGCATTGCAGTTAAATGTCACTGTTCCTTGAACTTTGTGTATAAGGCTGACATGGACGCTTATATGAAGAATTTATCTTTTTCCAAACAAATATGAAAGCATCCAAATTACGTACATATAACTTCTATTCTATTTGTTCATAGTCTGGATCAAGGCTAAAATGTATTCTTTGCCAGAATGTAAAATCACATAATCTCCTCCTTCATAACTTCTGGTACTTAGAGAGCATATATTAGGTCTGATTTTGAAGCATAAAATGCACACTGTCTTTCAAACAAATTTTGCTCTCTTCTGATAGGGTTACCTGTACAATTTAGACTGAGTGTTGAAACAACTGGATTTCCAATGTAAATTTTGAAAGCAAAACTATGAGTGTAATGACAATACCTGTGAGAAAATACAGTAGGAAAATTATGTGAATTAAATACTAAGACTATCCTCAGTGATATGCAGGATTTCTTCTCAGTGTTATGACAGTAAAACACCTGCATCAGGATATATAAAGTGAAAAACAAGTGGAATCTTTTTATTTTCATTGAATTGATAAATATATTTCTCCTAGCAGAATAATGAACCTGAAGATGCAATATGATATCAAATGATTTGTACTTTTTTTTAACTTCAAACATCTAAATGTTAACCATTTAGTAGTATATGCATAGTTTTAATTTCCTTTGTTTTTAAATAATAAAACCAGTAACACAACACTGAGCCTGTAGGAGTGAGGTTGAAACAGAAAGCCAGAAAAATCCCTTCAAAGAATTCATACAGAAAAGTAATGTATATGATCATACTTCCTTTGACTGGTCAATAAGTCTTCCTTATATTCCCTTGGGCAAGTCATGAACAGCTGAATATTTGTTTACCATCTGGTACCATACTTGCACTCTTCATATCAGCCAATAGTGAATTCTAGCTAGTAATCATTTTTTAAAAGATAAAGGTAGTGGAGGATTCTATTGGGAAAACCATTGCACAATTTAATAGATTTCATCATCAAGAATTCTTATAGTTTATCTTTTATTAATTTCATGTTATTCATTATTGTGATATCTTTATGTATTAATTTTTGCTTCCTCAGAATGTTTACTTCCTTCAAAAAAAAGAAGACAATTCTACAAAACCTTTTTCTAGACATTGTTCAGCTAAGTGAAAAGAAGTATGAAAATATTAGGTCAGTTCAGCAGTTCTTTTCTCACATGTGGAAATAAATTGACAGGTTTGACTTAGTTTGAATACCATGAATCTAATAAGATATGGCCCAGTAACAGCTAGGAATAACTTCTTTCAGAGCAAAACATGCCCTTTCTCTGTTATGAAAATTCAATTTCAAGCTTTTTGAATTAAAGATCATGTAAGATCCATTGTAGGCCATTATTCTCTTTCATATAGAAATTACCGACAATGGCATACATTGGTAGCAAAAATTGCATGGCTGTGGTAAGCATTAGTTATAAAAATTATTTATTGTTAAAGTACCTTATGGGAAAAAGGGAAAATTATAAAGGTAAATATGGTTGAGTTTTCAAGGCTATTTCCCCACATAAATGGACAAAATCTCTGGATTGAGAAAGGATCAGACACTGTTATCCTTTTTGTACTAAATACAACCTGAAAGCACCAGGAATTCTCTTAATTCCACTGGGACCATCTGTGGAATAAGGATTTGTTTAGAGTATAACGCACATAAATCTATAGACCTAATCCTAAAAATGTAGTTTTCACTATTTCCAACAATCGGTGCATGTATAGTTGCTCTCTCTTCCTCTATTCCTCTTCATTGAGTAAATTACTAATATGTACAGTCTTATCGCAAATAAGAGTTATTTTACCACATCTGTTTGAGAGTCATTGGAGTAAAAAGTTAGAGCCATTAATAAAATACTTTTACTTGTGAAGATTTTAAAGCTGTTTTGTAGCTGTTCATCCAAATTGGCATCCCAGCACGAGACTGGAAAGAACCATTTTTTTTTATGAAGCAGGTGTTGCTTCATCTGCAACTGGTTGGATGGCCACTCTACCCCCCACTCCCTGTTCCATATTTTTCCAGCTATGAATATAATGGATAATGTTTCTGTCCTTACCAGATCTCACACTGGAAAACTCCTGATTTTCAAACTCCTCCACATATTTTATTTTTAGCTACCAGAAATTCAAACTCTGCGCTGGCACCTTTCCACTAAGCCTACATGCCTTGGTTTTCTTCAGTGATGGGCAACCGTAGGAGACATTGCAGAGCTTGTATTTTGTACACCTTTTGTTTGTTTGTTTGTTTGTTTGGGGTTTGTTCATTTTTTTGTTTATTCCATGTGTAAACTTTCCTGTCTCTCTGTAATTCAATTGAACTTACCTAAAATCATACTTAGAAACAACAAAAAAAAAGGAAAACAGAAAGAAATATGTTGCATAATTTTCTTTGCCCCGATGCCAGCCTTTAACTGATTGAATCAGTTGATTACATGATGTAATTTCTGTAAAATGGGTACCTGATGAATGAGAGATGAATAAAAAACAGATGGGTTGTTTTCTCCAGACAGACCATTTTGAAAACATTTGATGACCTCAGTTCCAAAGTTACTGCTGGGTAGTGGTAAAAGTAAGAGTAAAGATATATTCTGTGACAGCTTTATATTCATTACAGAATGTTTAGAAAAAATACAGTGGGAATTTAATTTTGAAATCTTAGTTGAGACTCACAGAATGATTCAGGATCATTTTCAAAGTGGATTAACATTAAAGAATTTTATTATCTTATTATCTAATGTCATACATAAAATTTTATAACCATCAGTTTAGCGTTTTAAAGATTCTTAATATTGTTATAATAAAACTGACTACTGCAGCTAATTTTATATTTCATAATAAAAAAATAAATCTGTGCTGGTAAATCAGTCATCCTTTAAACTCTTAATAAAAGGAAAAATGCCTCTATTTGGACAGCATTTTTTTCTAAGTACAGTAATATATAATATGTGGTCGATCGCAGTATTTAAGTTAAATATTGATTCTTTTTTCTATCTTATTTGGTAAATTAAGTATCGGTTTACACATCTTCCAACAATTTCATTAAAAACTAAAACAGCAGCAAATACTTGCTGATGTTGTATTGGGTCTTTATTTTTACACTGATAGGAAAAGACATTTGTTTTAGTTTTATCATCTTAAGAATAATAAATAGATGATTCTGTGAGCAATTCTGACAACTGTATTAGAATATCTAGGGTCTAGTTTTTCACACAAGTATATTTATATAATGAAGCATTATACAAATATGTATGTTTAACTTTGGTTAATGTATGTATTCAACTGCAACAGCAAAAGTCTGTCTTAACTTTGGAAACGGTTTAAAGCTTATGGATGATAGAATGTTTGCAACATCCACTTATGGCTTCTGCTCCTCTTGTACATGCAAGACCCAAGTTTTCAGTATCCAGAAGAAGACCTAGATATCCAAAGCAGCACAGTTTGCATTCAAGCACTTAAATAACCACAAGCTTTTCAAATAGCAGTCTCCATCCCCTCACATCATGACACCCCTGGTGAGATTTTTCAAGAGATTTCTACATCCAAGCCTTTCTGTTCTAAAACCCTTTGGGTCTTATTTTTCATGCTTAAATGCCGGATGATCTCCTTTTTAAAAATCCACAGCAGTTTTTTGTTGCTGAGATTTAGGAAAATAAAAGAACCAACCAAAGGGTCCCTAATCCCCCACACTTCTATGGGAGGCATACATGCCCGCGAGCTGTTTAAAGTGAGGTCCCCAGTCTGCAAGGTAGTCATAACTCTGATCCGCATCTGACACGTTTGAACCTAATGAGCTGAGGGATCCTGCCAAGGATCCAGTCCCCTCAAATGCATAGGTCTGAAGTGAGTCATATGGAGGAACAGTGGGATCTGTGTTTGCTTCTTCAAGCTTTTCTGAAATGAATTGCCTGAAGATTGCGCTGTCGGGGCCAACCTGCAAAGACTGTCTGTAGAGGCTGTGGATTTCAGAGGTCACCTTCCTCCGAGGTTTGTGTGTTCGCATGACAGTCCGTGTCCTCAATGCTGAAATATCAAAGGCTTCTGTGTCCTCCTCGCCACCTCCTTCATCGTCATAACTGACAATGTTCTCTCTGAATTCTTCCATCTTCTCTGAAAAAGGAGACTTCTTCTTCTGCTGCCTTATGGTTACAATCGCCAAAAAGAACACTGACCAAAAAAAGAAGAAAAGTGCAAAAGGAAAAGTTAAACGGATAAACAGAACCAGAGAATTTGAATATGCTTGGAAAGACTTAAATGGTAACTTTTCTTTGTATCAGTGCTGTTGTAAAGTGAAAATCCCTTAGTAAATTTATAGAGCTGTAACTTTTATGGATTTTATGGTTTTGAGTTGAGCAACGGGTGGTGAGGGAAAATGGTTACAAAGGGACATATAAAATAGTTGGATGAAATGGAGCAGTTCTTTTTGTAGATGTGAGTTTCGAAGTGATGGAAACACAGGTTAAGCTTTTTGAAACTGTTTTTTTTATTATGTAATATATTCATTTCATATTCAGAATTTAAATTCTTAATCTCTCATTGTCTCTCTGATCAAAGCCCCAGGAAGATCAAATGAAAATGAGACAATGAGTAAGATATCCTCCTCATCTAGTTGAATCATGCAGTTCCACAGACTATACAGAATGCAGTCTAACTTTTTCTGTTGTGCTGATTTGTAGGCTCTCACTAAATTTTGTGTCATTTTATTGTCAAGGACTATGAAGGAGATGATCTCATTTCTTTCATATGTGAAATAATTTTTAAATTTTATTGTAAAGCATTATTTTTTAATCCTACCTAATTTCATTTTTAACTGAATGATCCCTTTGAATTAGTCTATGATGTTCAAGAGGTTAATGATTTCAATTTTTAATTGAAATCAGTTGAAGTTCTATTTACTAAGTAAGTAGTTTGTGGACTGTAATTTTTTCCTTAGGACATGAATACAACTGTCAACAGTTACAAGATTTTACTTAAGAATATGATGAAACCAAAGCAGTTCTTTATTTCTAACTATTTACAGTAAACTATTTCCTTTGTTTGGGAGATACCAACACCAAGTTTGAAAACACTTGAAACATGATTGTTATATTTACAAAATATAGATGGGTTTAACTTTCCAAACTATTTGCATGGTGAACTCTTCTAATGGTATACATCATAAAGGAAAATTAGTTTGCAGAGATAAGTGTCAAACCTATAATGTATGGAACATTTTATTATTTCATTTTAAATAATCACAAACGTAAGATCAAATATTTAATGAATTTATTTGTGCCTGTAAAGAGTGTGGTAATTTGGGGGTTTTTTTTAGGTTTTTTAATATATTTATCTATATCCCTGCTTTGACTTCTGTGATATACATAGAACACCATGTGCTTATTCCACTTGGAGAGAAGACCTCTCTGCAAGCAACCAAGAAACCCCTGATGAATAATTCCACTGATGGTCTGGATAATGCAATGATACAGTTTGCCTGATCCTTAGTTCCTTAAGTGGGTAACACGAAGTTCAGATATCCCGCAACAACCAAATAAACTTGAAATGAACACTGACCTGCCTGCAGACTTGAGCTGACTAAAAGGCCCAAGGCAGATCTAACCTCAGATTTAAATAAGGTGACTCTGGAAGAGCAGGCAAGCCTGTTCCTATGTTCTCTGTTGGAAACCAGGAGATGGATGTAGGGGAACTAGTGCATCTCTGGACTTTGTTATGGAGTCAAGAAATGGCTGGTGTCTAGCCAAGGGTACTCCCATTTAGACATAAAAAATATGAGGTTCCCTTCCATTGTTTTCACCCTTGCCCGATCTATTCAGTGCCTAAGTACAGATAAATAAAACCAAATGTATTTTTTGGTAGGCTGTTTTACTTCTGCAGTTTCCTGCATGTCACCAGATCTTGAGAGTTCAAAGCCATATGAAGTTGCTGAATCATTGTTAACAATTATGTGTGCTGCTTCTTGACAACTCATTTTAGTGCGAGACTAAATTATGGTGTTCTATTTTAGGAGAAATTTCAATGAGTTTTCACCAAGATATTCAGTCAGGAGGTGAAAGGTACAGCAGGAAATTATTAGAGTTGGTGTCTATTCCATATACTAAGGAAAATAAGCAATAACCTTGTGGACAGAATGCAGAATATATGTGATATAAATTTAAATTAATTCCATTAAATTTATTTGACTTGTCTTTTCTATCTTCTGTTGCACTATAGCAGATCAAAACATGTTGGTATAAAGCTGCAAGCCTTCATTTTCAGGCCTCAGCTTTGTTGTAGTTAATGATGGTAAGTATATTGTATGCTGTTATTTATAGACTAGTAGAGGGTAGACTATATAACAAACATAGAAAAAAATCCTTTAGATATCCTTTATATGTAAAAAAAAGTGTTTCCTCTATAGTTATGTGTATTTCTTTCAGTGATATAAAAAATTAAAATATTGCTATTATTATATTTGCTCTCATTAACAAACACATTGAGAGAATAATTTTCACTGAAAGTTTCTGTTTCTTAAGGGAATGTTGTTTCTGTTATTATTGTTTCTTTCTTTCTGGACATTACATTTGTGCAGCTAGATACTATGCTGCGGTTTTCTTGTTTTGATTCTAATTTTATTTTTTTCTAAATATTATTAAGAATCAGTTTATGCTTTGTTTGCAAAATTTATAAGTTTGTAAGCCATCAATTTTTTATGGTATTTTTGGATATGGTGTTTCATGAAATATACTGCTATATGGTGTATCCCATATTTTTACATAGGCAACAGAGACTTAAAGTCTCCCTGTGTCGGTTTATTTGCATTAGCTTGAATTTGGCATTGAGATCTGTGACCACTATTACTGACCAAGATCTAAGGTTAATAGTTTTGCCTTGAGAGACATACCTACCTGTCTCTATCTCTTCTTTCCTAGCCTCAAAAGCTACCACACCTTACCCTCACTAACTCAGACAGGTTCTGAGTTTCAGGATGGATATTCAACCTTTAGCGAATGATTAGTGCACCTTGCTTGCTGTTATAATGTGTCAGTGTCATCAAATCACTCATGGAACACTGCAAGAATATCCTTTTGCTAAAAAAGACAAATACACTGTTACAGTGATAGGTGTGTGCTTCATCAGGTGAAGAAGGTCTTTGCCTGAGTGCTGCCACTCTATGTCTTGCAGCAGTCATAGACTCATTCAGCGTGGGAACAGTCAGCCTTGGGTCGTCAGTCTGGTTTTGAGTGACATTTACCAGCTGAGCATGACCCTTTGCAGAGGTACTAACATAACTCTCCATAAAATATTTACATGTCAGACTTTTTTTGTCGTGGTAGAGGGAATTAGTGCATGTAGGCACACCTATACGTAGGAAAACAAAACAAAACAAAAAACAACCATGTTTCTGCCATTGCCTGTCTGATACATCTATCCAAACTGTGCATTTGAAACTCTCTCAAACCCACTTTTCACATCCACAAGCTCCCAAAGGTAATGGAGGTTAAGTCAATGTCTCCTGATAGGAAAAAGGAGATGCCTAGCATCTGGAGAAAATGCTGTCTGGAGATGTAACCTTATTAATTGACAGAGAAACTCCCTTTTTGTGCCTGTATTTTCTTTCTGAGAATGTCATTCCCCTTTTCTTTTGTTATTTATTATTGATCTCAGCTCTTCATTCATCATTCCTAAGGCAGAATGAGTGCAGTGCTGCTTCTCCTAATATATTGTTACAGTAAAAAATTTTCTTGTGTAATGCTGTCTTCAACTTTACCTGGGCTCCACACAGCCTTTGGGCTCTGAAATCTTTATTATTGGAATGCTGGAGGGGTAAGGAGGTCCATGACTCAACTACGCCCAAATTTTAGGAAATAGTGTTAGAATTCAAATTTTACTGGAAAATGGTGAGGGGAAGGGAGAAATTATAGTTAAGAAAACAGAAAATAAACTAAACATTGGCCTTGTTTCAATTTTTCCCAACAACCCAGTATTCGCCTTCTTCCAGTCAAGGGTATATCTTTGTCGCTTAACCAACCCCTGTGTAAAAGGAAACAAAGTAATTTCTCTTATTTGCACTTACCTAGGAGTATTAGTATGCAAGCCAAAAAAGCAACTAAAGCTTCTGTGCTGAGCCCCAAGGAATACATGAAAGCTCCGTATCGACAATAGAAGGTGCTTACTTCAGTGTCACAGTCGCAGACAGTGACGGTGAGAGTGTTTGTGCTTGTCAGCGGTGGGATCCCATTATCCTGAATTAAGATTGGCAAGTAGAAAAAAACCTGCTCTTGCCTCCTGAAGCCACTTTTGCTTGTGAAAATTCCGGCTGTGTTATCTAGAAGATAAATTGTGGTGATGATGATATGCATTTATATGTTTTCTAACAACAACAGTAACATTCCAGTGGAATCTGACCTATTTAAAACCAATGGTACTGTGCAAAACTACATATCAAGAAAATAAAAAAGAATAAAACTAGGCACTGATATTTAGTGAGTATTTTGTCAATCATGAATAAATTGCATTTATTTTTTAAATTTGAATTCCATGGGCAATAATAAAATTTGTCCTAGGAGCTCTGTTTTTATTGTTCGGGGCTAAAGAAATTTGCCCATTTTCAGCATCTGATGCCTTTTCAGATTAATTAATTAGTTTTGAAAATGGTTTCATGTAACCAACTGCTAATAAGCCAGCAGTCCACAGATAAAATATAGACAGTTTTCCAGTCAAAAGGGTTAAACAAGTGTGTCTAGCAGCACATTGTGAAAACAGGTGGTAACCAAAAGAGAAAAAAGCAAGAAAAAAGTCCACTAAAATAGTTTTTTTAATTCTATTCCTAGCTGAAAAACTGGAGCTAGCTGGATTCATACTATCTAAAATAGCAAAAAAGTTTTAGAGGCTTTGACTTTGCTTTGTATTTAATTATTAGTATTTAGAAATCTTTTCTGTACAAAACACAGTAAGCAGCTTAATTTCAGCTCCTGCTGTGTATCAATTAATTCAAATACGAAACATAGCTTGTACCAGAACAAAATACTCCTGTCTACATCTCTGTGTAACGAAAAGAAAAAAAAATCATGAGTATTGCCATGTCAGACTTTTTGTCCTGGCAGAGTGAATTACCTATACATAGAAACACCCCCCTCCCCAACCAAAACAAAATCATTTTTCCACCATTACCTGTCTAATACATCTGTCTAATATGTCCAAACAGTCTACTGAAGTTAACTCCCTCACATTTAAGTTGTTCTGGGTTTCTGTCATAGTTCAGAAAGCAGCTCTGAGATAAAATGCTGCAGACATGTAGTTACTTTTGCTCTTCCTTAGGATTATCAAAATTCACACAGCCATTTCTATGGAATGCAACAGAAAGGGACAGATTGAGAGCTGATTGCATCATATTTTAAACGTTTGGTTTGTTTTTTTTTTGTTGTTGTTTGTTTGTTTGTTTGTTTGTTTGTTTTTTCCCATTAGAAGCTACCAAAAGGAACTGAATATGTTGCCTTCTGTCTGCTTGGGTTTTGGGTAGAATGAAGCAAGGTGAGAAATGCTAATGGCTTTGAACACAATTTGACCTTAATGTAACAAGTTATCTTTTCCTGGAAGGGAGTGAGAGGTTAATAGAGATGGGGATTGAAAGACTTGTTGATACATTGACTAACTTTGAAGATAATTGAGAGAAGTAGTTTGCTGTTAAACAGAACTTTCCAAAACTTATTTCCATTGATTTATTCCCTTAGCCAGAACATTCAGATAATTAACAAAGTCAATAAGAACAATGTGCACTTTAGCTGAGTTTGAAAAAGCTTTTTTTTTGTAGTCTTAGTAAACTGACTCTAAATAGTCATCTTTGAAATTCCATCAGATATTTCACCTATACTTTCACTGCAGACTCTTTTTGCTTGCTATTTCTCTATATCACTCTTGTAATGAGAGTCTCAATCAATATTAGTTCTGAATAACAATAAAATACATAAAGACATTGTGTGGTGTCATCAATAATCAGTGTAAGCAATTTAAAATATATTATGAAATAAGAATGCATTCCTTGTTATTTGTTTTTATAATTTTGCTGAAGTGATGAAGTACAGGCTTATTAATATCATTATTTTCTTACTGATGATATTATTTCTCAAACAAATAATTTTAACACGAAAGTTGGAATTGCCCACCATATTCTACATTAAGAAAAAAAAGTTTTGAGGAGTACTACTGTATTTTTCATCTCAACACTTTTTCTTTCCTTGAAATAAAACTGTCTTTTGCTGTTTATGTTATCCATTTGAGAAGGAGAATAAACTCTTTGATGGTATCAAATTATTGTTTTGAAATAGGACTCAGGACAAGTTCATATTTCTATTTAAGCGAAAAGTTTTACAAAATTGAGGACCACTAGAAGCATGCAGCTTCCATTAGGAAGGTCTTAAAGAGCTACAGCAATGACACTACCTTGATTGTCTTTGACAGTAAAATGTGAGTTGTTTGTGGCCTCCTGAGCCAATGAGAAGTAAAAGTGGTGGCCTTCTGCTGAGTCATCTTGATCCACTGCACTTATGGTTTTAATTAGCTGGAAAAACAGAAGAACAGAGTTGTTTAAGAATAAAAAAATTTCCTTGTCCTTTAGAACAATAAAAGGATACACCAGGCATTTGAAACTATTGATGCTGAAGATGTGATCTGTGAATATGTATTGAGTGCCTGTTATGCAAATTTTCACCACATACCCAAATAGGCTTATTGAGGCTCATATTCTGCAAATACTCGGCTTTAATTTTTCATCTATTTGAGTTAGGCAGGCATTAAAATGTTGAGAAAATGTAAAAGATTTTCTAGATCAAATGACCACGAGAAAATGAAGTCTCCATAACTGTAACAAACAATCATATATATGATGGTTGTTGTTTTTTTTCTCCCTCAAGGTAAACAGTATATCATTCTACATTTGAAAAAATCCTGCTATACAAAACCTATTTTCTTCCAATCCACAAACTCATTGACACTATTCAATTGACGTACTGTAGCTCCAGTAAATGAAACTTGTTGACAACTTCATGTGTTGAATTGTTGATTCTGTATAATACAACAGGTTGAATATGGAAATTTTTGGTTGCTTTTTCTCAAGAAAGCAAAATACTCTTCATTTAGAAGTATGTCAAACCAGATAGTCATTGAGAGATAAAAGAAAAAATAACAGCATTCAAAAGAATATCTTTTATGTGCGTAAATCAGCAACCACACAGTTAACATAATTACCAATATTTCTGTTTAAAAAAGAGCTTATAATTATTACTTTTATCAGTAAATATTTAATGTTCAGCATATAATAGTGAGCACCCCTACTGATCAGGAGGAAAGGAAACTGTTGCAAGCCCACCAATTTTCAGGAAAGAGAGGGTGCTATTTGAACTTGGGCTCTATTTTATCAGTCACATCATGCCTTGTAGATATTTGTATACAAGAGACTTGAGATATCCACTTTCCTCAAACCAGAAAGCACCTGTAGACTTTAAAAGCAAAGGAATAAATCAATGGAAAAGACTACTGCATCTTTCCATCTGTGCCTTTGAAAACTCTCCTGATTAAACCTTTTTTCAGTCAAAAATCTAAGATTTCAGCACACATTCTTTTCCTTTTCAAGCAAGCAAAGTTTGATGTAATCATCACAGCAGAGAGCAAAAAGTGGCTTACACCCCAGAAGCTTTGTATTCTTAACACTGTTCCCTTTTCATATGGGAAATTTATTTTAAATCTATATTTTCACACTACTTACAAGTGAGGACTCTTGAGATTTATTTTTTTTTATTTCCATTAATAAGAAGAGTAACTCTTCAGTACTAACATAGTGTACAAAGGATGGAGAATATTATGGCTTTTTTTTTTCTTTTGCCAGAACTAACAAAATCACTAAGGTGATGCAAATACAGATATAAACATGCAGGTTGAGAAATCAGTGAGGAGCAGTAACTGACCACTAACATTACCTTGGTTACCACAAGCTTCATTTTTACAAGGAAATACAGTTCCCAGAATATGCTCAATATGAACAGCAATAGAGTACAAAACTATATATATAGTCTAAACCATGAAGACTGAAACATTTTCTTTATAGTATTCTGCCATATGCCTCAAAAAACTAAAAAAAAGACCATGCTGGCCTTCCTTGATGATTTGCTGGTAACATGTTTATGGTCGTAGGTGAGAAAAATCTTGGTGTGGATTTACATCTGTCCTTACAATTCAGGATCTATTAAAGGTATACTAAATATGCAGAGTAATACAGTAATCTACAAAGGCATCTTAGCCTTATCTAATTTGCTTTATTTTTTTTTTTGATCTGGTTTTAGTTTAGTTAATTGGTAGAGTAGAATTACCTAACTATATAACAAAAAAGCCATTCAGCCAGGTATTACCTATGTTTTCAGAAAGTATATTTTTAGGAGCCTATCATGTTTGAAAATCATAAAATTGTTGCAATTGTTAATTAGATACTGTTCTACTGTTTCATTATTGACTTCAATATTTTACATACAGAATGTATTTTGTCCTATAAATTTATAGGGCTTATATCTGATTTCATCCATTATATTCTGAGGAGTATGTGGCAAGCTTAGAAAAAAAACAAGCCACCTTCCCTTGCTTTGATCTGTCTTGTTCTACACAGTCCTGAGATTCTTATGGTTATTTCAGCTGTATTCATATGCCTTTAAGGATTCACCTTAGCAGCAGGGGAAAATCTGGAACATAAGGACAGGGTTTACTTCTTGCTCTATCACTTCCATTAAGATTCAGCAAAAACCAGATTAGTCTATAAAATATTCAGAGAGCAATAGGTAGCTCTGACTTTGCTGACTTTAAGGAAAAAAAAACACTCAGAGAGAAGGAAACTGCTGCTTTTTTTTTCTGGTTTTCTAGATTTTTGTACACCTAACACAGGAAATTCTAGCCTTTTACTGGGGAAAATGGCATCACAAACTCAAAAACTGCACTTATTGCTTGTGTGTCTAGGCTTACAAACGTCTTACATTTTAGTGTGTAAACAAAGAAAATATAGTGAATGATATGTTGCTTCTGCAAGGTTGTATCAGTTGTTGTATTGACTAGGCTGAAATTTAATTGCTTTAAAATTTCTAATTTCAAGTCTCATTAATCTAAAAGCTTTAATAATCCAGCAGTCAATTTAAAATGGATATTTCTTTAAAGCAGAGACTAATTTACTTGATTCTTGTTGGAAAACTGATTTAAGTTTATGGTGGGTGGACCTCATTTACAATGTCTTTGCAAACACACTAAGATCACATCAGGGAACAGCAGGGTCTCCTTTGATCTAAGGTCACAAAAAGATGTGGCCTTCTGTACTCAACTTTCCCATCCAACTGAGTAGTGGGCACATTCATCTAATAATTATTTTCAGTGAGAGAGTCTAAGATATCAGTAAGAGCTCTGATCTCCCATTGATTATTATTTTGTACAGAAGAGATTTTTAGTAAACCCTTTTACAAGACTGTTCGTCATGTAAATAAAAAGTTGTGGACTATGGAGTAGTTCACTGCCAAAAAATCTTGATGAAAATTCTTTGAAAACTTACTTCCTCAACCCCAAGGGGTCTCACTAAATTAGAATTATGGACATTTCCAGAAGGAATGACAAATTTTCTCTGTTACAGCCCTTCATGCTTCTACAGGTTTTCTCTCAACCAAGTTCAACTTAAGGCATAGATTGTCCATCTGAACAACAATCAGTACCGTAAATTTTGATACTCTGAGTGTAGAATTTTGAGTCCTTTGTGTGTTATTCTACACCCAGCTATAGTCTTGCTAATCCCGTTGAGGCATTGAAGGAAGTAGGAACATATTTGCTACCTCTCTCTACCTCAGTTTATTTGTTCTATTTTCCAACATCATCCTTCAATAGTAGCTCTGCTGTGGTTTACACCATGTAAGAGATCTAATCACCCATCTTTTTTGCGAGTCAAGACCTGGTTTTGTTCAAATTGGCAGAGGTCTTATAAGTAGTAAGATTTTTATTATTGCTTAATAATGGTTGCTGACCATCAGATTTTAGTGCAGGTAAAAGATTAAAATGTTCATTACCATGGTCAACACTACATGTTCCGGGTAGGTCTTCTACCTCAAGACCAGTGTTCTCCTGTTGAACTGCTTCTGTTTTGAAAAGCAAATTGGCACAGTATTGATCTGATTTCTCTGGCTCTACTTTAATTTTTCTGCTCAGCTATAAATAAAATGTTGTATTTATCATCATCAACAATTACAAAGCTCATACCATGACACTAAGATGCTTTTTTATGTTTACTTGCATATGCTGATAAACTTGTCTCACCTGTGCCATTTGCTAAGAGGTAATGGGTTTATATACAGTTTATATATGGGTTTATATATGGTCCATATAAAAGAGAAAAAGGAATTTTCCATGGGTCACTTTGCCTACTGTTTTAAAATGTCACAAGTTACATTTGGTGCATCTGCAGGTGCAGCTTAGAATAAGAGTCTGCTTCAATAGATGTTGCTTTCACAGCTTCTTGTCATTTTTATGCTCTAAGGGATACATTATTTGCTATTTTTTAAAAACTTTTTATTTTCCTATCTTCACTGTTCAGATGTTTTTCGTAAATGATAAAGAGAGCATGCAATGTGAAATAATAAACATTGTCTTACTAACCTATGCCTTTCACTAGTCTCCTATCAAAAATAATTTTGCATCATGATTTATTAGATACTATCTGTTTTAGCAAACTGATAATTTTTAACATTGATCATAAACTCCTAGAAGTTGTTCGAAGATTTTCTCTCATTTCTTCTGTCATTTCATTATATAGAGAAGTAACATCAAATGAGTACTTTTCACTTTCACTGTAGCTGGTTATTATTTTATTATGTGTTCAGTACTGTGTAAATAAATTTGGTTCATTTCTCATCTCTAGCTCAAAGTGCTCTGCATACTTAGTCACTTCTTTGGATCTGATAAAAATTGCTAAGCAAACTGCAATATGAAAGTCACTTCATACATGATCCCCAAACTACAGGGGCTCAGAATTTCCAGAATAAATACGAATTAGAGATGACAGCATTAATTCAGAATGTAGGTATGTTCTGTGTAGCTTATCTTGAGCTGAAATGGGCTTCCTGCATGATATGAAGACAAACATTCACAAAAGGACTGAAATTACCATGCATATAAATAAGTACATTCTGGAAGGTCAGCTTTCTTCATTTAAGGATTTTGCTATAGTCTACATCAAACTTTCAAACTACATTTTCCAGATGAGTTAATTTATGAATGCCTTGGGAATTAAGCTTTTAGGGTCAGATTCATTCTTGATGAAATGTCTCCAGTGTTACCTTTGGGACAGATTTGGTCCACTGACTATTTGTATAGAATATTTCCTCTGAAGTTCAAAGGTTTATAGCTACTCTACACAGCCATAAATAGTAAATATAAAAAAAATATTGATGACCACATTGTGGTAATCATTTACCATGTTTACATACAGTTCTGAAGTTGTAAGGTCCAATAAAAAATAAATCGTGGGTTTGAATACCTTATTAATATTGTTCTATTTGATCTGATAATAACTATAGTTGTAATAGGATAGAACGTTATTTTACATAGCCTTTTATCCAATAGATGTTTAATTTCTGTTCAATAAATTGATGTTCAATTTATTTGAACATGTTCAATTCATGTTGAAATATTCAATTCATTTTGAAATATTCAATTTTAATGTTCAATTCATTTTGAAAATAATGTATTTAATATCGGGGGTGCAATGAAAGTGTTTTTTTAATGTGCAAAAGAAAACTTCAGTTGTGGTTAGTATACAGCTGACTTTTGTGTTATAGGACAGTACAGAACTATAACATTAGATGGATAGTGAAAAATCCATTTCAAGTGTCCAATAAACATGATAAATGGATTTAGTGCCAAAAAAATACCTATCTGTCTGCTTTACATCCATTTTTATTGTCAAGTTTAGATTATAGTCCCACAAACTGAAATATAATCTTTTTGTTTGAATGACTTTTGGAGGCTAAGCTAAACATGTCTGTAACTCTTACAAAAGCACCATACTGGGACTTGAAGATCAGCACTTAGTCAATAAAAACAGATAAACAATTTTTATAATCTTTCAGAAAATCCAAAACTTCAAAACAAGCCCTCCTCTCTAGACTGCAGCTACTATCAACTGTGCTTGAATTTTTTCATGATGTATTTCATACTCTTTATCACAACACAGCATACTTTTAGGCTATGTAAAAATAACTTAATTGCCACATGACTCTACGTATTTTTTATAGTAAATCAGTAGACACCAAGATAAAGTCTAGATATTTCATTTTTTGGCAGTATCTTTCCTTTTACCATGTCTTTCCTTCCTTTCCCCTAAACGCTATAAACTGGCAGATGCAAATATATTTAAAAGCAGACACAACTCAGCTCAGATCAGGGAAAGAAGTGAAATCTAGAACATCTCTGAGAACATCTCCCAGCATATTATTTCCAGCTAAATGGAGAGACATGGCTGGTTTAGAAACTGAAATGTGATAGTGTAGCTATACACGCTTTGATCTCAACTCAACATGTAAGCAGATTCCTGAGCTATTTAGAATTGATTGCAGAAATATGGCTAAGATAAAAAGATATTTAATGTCCTGATTAAGTCCTTCAGCTGCTTAAAATGATTCTTCTGAATGTAAATTTTGTTATTCAGTGGACAACCAGCCCATCTATAAAATCTCTTTTGAACCTTTTGGATTCTTGCTGATGAAAATAAAGGACCTTTTTTCTGTGAGTAAAAATAAAATAAGAAAAAAAAAGGATTAATAGCACTGAAGAATATACATGAGCTAACAATTCTGTTTAAATCATAAACACTGAATAAAATATCATAAACTCTGACTGTGATAATTATGCACTTCAGCAGCAATTTCCTGTTGTTCTTCCTAAGATCATTTGTTAATGAGAAAATTATTTAATATTACTGTCACAGTCTCCACAGGCTAAGCTAAAGATGCCTGTAATTCTCAAAAGCCTATAGCAATGTAAAAAAAAAAAAAAAAAAAAAAAACCCCAAAATAAAAGAAAAATTTTTCCTGTATGTAAAATGAGAAAAATAACATGTTCATCCCTCATTCATGTTTTACAATGTCAAAGAGAAATTATTCTATGTACTATGCCCAAAGAGTTTATTATTATTGTTACCACTGTTATGTTTTACAGTGCCATTTTATCCAGTGATTCCCAAAACACTTAATATGTATAGTTAATTGATATTGAAAAGTAACTATTGATAGGTTAGGATAAAGATACTATTTATCAGTGAGCAACTACAGAATATTAAAAACCTTGAAAAATAAATCACCAGGATTTTTATATTATAGACAAGTCCAAAACATGAATTACAAATATCCATTTTATAAACATCCATATTTAATTCATGGTGTCTTGAAGTCAAAGAACAAAAAGTGCAGTTGATTTAATGCCTGCACTTTGATCTGTCAATGAGTTACCTAAAGACCAAAAGAAATGGTTTGTTCCAAATACCTCTGAACCAGAGGTAGTCTTAGAAGACTGGGAAATTACCAAATGCAGAACAAACAAAGTAAATGCTTATAGAGGAACATGGATGTAAAAGGCTATAAAGAAATTACTTGAGCAACAGGAAAAGGTTTATTTAACTGCAGACCAATAAAGGTCGAAGTAAACCAAACTGTCATAAAAAGAGAGGCTCTGTGATTCAGAAACCAAAGCACAGCAAAATGTTTGAATGGAACCATCAAAGATATCCCACAGGTCTTTTATTTGTGTGTCCAAATAATGCTTTAGAGTTGTGGGAAAACAGATAGATTTTTCTGTCTATAACCTTTAATGTACCTTTTTTGTTGTTGTTATTGTTGCTCATTTTGTACCTTTTTCTTTAAAAAAAAAAAAAAATACACAGAAACAAGAAAACAAAATACACAAAAAAAATACACAGAAACAAACCAAACCAAAAGAAAAACACCAACCCCCCTCCACCAACTTTTAACATCCTTGTTTTTATTTTTACAGGAGGAAACTGGAAAGAGGGCAGTGCACCTGGGCATTAAGGCAGCTGACTGATGTTACCCCAGGCAGGGAAAAGTAGGAAATGTAAAAAAACCTCCAGGGAAGGATGCTTAATACAACAGTAGCTTAAGCTGCCAGCTGGGGAAGGTGTTGCAAAGACCATGTTTTAAACATTTGCAGACTTCCACAGGACTAGACAGGTTGTGAAAGCAGTTCACAATAAATGAGTTCTAATTGAAGGATGTAATGAATCTGGTTTGAATCTGGTCTAAGCCTGGTTCTTCCAGACTATGTTGTGTTGTTGCTGAAATTACTAGACCTAGGTTTTGCATCTGGGACATTAACATGAAACAAATCTGTGCCACATGTTTCTTTGCAGAAATTTCTGTCTGTGCTCCTCTTATTACCCATTTTTGGAGACAAACAAGATATATTGATTTTGTTTTAAAGGGGGGAAAATACATATCAGTGTCCTGAAATTTAAATTTCAACCTATAGATATATCAACAGAACTAATTTTGGAAATAGACAAAATACAGCCTGCACTCACAGAATTGAAATAATCAATATTAAACAGAATAATAACATCTTAGACCAAATCTTAGTTGTAATGAGAAACTGATGGCTAACTTCTACATGCTTACCTGTCCAGAAACTGCATTTTCACAAACAAATGTTTCATAATATTTTGGGAATTCTGGTGCATTATCATTAACATCGAGAACTTGGACATACACATTTGCTTCTGAAATTTTTTCAGGATTTCCTATTGGTTAAAAAAAGAAATCTAAAGTTATAAATAATCTACTATATATTTTAAGATAATGTAAACATTAGAAAATTTTACCTTTCTTCTGTAGAGAAGAAAATAATCACAAAGAGTTACAGACACATTTATATATTATTATAATAGTATACCATTATAAGGGTCTTGAAATAAGACATTTCATATATAATTTTAGGTTTGTTAATACTTTTGTTTACCAGATCAGAAATTAATTCATATGTGAAAAACATAAAACCCGATTTGGAAAAATTTAATGAGGGGTTTTTCACACAGAAAAATTTAATATACTAGCCATATGTAAGGTTATTTGTAAGAAGAGTGCCAGCTCCTCTAAGGGTATCTGCTCAAGGACCTTTTTCCAGTGCAACGGGAGTTAATAAGAAAAAGAAGAAACCATAAACAGGAACATACAGCAGTTCAAATTTGAGGGACAAATGATAAAGGGAGGGGATGAAGAGGTCCAAACCTGGTCAGATATACACTAATTGTTGGTCAGATACACTAATTGTTGGAGGCACCTGAGAGTGTAAGACTGTTTATTCCTGTGAATTTTTCAGATCAATGACCTTGACAACTGATAAACCAATGGAGAAAAAAGGGAAAATAGAAACAAAACACAAAAAGACACAGACCTGACAAAGTAAACATGGAGACAAACACAAGAAACAAACCTTATGATAATTGATGGGCTACCAAGAAACCACAGAGCAATAATTCCAGGTAGATCAACTTGGACTTTGTAACTTATAAGACTATACATCACAAAGATCCCAGACTTGGGGGTATGGGGAAATCAGTGGAGCTTTAAGGACCCATGGGGAACATGCAGGGAGAAACAAAGAGGAGTCACATAGAAAGGGGTATAAAAGGGGTTGGTCGTGTACAAAACAGGTCCAGTCAGTGCATTTGTCTGGCTGAGCCCTGCTCCTGATCACCAGTCTGTCCTACCATCTTACATTTTATCAAATCTTTCCTCACTCTCTCTCATTGCATGTGTACATGTGCTGCAGGGACTAAGTGCCAGGTACTGATGAGACCTGCATGTGTGTGAGTGAAAAGTGGTGCCACATACTGGAGTCAGACAGAACCCTATGAAGCCAGCTACTGAGGTGACTGGGGAGCACAGGGGCAAAATGTCTGTATCTTCCCCAGGCTTGGTGTGCTGGAGTGTGTGTATGTTTTTGGTAGCAAACATTAAGCTGGGCTGAACAGTGGGTATGGTCCTTGGGTCCAGGACAGGTGCTCGGGAGTTCAATGCAGATATGCTCAGAGGGGAATTGCAAATGTGGAGTGCAAGAGGGACAAGCATGTGAAGCCTGTGGATTTGCCAGCAAGTATCGACTATGCACTAGCTGGTTAGTTGGAGACCCACGAAGCAGATAAGAGGACTTAAGATACAGGAAGGGATGTCGGGCAAAACGAATTAGGTACGGAAGGGGTCCATGAGTGTGTGTGTGTGCTTGTGAATCTGGAGAGTGCTGTGCAGGTGTGTGTGTCTGCACCAGTCAATCTGCATGACTGACCATGTCAGCATCCTCATTGTGAGTTTCTGAGATGTGCTCAGCTGTGCTACTGCCTGAGCCTGCAAACAGGAAAGTGTCAGCCACAACCCTGAGCCTGGGCAGAGGCTTTGGGTCCCCAGGCACCGGGTTGGGCTCCAGTGGTCACTGGTAGGAGAGTCTTGAGCTGGAATAACTGGAAGAGCTGGCTGCGCTTTATTACATCACTTAACATCATGGCTGAGACAATGATTGTTTTTTTAAGAAATTCTGTTACTCTTCCTCTTAACTATTTTCAAATTTTGAAGCTTTGGGAGAAAAATTCACCAAAATTTACATGTTTTGGAATTTTTTTTTTGCCACTGCTAGACATTGAAATTGCAGTGGGCACTGACACTGAACCCTAGCCAACACAGAAAGACAAGACTTAATTTGGAATGACAGAGCTCTTCTATCCACTAGTGTCCAAAAACATACTTGCCAAGAAGACTAATTTTACTCAGGCGTATAGCTAAGGCATGACCTCTGATAGGCTTCTTAGGCTGAGCTTTTAGATTTGGTCCAAATATTATTGTTTTTCTGAGTATTATTTACACCACAGGTTTAATTCCTAGGGATTTTGTACTCACAGAAGGCATACTGCTTCTGTTATACAAGTATACTTTATTATGGGGCTTTTTATATAAAAGATATGTCAGTCCAGCTTATTCCTGTATGAAAAGGAAAATAAACTCTGATAATATAAGGTATTTTTCCCCTGCCTTTACTGCATTTATGCAAGATTATATTGCTATTACTACCTGAGACAAGGAAAAGCCAGACACAACTTTACTAGTATCATGGTACAAAAGCTGTGTGCAAACTGATATACATGTCTTTTCAATATCTCCAAGGATGGTTACTCAACCACTTCCCTGGACATCCCGTTCTAATGCTAGACAATCTTTTCCATGAAGAAAATTTTCCTAATATCCAATCTAAACTTCCTCTGGCACAACTAGAGGCTGTTTCCTCTCATTATTTGTTACCTGTCAGAAGAGACTAACCTACACATTGCTGCAACCTCCTTTCAGGTAGCTGTAGAGAGTGATAAGGTCTCTCCTGAGCCTCCTCTTCCCCAATCTAAACAACCCCAGCTCCCTCAGCCACTTCTCATAAGACCAATGTTCCACCCCCTTTACCAGCTCCATTGCCCTTCTCTGGGCACACTCCAGCAGCTCAATGACCTTTTTGAAGTGAGGGGCCCTGAAATGAACACAGTACTTGAGGTACAGCCTCACCAGTGCTGAGCACATGGGGATGATCCCCGTCCTAGTCTTGCTGGCCACACTCTTTCTGATACCAGCCAGGATGCTGCTGTTGGCCTTCTTGGCCAACCCCACCTGGGCACGCTGCTGGCTCCTGTTCAGCCAGCTGTGTACCAGCAGCTCCAGGTCCTTTTCCTCTGGGCAGCTTTCCAGCCACTCTTCCCCCAGCCTGTAGCTCTTCGTGGGATTGTTGTGATTGAAGTGCAGGTCCTGGCACTTGGCCCTGTTGAACCTCATACAATAGGCCTTGGCCCATCAATACAGCCTGTCCACATCTCTTTGCAGAGCTTCCTGTCCTCCAGAAGATCAACACTCCCACTGCTCAACCTGATGTGAACTGTAAAGTGAGGGAAGGTGCATGTGATCCTCTCATCCAAATCATTAATAAGGATATTAAACAGGACCGACCCCAGTACTGAGCCTAGGGGAACAGCACTACTGACCATCCGTCAACTGGATAATGGTGACTTAAGGATTTCTTGCTCTCAGATAGGGTTAGAGTACTACTGTTTATGCTTCAGCTTTGTACTAGGTGAAAGGTGATTACAACCAACTAAAAACTGATCAAAGAAAACTTGATATCTTTTGAAAATCAAGAAATATTTTAGGCATGAAGTGGAATAAGTCTCAACAGGTTTCAAGTTCTGACTGTTGCATTTAAGTTCCAATGCATTAGACCTACTTCTGGATACTGTTAAAACATGCTCTCTCAATGGCACAAGGATAGGATGATCCACACCACAGGTCTGCAGTAACAGAGGAAAGCTTCTCTTACTAATCTCTGATCTCTGTCCGTTCAATGGAGGTAAAAGTCTCATGTCCTGTACGAGGTTCAGGGCATCAACAGGTTCCTAGGGAGGCTGCTTTTGTTATGCTGTTTCAATATGTGTTTCAGGTGCGATGAATATCTTTTTGATATTCAGTTTGAGTGAACTCTAATGGCGTTTTGACTTGGCTTCAGTGGAGCCAGAATGTCATCCACCAAATGTCTGATGCCCAGAGTATGTGTTACTATATTATAAGGAATGAAATGCTATTATTCATGGCATAAACCATTCCAGGTATGCCAGACCAAGGTGACCCGACTTCAGTGCTTTTGAACAGAGTGTTATAGACAGTGACCATATCATCATCAATGAAATAAAGAATAAGAATATGAATATAATGAGGTCTCAGTTTCCCTACAACTTTCATTCCTGTGAAAGACTCTCTTTTGCTGCAGGAGACAGTTATTCACTTGAAACATTCAGTTTATTCCTGTTTTATTGTTTAACTAAACAGAAAAGTCCAGACCAAAGTCATCCTGCTGTGTTTCCATAGTGCTATTTAAGACAAGATAAAACTACTCTAGAAATCAATTTTGCCAACACCTGTCAGCTGCCTAACAACATGAGAAGGAAAATACATTTATGCTTAAAAACTTGTGGAAAAGCTAAAAAGGCAGGTAATCCTATCAATTCCTAAATACAAATTAAAGACTTCAATGAAAATGGATACTGACTATCCTACAGTACAGTAACGTTCCAACAGTAATGTTCTGCACATATACAGAGAAGGCTCCCTTTTGGGAACATTGCTCTTTATTATTATTATGTGTTTAAATTTGTCTTAGCAATAAATAGCATTTAACTGAGATTCAGGATTAAAAAAAGTGTTAAGAGTATTTGGCAAAACCTCTCTGATTTATTGATTGGACTCTAGTTTCATGTAGTTTTTCTCCTTCCTGAGGATGGATAGGATTAATTTTTAAATAATATCCCATCATATTTTGTTAAACTGTCTCATAAACCAGTAGCTGTTAAATTTCTCGAGTTGCCCCAGATTTAGGGCAACCAAAATCACCAAAAGCACAAACAGAGACAATGTGCACTTGACTTTCAAACAAAATTGACAAGTGAAATCTATGTAAAAGTTGCTTCATAGATTTAATTGTTACTGAATAGAAGTCTAGCTGATTTAGGCCTTACATTCACAATTAATTTGAGCCACAAGTTTCTGACTGGTGTTAAATTAGACCCTGGCTAATTTCACACTAGTCAAAAATCTAGTGTGAAATTAACCAGGGTCTAATTTAACCTAAGATCTTGCACTGCAGGAACAATTCATATGCTTCAGTGCAACTTGAAACAGTTACACTCTCGATCCTATTACAATTTCTTTTTTTTTATAAGGTCATCTTTTATGAAAAAGCACAGGACCTTGGAGATCAAATACATTCTGCTTCTATTTAACAAATCATTTGAATAATGCCCCTTAATGTAGCAGGCAACAGTAATATAATGAGAATAAAGCATGTATTCTCCACTTAAAAGAAGGCATATTCAGAGGATAATTACAGTTCACAGTATATGAAACACAGCATTCTTTAAATTTCTTACTCACTTGTTTCTGTGGCTGTAACAGTTATGTTGTGCCAGGAAGCTATCTCTCGGTCCAGAGGTTTAGTTGTAATGATTGTTCCATTGTGTTCATTGATGCTGAACAGTCTCTTTGAAGGTGTGCTTTGGACAATAGAGTACCTGGACCAAAAAAAAAAAGTAAAAGAGATTTCCTAATAGTGAAATGTTTCATCAGAAACAAGGACATATAAAGCTATTGTGAGCTGAGAAAACAGAGCTGTGCATATATGCTTATAAATGTGTGCTGCAACAACTCAGAAATCATAAAAGAATGTACACTTATAAACATTTAATACTCACTGCTGCCAAGATCAAAGCCCTTCTTTTTATAAAACTAAATATGTCTCAGATCTATATTAATGTGAACTGAATCTGAAATGCATTATTCATTCATACTTCTAAGTCAGGCTCACAGCAGGTGAATGACTTCATTGAAAAGAAACAGCAAAAGTGCCACTTGTGAAATGAATAACACCAACAGCTAAGTGGAGGTATAATGGCAAATCTATTTTATCATTGCTGACAATCTCTGATGCCAAGGGAATGGGCATTATACAGACAGAAAACTATCTGTAATGAGGTGTCTAGGCAGGGTACAAAATCCTAATGTGGGAGATGATTGCAAATGAGTCCTGTGTTCCTGAGTGTTCCCTGAAAAGGCTTCAGATGCTGTGTCCATATGTGGACATGCACATGTGAATGTGCATACATATATACCACTCAAATGGTTAAAGTCTAATCACTGATCACAGACCAGAGATGGACAGAAAACCCACCAAAGATATTGGTGCAAAAAAAGATATTTACTAATATTTTAAATGACCTACAAAGAAAAATACCATATGATGGAGTTCCTAATAGAGTCTATTCCATGGAAATAAAACCTGTTTGAATAGTTGAAAGGTTCTTTCCACTCTAATTTTGAATTCCCACATGAAACTACTCCCTTTTATTGTACCTTTAATTGTGCTTGACAAATTCTTTCTGTTTCCTGTTGGACTCCAGCTCAACTAAGGTACCAGCATTTGGATGACTCTCTAACTTGTTATTTATAGTTATGTTTTCTCTTTTTTGAAAATCAGTAAAGGATAAATCAAGGAACCATCGCAATACTGTAAGTGAACATTCTTACAATTTGAGCTGAATTTTTAACATTTTAAAACATCTATTTTAGGTATTTGTAATTTTGTTGGGTTTGTTTGTTTGTTTGTTTTTTTCTTCATGGGAATATTCCTTCTACCCTACATCAAAGCTTGTTTGGGGTTTTCTAATATTGTTGTTTTGTTTTTTTGTGGGTTTTTTGGTAATCTGATTCTTGATAAAAAATTGCCAAAAAATCTAAAAGTTGGATATTTGTCCTTTTTTATTACTGATGTAGTGAGGTTTTGTTGCATGACCTTTTTAATGTTTGTTTGAAACCTGGGGTCCACAAGGAAACACACCTTGTTTTCTATATTATAAGTAACTGCTGTCACTTATGTTAGCATTGGTTTTAAAATTATATTCATTTGCATGGCACTTAGCCCAGTAAACATACCTATATATTAGAAGTGACATACTCCAAAGAAACTCAGTCAGGCAATGTATGTATCACTGTTTTGGGACTATGCAGACATATTCACTTTGAGGTAGGTTCCTTCAAAATATTTCTAACTAAGAAATCATAGATACGCATTAATATTTAATAGTTCAATAGGAGATGCTGCAGTCATCCAAATATACCACCAAATGATCCTTTTTATGGGGGAAATGAAAAATTGCATGCATATTTTTATTCTTTCTTATGTAATGTAACCTATTACTGACTTACTAAGTAACAGTAAATGAATATAAAATCATGGTAAATCATTGCCTAAACCTCTGAAACCATAACATGATATATATATATATGCCTGCTTTTAGAAATCCACACACCATAAATTATTTTATGTCTCAACCATTTTTCCCTGTATCCTGGCTTGTCTAAATTGAATAGTACACAGTGATGTCAGGCAATTCAGGAAGCCATTTTAATTATAAACTGTATGTTAAAGATTATTTTCTCTCTTAAGAGACAGAAAAATTTTTTATTATTAAAATTACTACAAACAGGATCTGCTGTTGCTGGGCTGAGTGGCTGGGTATAACCTGGCTGGCAGTGAGCAACTGTTTTGGGTCTTTTTTTATTTTTTATTAAATGGTCTTCATCTGAATCCACGAGTTCTCACAATTCTACCCTTTCAATTCTCTCTTGCATCCCAGTGGATGGAGGAGTGAGTGAGCAGCTGCATGGTCCTTAGTTGCCTGAGGGGGGTTAAACCATAACATCTAGAGCAACGTAGTCTGTCAGAGTGAGAGCACAATTAACTGTGGTTATGAACCAAGGTAAAGAACAGAAATACACTTTGGAAATCCCAACCATATTTATATTTGAGACCTGTTCACATTTTAAGTACCTGATGGGACTGTCATCATCATCTGGATCTCTAGCGGTTACGACCCCCACCAGCGAGCCACTCATAGCCCCCTCAACAATCTCCATCACATAGTTCTCTGAGGTGAAAACTGGAGGTTCATCAGCATCTTCCACATTGATTTTGATAATGGTTTTGTCTTCAAATGGTTCTTCTTTCAAAAAACGTTCATCAAGGTACTTGTTTACAACTTTTGCTTGAATGCTGTATCTCCTTTTGCTCTCATAATCCACTGTCTGTTAAGAATAAAAGAAAGATTTTAAATACTTCTGTCTTCATATTTAAATTAAATATAGTTCCATAAATGGTGTGAAATTAAAGACAAAATAGTGCTATCCTTCAACTGGGAATTTTTGGGAAAAAAAAAAAAAAAAGTTATTTCTAAAAGTAATTAATTCTAAGATTTCTCTTTTCTATGTTAGAAGCACTTTAAAATTAAACTGTTCTTGTTTGCATTGATATTTAGGCTGGCCTTAAATCTACAGTAAGACAACACTGTAAAAAAAGTCATAGTTACATTATTATTTTAGATAGTCTTTATCTAATGAAATAATAATAAAAAAAAGATGTACTAAATAGCTTCCTGAACTATAACAAATCCATATAAAAAAAGAAAGAAAGAAAGAAACAAACAAAAAACCCCAAACTCCAAAACCAACATGAAAGAAAACAAACCAACAAAGAAACAAACAAATAAAACCACCACACTTGTAGCTTTCAGTTCTTCCAAGCCCTGGATGTCACTACACTATTGAACTCTATCTTCATTTCAGGTGATGTCCTAGATGCCCCAGAAATACTCCTGTGTGATTCCAAAAAAAATTGCACAGTATCGAAGACTATTAGGTATCTTAATTCATAAGCTGTTATTTTTTGAGTATCTTTAGTGTCTTTTCAAAGTTATGTCATAACAAAACCTCCTGTCTATCTAATACTGTAATAAATTCTGGCTTCACGTAGCAGGAGGTGTTGGAAGTGAGTAATATTGTTTGCATTGATAAAAATTGATAAAAATTTTACAGATGATGCACAGAAGAGACAGAACATTTTCTCACAATGGGATATACTGTGTTGCACAGCTAGAGATGACATTAAGATACTCTGACTGTCACTATTGTATTCAGCAGTAATAGGAATGAGTCAAAAAAATAAACAGAAAGAAAAGCATTTTTCTTTTTATATCCTTAATACTCCAATCAAATCACAAAGCCTAAAGAAAGCAAAAAAAATTGTAGAATCCAAAGCAATAGGCCTTTTTAAAATATCCAGCTTGCTTGTGGAAATTCTCTCTAGTACTTAGATATTTTTTAGAAGGTTTCTGAGATCTCACCTTTTTTAATAAGATAATTCCTTCTTGAGTCTTATTATTAGTAATGATGTCAAAAACATGTGAGCTATCTCCTTCAATGGAATAGTTCATGGCTGCATTCTCCCCTATGTCACTGTCTTCTGCGAAGACTTTGCCTACAGTGGTGCCCACAGGAGCCTCTTCAGAGACACTCATGTGGTAGAGTCCTAAAGAAACAAATACTGGCACAGTTTAGTGATCTGCCATAGTTAATAGCTGCTGTAGCCCTGGGGGCATGAGGCTCTCAGAAAGCTGGGGAAAGTTTCCAACTTTTAGTAGAGCAAAGGATAAAATATAGCATTATATAGATCATGGCTACAGGACATGACAATCTTTCCACTTATGGGTCCTCCCCTCTCAGCCCTACTTTAGCAATAAATAGAGCAAAGGACAAGAGGCATTGGTTTTAAAAGGAAGGAGGGAAGATTTGGATTAGATACAAGAAAGAGGTTTTTTATAACGAGGATGGTGAAACACTGGCACAGGTTGCCCAGAGAGATGGTGGATATCCTGTTCCTGGAAAAATTCCAGGTCAGGTTGGATGAGGTTCTGAAAATCTTTTCTCATTGAAGGGGGGTTGGACTAGATGACCTCTAAAGGTCCATTTCAACACAAACTATTCTATGACTCTATGAACCAACAGGGTGAAAACACAGTGGAGAGCAGCACTCCCCAACTGCATTTCACTAGTTTTTCCTGGCAGCCCAGTGAGCAGCTCCCACATCTGGTAAAAACTCTCTGGACAGATAGGTTCACATCATTTAACAAATAGTTTACCGTATCTTCCAAAAAAGAATGAAGAGAGGAGGAGAAGAAGAAAGAAGGTGAGGGAAAATGGTGTTTAGGTAGGGCAAACTAAAGGGAAAACAGTTTAGTAAGTCATTTGTCTCCAAAGTCTAGTGCTAAGTGAAAACAGCAGGCCTGAAATCTTTTGCAATGATAGATTTTCTTTTCTTCATGATTTTTTAGCTTTTGTGGGGACTTTATTTGTATTTTACTTTTATTTTAATCTTCATGCTGAAGTAAAAAAACAGTCCCATTCTGAAAAGACCTACCAGTGAACCTAACAGAACTACAGTGGATCTAAATTTCGTCAAGACTTCAATTAGCGTAAGCAGCCTATACTCACGCTGCTGAAATTTAGGGGGATTGTCATTGATGTCAGAGAGGTTGATGGTAACAGTGGCCGTTGCTGAAAATGCCCCTGGTTGCCCAACCATATCTTTGGCTTGGATGATGACCAAATACTGATCTTTCGTTTCTCTATCCATTTGGGAAGCCATTCTGATGACCCCTAAAAACAAAAAGTATAATATAATAGCGTACAACAGTCTCATTTTTTTCCCCAACATCTGACAGTATAATATGAGTATAAAATGTATCACTGGACTTATTTATCTATTTACATTCTAGAACATGCACAGCAAAACTGTCCTAATACTGTGAATTAGTTCTCATGGTAGCAAATACGTTGTATCCACTCTGCATATTTAGAGTTCTGGGGAGTAGAATACTCCGTATATTTCCTCTACCATATATAACCATGTCAGAAAGTAGTTTTTTTGAGGGAAGTCCCATATCTGTGGTTTCTCCAACACAGAGATAGAAATGTCACATAATGAGTCATAGACCTGTTAAATGAGAATTGTTCCCGAATGTATTTGTTGAATGGGGTACTTCTAATCCAACTCTTATTTTTAACAAGATATTTTGCTAATTAAAGTTTAGATTTCTTAGAGAGAAAGAATTTCAGCTTCCTACGGGAAAGAAAAAAAAAAATTATTTTCTTTAGATCTAGGAACTACGAAAAGATGTAAGAGTATAGGGTGGTATCAGTTGATCTTTGTATTGACATGAAGGAACATTTTTGCTTGCATCCATTTCATTAGTTTATGCATGTTTTCAAATTACATGTTCATTTGTAGTACCTGTTTTTGGCTCCACAGAGAAATATGGCTGTCCCTGAATGAGACTGTAAAGCAGACGGGCACTATTCCCATAAGACGGATCATCAGCATCTGTAGCTGTTACCTGTATAACCGAAGTACCTCAAGGAAAAATAAAATAGATTATGTTTATTTTCTTCTTGTATAAAGTATCTCATAATTATAGAACATAAACTCTTTAAAAAAATTTTAACATACCACATATATTAGCAAACAGTCCGAAAAATTTACAAAAGCAAATGTCACCTCCCAAAATTTATCACTAAAAAGGGAAAATATTTCCCCAGCACCTATTCTTGTTGCATTCAAATTTAAAAATAAAAATAAATAGTGTACAATTTTTTACTACTACATTTTTGTTACTTAAAATACTACACATATCATGCCTTTTTCCCTAATTTCTGATATGTGAATGGAGTATAGCAAATTCTTTCTCCTTCCCTTCTATATTCTTCAAAGTATTTTATGAAAATTTCCCATAGGAATAAGAAAACACAGTTACTTTATCACCAGTAGGCCCACTGGTGATAAAGAAATTAATTGTTAGCAAGAAAAGCAGCCAAGAAGTATAGCAAGGCTCAGATAAAATTTTTTATCGTTGACTCTTTAATGAGCCTGTCCCAGTGCAAAAAATGATGGCAGAATTCCCAGTACAGAAAACACAGCAGAATCAAACTACAGAGCTTGATTTCATCTCTTATGAGAAGCTGTTTATATCCTAGACAGAAGATTGACTGGCACTACCAGTAATGACTGTCCTTTAAAAGAAAACATTCACAGTAACATAATTTTGTAAGGTAATAATTATTTTTGTTGTTTTTCCTCACCTAGATTCTGCATTAGAATACAGATATCACTTCTCATGAGGAATAGTGGCAAATCAAGATACTTTCTAAAAATTTCTAGCATATGTTCACATGGTTGCACCTGCCTACCAATACAGCTTGCATAGTTATGCTGGAGGAGAAAAGAAGAAGAAACAGTGGAGTGCAGGGGAGTTAGACCAGAAACACATTTTTATGACTAAGGTAAAGTTGATTCTTGTCTCCAATAAAACAAATGTATTCATTGCTGAATTTTCTAGCAGTTAATAATTTTATTTTAAAACAGAAATGAGAAATTCTTTCTCATAGAAGGATATGCTAAATTAAATATTTTGATTATTTAAAAGAGTATGTTTTACATTTTCTCTCAATTTATCCAGCAGCACTGCAAGTGATTCCATAACGCACGTTATCTTCTCTCAGGTAGAGAGTACGATAAACTGTTAATAATTCCCGCGCACTTTTGAACCTGTATGTTCTTCAAAATGTACCTACAATATTGAATATCTGATGTTCCTGTGTGCTTTAGATGTGTGTATAAATGTACAAATATATGTCTAGATCCTATTGCTCTGGAGAAATATTAAAGATAAAATTATAGATTCATATTTATTCAGGGCACATATATGCTTCAGAAATAACAGAATTCCACAATAAGACTGAAGGGTAAATGAAATCTTCAGCTACACAACTGTTGACTTTGTATCGGCTGTGATCAGTGGAAATTGCTGTCACTATTACAGAAAATTCATCCTCCAAGACAATTTAGCATAACTAGAATGCAATTGCTTTGAAAAAGAAATGGAGTGGTAGTTAGGAAGGGATCAAGAACTATGAATAATCCAATAGGCATGGTCTGTCACGAATGCTATTTTCTACTAAATAAACCCAACTGCCCACAACTATGTTTAGAAACGGACTTATTTACAGCATCATATTTAGTAAATCAGGAATAAAATCCAACATACATAGGACTACAAAGTTATTATTACAGCATTTGTGCATCTCATAGGTAGATTTATTTTCTGCACAATTTCTAATCATCATAGAGAAATTTTGAATCTAAACCAACATTTCCTGCTTCTCTAAGACCCAAGCACACTTTTCTGCTTGCCTGTTGACTTTTCCAGAGTATAGCAGAAGGCAGAAGCATGGAGTTTGTATAGTTGGGCTCAGTGAGATGCAGCTGGTGGATATAGTGGAAAGGTGAACAGGTAAGAGGCATCTAGTAAAGAGGAAGCTGACCTGGAGGGAAGAAATAACATATCCTGCACTCTCAGGAGGAAGACTATTTCTAAAATGGGGTGAGAGGAGACTATGTAAAGAGCAGGCTATAGTTTCTCACTTTTTTTTTGCAAAAAGATTTTATGATCACTGCATGAACCTCTGCGTTAACTATAGATTCTATAGTAAGCAGATGAAAAATACTATGACATGAAACCTGTATTTTTTTATACTTTTAACAATCAGGGGAAAAAAGCCCCAAAAAACAACAACCACCAAAACCAACAAAACAAAACAAGCAAACAAAGAAAAACAAAACCCACAAAATCCCCCATGGACAAACAAAGAAACAACCAGAAACCAACCCAAACCAGAAATGGAAATTGCAATGTTAATATTCTGTACTCAACAACTCTCAAAAGCTATTATTTGTAAGTACACAGTTGTGAGAAAATACAAATACAAATCATATCTTAAACCAATCAATGAACACATAAATATGTACACACAAGACCTCCCCCTTCCTCCCCAGGAAACCCCAAAACCCTAGCTCTTAACATTGTAAGCATGACATGACATAATTCACAATTGAACTTTTTGATCAGCTTTATTTAATGCAAACTACTATTTTTTATCTCTTCAGGCTTGATTTTGCCCTTCTTGTGCAAAACATAGTAGTGCCATTTGTATGCTGCAGCCCATTAGGTATGCTATGGGGTATTCATATGGCAAATAGTTATTCATTTTTCTAACTAGAGCTTGAAATCCATAAGGACATTAAGTACTGATAGATTATTGCATCTGACTCTTAACCACTCCATCAGATGTACTGCATTTGTACAAGTTTAACAGCTATATGAAAGACACTTTAAGTAAAATCACACCAAGTGCCTGAGGGAAAAGCACAGACCTGTGTTCTCAGAAGAGAGTCCATTTGCTGACATCATTTCATTTACTGTGACACTTGCCTTTAAAACCCTAATAAAATTTAATACTGAAGATAAAAGAGAGCTAATAAAGGATTAAAATATATTCTAATTTGCTGGCACATTACAATGTATATTGATGTTTGTAGCTCACTGCTGGCAAAATTATCTGTACCTATTTTCTGATTTTGCTGGGGTTCTCTGAGGCAAGTGGCCAGCTCTGAATTATTCTCTCCTCTCTTTCTTAGTTCCAGACAAAATTTTCGCTAGCAATGACCTGCTTTCCCAAACATTGACCACATTTCCTGAGAGTGTTTTCTGTGAGGAAAGTCCTGGGAGGTCTAGCATCAGTGAGCTGAGTCACTGCTAGAGAACTCTGAAACAGAGCAAAGGGTAAGGCTCTCTGTTGCACTGTATCACTTATACTAATTCTATTCTTCATCCCTTATTATGCAAGAGTATGTTCTAGTTTACTCGGAAAAAAACACTGTTATTATGAACTATTATGGTATCAGCGATACAAATTTTATTTGGTTACTCTTTCTGTCTGCTTGGAGGTTATAAATTTCCTTGTAAGGTTGGTTTAGGATGCACACTGAAACAGGTTTTACCTCAGTAGTGCAGTCCCTACCTTTTGAGAAGCAGGGCAAGAGAAGTACTCATATTGTGTGGCTCAGCTGTTTCACGTATTGGAGCTGACCACTATCAAGATATATATTCCACTTACACTGTATATTCCAGACATATATATTTGTATACCACTAGTGTCTACATAGAAGAAACGGGTGAAAGAATGATCTCTGGAATAGCTATGGTATTAGTGCTAAAGAGGTCAGGCATGGAAGAAGCAATGTAGAAAATATTTTGAGATCCGTAGGATGACCTGGATTCACATATCGTATGCTGGATGGTTGCATATCTGTGAGTGTACTAATTCAGGCAGTCTGTGTCTGAGAGAGAAGGCACTCTGGGATCTTCATTTTTCACCCATTCTGACAAATTGGACATGGTGTTACTTCAGATTTTTTAACTTTTTTTCTATTCATTTCATATATTACTACATTTCACTAGAATATTTTTTATTTATAATATTACAGGAATATCACAAAGTAGATTAAGTCTTCTGCAGTTTAATTAATCTTATTCTGAAGTGATACAGTATTTTAGGAATTTAAATATATAATAGATGACACAGGTGGGTGGATAAAGACAGCTGAGCCTTTCACTTTTAGGTTATCTGTTTATAGCAAACTCAAGGCACTATAGAGTAAAATTTCTCGTTTTTCAACTGCTTATTAATAGTTTCAGGTGAGAAACAGAGGCATATGGGAAAAGGTTACTACTGCTGTTTTGCCCTTAAGTACTGCCTTACATGACTACTTCCCCCCTCCGATATAGCCATCATTAAGACAGAAAGATAAAATAGAAGAAATTTATAAGTCAGTTGTTCATGCACTTACGTGAATGGTTACAAGTCTCTGTGAGTATAAATTAAACCATACTCAATCACCAGCTATTTAAATAAAAACATTTTATAAGAGACTACATGCCTTACAAAAAATGCTTTCCCATAGGGGAAAAAAAAAAAAAAAAAAAGAAGTCATCAAAGTCCTACAACTGTGTAATGCCAGATAATTCTAGACAATGATCTATACCCATTTTTACTGTGATCACATAAAAAAAACCCCAAACAAACAAAGTTCCTTTACAAGACATCTGTCTTCTCATCTCCAAACTTGAGTAAATGAGCAAGATGCAAAATCTAGAAGAACCCTCTGAAAAAGCAACTGGTTATGTTCAAAAAAGTTATTTGACCAAGAGCTCAAATGCAGACTAAGTTTGTCTGCGTGGAAAAAAGTGGTAGTGAAAAAACACTGCAGAAGCTGGTATAAGCAGAGTGACTAGCAAGTAAACTGGTTAAATGGAGGTCTTTTGTAGCTCCTGGTGGTGATGGTGAGCTGCTGCTTCCTGACAGAAATTAGGATACTAACCCCACTATTGATTGAACACCATGCATGAATATCCTTTTCTTGCAACTGCTATTCTGGTTGGTAAAAGAACATAAAGTTTACGGTTCACTGTGAAAGATTCACTGATTCTGCCCTAAAAGTTGAACAGGTAATGCTTAATGAAACATAGTTTTTATTATCTTTTATGATCACTGATGCTATTACATTAATGACCTCTTTAATTCATACTGTTTAAAGTAGCACAATAATTTCTGTTCACTATCAATTGCAAATAGAAATAATCAAAAGAGGTAGGGGTATGAATTAAAAAGATTATTGGGATTCTTTCTGTAAGGATTAAATAATCTAGTCTGCCTTTGATTTTGAAAATACTTGGAGATAGCATCTATAACATGCTTGTTTGTGTCAGCTTTATTCACACTTTGGGGTTCCTGAAGGCTTTAAACTATGTGTACACGTATTATGTATCCGTATGTGTATGTACATATAAACGTATATGTACACCTATATTTGTCAGATGTTGACTTTACTTTGTATTTGCTAAAATAAGTTTGCAGATACATGACAGGTCCTAGTACAGGTCTGTTTGATCATTTGGAAGGGGTAAAGAAGAGGTGCAGGGATTAAGTTGTTCCTGTTGACAGGAAAATTACAATTCATGTGCTTAGGAAAACAGAAGGTACTCCTTCATTGCACACTATCTAATCCAAACAAGAAGAATCTGACTGATAGGAAAGAGGCTTGGCAGTGTAAATAAGTAGGCAATACACAGACAGTGAGGATGGTCATCACTCCTCCTTTCCAACTGGCTTCAGTACTCTACCTATTTTTACTGATAATGCTGTATTTTTTAACAAATACAAAATAAAGGATGTTAAGCAGAGGTATTTATAACCTTTTCCAAACCTGTAAAACAGTTTGCTTTCATCTCACTGAGAAGCAGTCTGTAACATATGCTATTAAGATTTTGTATCTACACAGCTACCTAGAAAAAAATCAGGAAATAAAGATTTTGGTTCACAGCATATCATACCTTCAGGTGACATTTCTGGAACAGTAGCCACATAAGGCCCATCCAAGAACTGTGGTTCATGGTCATTGACATCTCTAACCTTGATAATAAATTCTGATTCAGGTTCAACAGGAAGTTGAGTGCTCCTGTTTATTGCTTGTGCTCTTAGACTGTAGAAAGGTTTTTTTTCTCGATCCAGTTTTTGTGTCACGTAAATTTTGCCATTATATTCATCGATGACAAAAATGCTTCCAGCTCCCTCCCCAGTCAAAATGTATTTTAGGTTGCCATCCTGCTTGTCTAAATCTGATTTCAGCTGAAAGTACAAAACAGAAAAGTAAGTCACACTTTGGGAGGAATAAATTTTTGAAATATTCATTTGAAGCTTTGTTTCCATGTTACACTGAACCCTATCACCAATGAGCCTTCTTAGATACTAACATTTAAAAGAAAGTATTGGCACGTTTTCAGCCAGCCATTTTAATTTTAAAGTATATTACAGTATTTAATTTTAAAGTATTTATATAACAGACTTATAAATGCATGAGAAACCTGAAAAGAGATGCTTCAGCTACTTTGAAATGAAGGGAATGAATGTAAGTACCCACTTTAGTTCATTGCTTTATCAGCTCCCATACAACTCTGCTGAAAACAAGGTAAAGGCCATTAAACATTATCTAAAGTTTTTATTATTGCAAATGACAAGTGTACTTTGTAAGTTTTACGTATTTTTTTTCTGTACTCAGCAATACTAAGTGTAAATGTGAGCAACAGTGATCTTCTATTTCTGTTGAAATATTAAAGAGGTTGAAAGCCGTTCTGTGGTGTAAGCCTATATTATTTATTCTGAAATAAATTGATAGACATTTTCCATTTCCTTCCAGGATGATCTACATCCTCTGTTGTCTTGCTAAGTTGAACTTTACGATGATGATTCCTTTGATGAAGCTGAGCCTTGGCGACAATTGCGGTCCAGCTACGTTTGTTCATTCCCTGTTAATGTTAGAAATATATAATAGAACCTTTTTAATAGCAATAACTTAATTTCTTAACATGTCAAGTATCCACAGTTGAGTTTTGTGGGACTAGCAATTTCTATCATAACATTAATTCTCTATTTTTTGCAATTTATTTTGGTTATAGAATAAAAGATGTCGAATTCTTTAAGAGACTGGATAATAATTGAAAAGTCCAAAGTTTAAAAGAATAAAATTATTCTACCTGCTTCTCTTACGAAGCAACAGGTTTAAAATGTAAACAATATGCCTAACCATTCACTTCAATTATATCACTGTTTTGTTTCATGCTTATTGACCCTACAGGTCAGTGTAGGATTTGAGGGCACAGAATGGGACAGAAGTAACTATGGGGTGTAAAGAGCCTGTTTCGCTATCGGATCTACTCAAATGTTTTGTAATACCTTCTGAAGTTGCAAAAATAATTTAAACTTTTCTTTGTAACAATGATTATGTCTTTTGAAGATTTTCCTAAAGCATAATTATCTGCATGCATCGAATGGATACTCAGTTCAGAATGTGACAGGGACACTGCTCTGGGATACGAGGAACAGTTTTGAGTTCCTGCTCCGAGTTCTCTCAAAGTATTTAAGACTTAAAATATGCAGAGTTAATTGACAGTACAAAAGATAATTTCCAAGCCTAGGTAGTTTAGAACAACTTAATTTGCTGAAAGCAGAGTATATTTTACTCAATAAAAAACCAAAAGTAAATATGTCTGACTACAAAATGGTAACATTGCAACAAATTAACGATAATCTTCAATAAAATTCCCAGGATACCTATGTGAAATAGAAAGGTGAGATCACGAAAATACATGACATTTATAAAGTTTCTTTGAAGGAAACTCTTTTTGAAGTATTTTAAGAGTAATAATGGTTAAAAAAATATACAGCATGTCTGAACTTGTTTTTCAGAAGTGAGACATCACAATTCCATAGTAGTTACTTTGAAGGGGCTGGGAAAAAGTAATTAATGAATTTTGAACACTTCACCCTTTGGGCCCAATTAAATTTTAGTGCTAGTTAATTAGCAGTTAAACTTTTTTTGGTTCATTCATCTAAAAAGAGCCTTAAAGAAAAAAAACTATATCTCAAGATCATAGTTATTTCAATCACACAAAAAATAAATAATAATAATAAATATAATAATGATAAGCAGAGAGAGAGGAAAGGGGCAGATAAAGCCTCATTAAGACAATTATCTTAAAACACGTTTTTAAAGGAGGGTAAAAAATAATTGCTCACTGTGCTAAACCCACGTTAATCTAATGAACCATGCGGATTCCTGTAGTTTCTCAGTGGTAAAAGGATTTAGTATTAATCTGCTTCATTAAAAATTAATGATGGGTAAATCAGCTACTACTTAGTGTAATAGAAAATCATGCTAAATACTGTTTGTAAACTACACTATGCTCAGTATGGCTGCTCTGATGCAATGCCAAAAATAGCACAAACAAATTGCCAGATGTTGATAAATGAGTCCTTAACTTTCATTCAGAAGAAAGAAAGGAATTTCCAGCTTTATACCTTCCTCTGCTGTATATAGAACTAGTTTTAGTAACACGTTGAAAGTGACATTTCCTTGACAGCAGCCTAGGTGGAGGAAGATCCTTGGTACTACCATGACCTCCAACTCTTGGAGTTCTCTGACCCTCAATAAGGTCACAGAAAAGGAGAGATGTAGTAATGCCTAATTACAGCCTCCTGATCTCTAGTTTCTACCTTTCTTGCTATTTCCAGGTCACTGGAGATGTTTGGTCTTCCAAGTCAAGGCAGAAGCTGCATGCTAAAGGTAACCTTGTACTGTCCTTGAATCATTACTTATCATACCTGTCCAATATAAACAGGACTCAGTGAAATCTGTTCCTCAGTTGCAAAAAGTGGCTCCCATAGCCAGCCACGTTTCACTCTTCGAACTGCCATGAAAGACAGATCTGTGTTTTGAGCGCTGCGGTTCTGCGTGCTGAGGGAGTAAGGCCACAGCTGAACCAGCATGACCATGAGAGGTAGCAATGCAGAGAAATTCATGCCGAAAGCTTCTTTCGATCAATTTTAATCTGTGAAAAAGGAAAAAAAAATAAAAATTGACAAAGTATTACTTTTGTCTTTCCACTTTTATATATTGATTCTGTGCTAATGTAAGAGCTGATTTGCAGTGTTAAAAACCTCCTCTTCTCTTTTAAAAGGAAAGAGTTGAAACAAAGTCTGCTCCTGTTTAAAACAGATATTCTTTCAGAATCTCTGGCATGAAAGTCAAGTGCTCAACTCTCTTTTCTGAATATCTAATGCAGGGAGTTTCTATGCAAAAAAAAAAAAAAAAAAAAGGAAAATCATCCTTCAATTAATTCATCTTTCAAATTAAGCTGGGTAATTGCATTGTGTAGCCCAGGAATAATTTGATTGGAATAATTGTACGTTTCTGGTTAGGCAGGGCTCAAAATGAGCTGCAGTCACAGAACTGCCTGAAGGGTGAACATCTAGCCTTAGTGTCCCTGATGTCTGGCAGCTGAAACAGAGCAGTGCAGATATTTGTTTAACCTCTTCTTACCCACTTTCTGAGCTCAACAAAATGCCTGCAAAAATGCCAAAAGTGGTAGGGCATCATGAAGAAGTGAAAAAATCTATACCTTTCTCCTTCCTAGCTGATAGAAATTGTCTTAACTGATTTTACCACCTCTGACATTATTGTCTGCAATTAAATAGTCAAAGGGCAAATGTATCTTGAAAGATGTAGTTTTCTGCAGTTAGTTTCAGAGGCACAAAATACACTTTCAGAAAATGAAGGCTTTTCACAAATTATAAGCTGTTACTGACTTTTGGTAGAACGAAGAAAACTCCGAATTTTAAATATAATGCACTGCTCAGGTAAGAATAGCATCTTACATAAGGAAAAATGGAAAATTTTGAAAATACTTACCATACCCATTTCAAGTCTTAAAACCCTATTTGGCAATGGCATTAGACATTCTTTTCAATGTTTTAACCTTAAAGAATAATATTTTCTACAGGACCAGTCTGGCTTATGAATTTGTCATATGCCAGTCAGTTTGTACAGCACACTGGAAAGAAATATTTAGATTTATTTTCCTTAGGCCTGAAAAATCAAGAAGTCTAGTTGTCCAGGATAAAATACAAATGTATGTGTTTTAAGTTAATGATTTAAATAATAATGTTATAAATACCCATCCTTATCCAAAGAGAAACATAATAATTGCTTAAAAAGAGAGATAATACAGAAAACTATTTATTATCTTCCAAGAATATATGATTTTATATGTATATATATATAATATATTATATATATAGTTATACATATTATATATATATAATTTATATATATAATTTTATATGAAGTTGGACAACAGTTTGTTAAAATGTAATCTGCATATATATATATTGGACTGTAAAGCTGTAACAGTGTAAAATGAGACTTGAATAGAAGGAATGTAACTTGGGTACTCTCTAGTTTCAGTTTCCTGTGGAAAACTGCTTATTTTCCTACAGCTCAAAGAATAATATTTGTGACATGGAAAACAAGGCCAACAAAACTCAACTTGGCTCAGAAATAAAGCTTGAGTGAGGCTTAAAAGGCCTAAAGACCTTGGAGAGACTCTATGAAAAGGGTATACTTAACACTAAGCAGTAATCTGCACATAAACTAACCTTGAAAATGAGCATCCATTTTATTGCAGCACATACCAAAGGACAAACAACTCAAACAATGAAAGCTGAATAGTCAAAGAGACTTTTCTGAGCAATCATAAAAAAATGTACTTCAATATGAAGAGGCAGCTGTTCAGTCTGGGCCATAAAAAATACTTCTGGCTACCCTTTTGTTGTTGTTTTGGATGCTTCTTGTGTCATTGTCCATATAGTTCAACAAGGTATTTCAGGTTTGTTGTGCAGTATTTCATGCAGAGTGAATGTCAAACAGTCATTATCGAATTCATCTGAAGACACCATGTATACACAGCAACATAGAGAGGGTACAGAATATGGCTACGCAGGTCTGTTGTTGGCCACCTTTTTGCAATGTGGTCAACAGTTAGAAATGAACAGCATAAAGAATACAATTAGTATTTTGGTCTATTTTGGTGTCTCCTTTTTCCTAATGTATATTAATAGCCCGTGTTACATGAATTCAAGTATCACTTCTCAGACAAACTAAGGATGAATAAACATTTTTAGATTTTAACATGTTGCACACTTCTGCATAAAAAGACTTTGACTTAAAAACACAGACTGTAGGCAAATTTCTGTAAAAAAACATAAAGTTACATAATGGAACTGAGAGCTATATGTATCTCTGTTATATCAAACATACTCAGTTTGCCTTTACTTTCACGACCTTTCAAAGCATGTTTGCTTCCAACATCTTCCTACTCATTTGGCACTGAGACACTGGCTCCAGCCTCTGGCCAACACATGTTGCCATTCTTTATAAATCCAATTGTTCCCTTGTGAAATAAACATCTTCTCTCTGTTCCACTGATTGTAGCTAACTCTCAAAAGTGGCTCTCACAAAATATCCAGAAAATAATATCTTATTTTCTCCTCTATTTCTAGTCTTTTCTTACAAATCTAAATTTCAGTGTTGCACAGTTAAATATAGAAAAATGCTCACAGTGTTTAAGATGACTAGTATTGTCTCATTATTCCCTTGTTCTTCCCTGTCTTTCCCTATCCATCAGTTGTCTCTTGTTTTACACTCATTTGTTAAGGACTTTGTAAACAAAATGACCTTTTACTCTGTGTTTCAATTATAATATTCAGTAGAAGGGAGGATTCAGGAAAGCATTGAGATTTTGATTGCTATAGTGGTATGCACAAGTAGATTTTTTAGTAGAATAATATCTAATTGAAAAAAAAAGGACAAATATATTTTCAGAGATGAAGAAATGATTTGTCAATAATGATTTCCCAAGGGAAAGAGAGAAATGGGAACCACTCTTCTGCTCCTATTCTTCAGGACGTATGCCTGTACACATGCAGTGGATTGCAATAATAAAGACTGATACTTAGAACAGAGTAATGAGAATATCAGTTTCAGTTGTTATAACTTTTAAAGGAGCATCTTCCTTTCATACCCAATGAAAATGATGACTTTCCTGTAGACTTAAGATTTACCCTCTTGGTACAAAGTTGAGGAGTCCTTTGTTGGGTTTGTTCTGGAATCATCACCAAGTGACATCCTTTCTCCATTTGAAATAATACCTGTTACTGCCCAGCATTGCAAGAAAAGCAGTAGGAAGAGTAAGAGGCCTAAAAAATAGATCCTGCTGCTTGGATACAGGGAAGTTAAATATTTGTTGGTAGAGAAAACAAAAGACTAAAGGTGAAGACAAAAAGCAACTTTCTAAAGCACTAAAACCACCCCAAATAGCAGATTACAGTGAAGACGACAAAAAATTCTGTTCCAATTCTGTTAGTTGAAAAATAGGAAAACCAAATTTAATTTTGTACCGAACCCCCCATAATTTGATATAAGTAAAGCCTTTTAATTAAGAGTAGCAAAACACTGAAATATGGTTACAAGGGATGCGGTAGATATTCCTTAACTTGACACCATTAGGACCATCCTGTATATGTGCATGATCCTATTTACATCTGAATTTTGAAACAGTGACTCCTGAGAAAAACAAATCTCTCTGTCCTTGAAAGTACTCAACAGAAATAAAAATGCCAGACTGAAAGACATTCCTTTTGTGGAATTTGGTATTGTCTTTGCTAGTTTTCATAACATCAAGCAAACAAGTGGAAAAATTCATGTAAGCCAATCTAATTCACTGATATGCAGCTTCTGAAACATTTCTTATCTCAAGAAGATCCCTAAGATGATGTTGTTTCAGTCACGTGTTCTGTTTCATGCATCCGTGTGATTATGATTGTAGTTAAATTTGTCTCCCCTGTATGTTACTATCTTTAATTTTCACTTAATAAGAAAAAGATAGAGAAGAAAGGGTATTTGTAACTAACCCCTACAGATTACCATGTTATAAAAAACCTTGAATAGTTAGAAACCTTCTGATTTCTCCACTAAAGACTTGCTCATTCGTACTGCTACCACCTATTTGTCCTGTATTTTGTATTTTATATGACTGATTACTGATGATTCTAGTGTATTATAGTGCTACTGCTCTATTTTCTTTACAGGAAACACTATGTATAGACTCATTTTCTTTGATGAGTTCAGGCTTTTCACATAGGCTATATTACTTCTGTAATTCTCAAAGACAATATTTAATAACATATATATCAAATAATGTAATTATGTATACATTATGGGAGGGGTGTTTGTTTATATTTGTTTTATAATCTTACAGAACAATGATAAAATCTTCCAGAGTGTGCAAAGTAATGGGCTTAATCCTATTCTTGCTGCTTCTTACTGTTGCTGAAGTTCACATAGATTAGGGAAACAATTCTTGCAGATTTCATATGTTAAAATTCTGCATTATCTTTTTCATTGATTTTGTCTGTGATTTGAGTTTTTGCAATCAATGCCAAGGTTTTTTTAAAGTAAGTTTTCCATTCTTCTGTATTTTAAATATTTTATTTGGAGACACTAGAAAAAAACATACTAAACTACTAAGGAATAAGTATGGCATGCCTAGCTCCAGCTAGAAGTCACTATCATGACAGTAATATTTGCCCAACTTGACAAAAAGCAACAATGAGAAGAAAGGACAAAAATTAACAAGAATTAATTTTGTTATTTGAACTTAATTTTTACTAAATGTAATCACAGTTGTTGTATGCCATGCATAAGTATTGTGTGATCAACTGACTGATTAATTGATTTTTGTGGGTAGCTAAAATTGATACCAGTCCTCCTGTAGCTCAGGTCACCTTTACCACAAACCTCTCAGCTTATGTTTACCTGCCTGATTTCTTCTCTTTATGGTTATTCTGCTGTTTAATATTATTTTAGGTTTAGCTATTATTTTTATTGAGTCTAAATATTTTAATTTAGTCTGTTTTGACTTTCTGGTGTGTCACATTTTTTTTTCTTAAATTTTGTCTGCTGCATCTAACAAGTATTCTGAATTTAATTATACTGTGGTCATCAGAACTAACATCTAAATGTAATAATGTCTTCAATCAATTAATTACAGGTAACTCAACAATTGTCTTGTTAGTCTGTTGCAGAACTAGCTATTTTAAAAGCTTCTACTTAATCTTGAGAGGTGTCTTCTTGATGTGACATTTGACCATGTTGAGTGGTCGTGCATATTAACACAGTATGGTTGCATGTGTCTCTACTAGTCACCCAGAACTTCACTTACATGGAGACCAATTACTTAGATGTTATCAATGTGGCTAACATTGTTTTGCAATATCAAATAGTAATATTTATTTCTAGAAATCCTATGTCTCCAATTAAAAACCTATGGCAATTCTGGGGAAAGGGAGGAGATTTTTTTAAAAAGAGGAGAAAAGGGTCTAAGGTGAAGGATGAGATTTCCTGCAGTGAGTAAAGAAAACAAGTAGTAGATCTGTTCCCTGTTTAGCCTACGAGCCAAAGTAGGTAGTATAGAGGATATGGTCACATATTGTATGTTCTTCAACCTCATTCCACAGTATCATTGGTAGTTCTCATTTCCTCGGTGGAAGTATATTAATCACCAATAGACTTGAGTAAACCAACACTGAGAAATAAACCTTTTTATGAATTGAATGAGTGACTTTTCGTGCTATTCTATTACATTTAAACTTTGTCATATAACACTGGCTGCACAATACCTATGTCCTGATGGCTGTGAGCATACAAGAGGAGGCAGCCAGTCTCTTGCCTTTTGCAACCCTGTTCCACCAGTATTTTTAGAACTGAGGAATTGCTTGCTGATCTTTAAGTTTGTTGGAGATGTATGTAGCTGGGACCAGCTCAATATTTCTGTGTATGGTTTGGAATTCTTATGTGTGACTTCCCTTAGGGGACTGCTGCCATTGATGTGACTCTGTAAACAAAAACTCTCATGATTATGGAAACATGAAATCATTATTTCCCTCACTGTTATCAATCATATTACCTGAAAGTATCAATCATAGACCTGAAAGTGCAGCCTCAAAAATTTCAGTCATGCCCAAGACAGAAGGAGACCCAAGTCTTCTCATTGTAATTTCTTTGCTCCTTGAGAAAGAACCTGGAAAAGACAAACCAACTCCCCTAAAGAGTCCCTGGGTACAAAGAAAAAGTCACTCACACCATTCCCACCAACAAAATAGAGCATGTGTAAGGATAAACTTCTGGTGGGTAGAACTCTGTCAAACAGCTTTTGCTTTGCAGAGGTGACGTTTGGAAATGCTGGTTAAGGTAAACACTGTGTAGAGATCAAGCAAATATTTCTGTAAACTTCCTCTGTGAATGCTTGTGCTACTGTTTTTCGGATAATATCAAAATTAAATCTGCAATATCAGAAACTAATAAAGAAAAATAAGGCCTTTTTTTTTTTATCTTTTTTTTTTTTTTTTATCTTTTCTCTTTGAGTCTACTGAAATCCCCAAAAGAGACCAGCAGGTATCACCAAAAATGTCACACAGGTGCAGCAGATTTCCTCAGAGGCAATTAAACCTTAGAATTGCTCCCTGGTTGGTGTGGCATCTTCTCTCCTTCTGGAAGCATAGTTTTCCACATGTTATTAGATAAAGAATGAAGTTATTTGGTGAATAGTTTCATAGACTAGACACAGATATTTCTACTTGTAGGGAAGAAAAATGATGGAGGAATATCTATTCTTCTTGTCTAAACACTGGTAAATTAATGATTATATTTCATCCTTTTACACAGACTTTTTGCCATACAGCTGTTTCTTATGTCAGTCCAGATGCTTCCTAACTAAAGAAAAATTGAAATGCTTACCTTGGGACTTAACTTTATGAAAAATTATGTTCGTTTTCAGCAGACATTCATTAGCTTCAGGAATTTTATTCTGATTTGGTAATTGATTTGATAAACAGATGTTGAGATGTTAAAAGATTCAGTTATGTCAGTAGATGTGGTAAACTGCACTCTCTACATTAAAAATAAACAAACATTTAGCTTTAATTGTAGGTTTCCTCAACTGTGACTATTATTTATTTTTAAGATAGTTTGCCCTATAGAAAATTATGACTAAACCCTTGTATTTTAGGTTAAATATTTTGCTGATTTAAAAGACTAACATATGTACACAGTAAAAACAGAGAATCTTGCCTTCTGGCATTTGCTTTTTATTGTAGGGAAGTAGCAAATCCAATTACAAGGTGTTTGATTCACTGGGCAAATCCTACTGGAACATTTTTGTCTCTGCAGGGTACCACTCAGTACTGAAGAACCACTTGTCAGCATAACGATGTAAAGGACCACATTCTGTGCTTCACACTTGAATCTGTTTGCCAAATGATTTTCAGGATGACACTTCATGAAATGCTCCAAAACTCTTTTCAGGATTTAGGTCCTTTTTATTCCATTCATTCAGAATTATTCTTTGCATATATTAAAATGAATGGTGCAACAAATGTACTGTTACCATGGTTTTGGGGGAGATTTAATTCCTCCACACATGAGATTAAAAAAAAGCTTCAACATTTCTTTTAACAGGGTGCTCTTTGCTAGAATTTAACCTATTGTTAAACTGCTGGATTTAGCTTTAGAATTAATATTCCACACAAGATGAGATAAATCAGAAAAACCCTTAAATGAAATCATGCAGTCTATGTCAATGGGAAACCGGAATTAAATAACGTGTAAATGTTTTTCTTTGATGAATCTTATATTTGTGAAGTAAATAAATATTCCAGAAAGCAGTACCTTAAAAGCAGTTAAAGAAACCGTATCTTCACATTAAAAAAATAAAGGAAGGAGAATTGTTTTGCTCTGGGGTTTTTTGTTTGTTTTTTTTTTTTTTTTTTTAAATTTTCATTAACTCCATTTGTTCTCTCTTTTTTCATAAAGCACAAAAAGGTAAATAAAGCATGGAATGATTAATTGTAACAATATTAAGAATTTTCATTATAAACTAGAAAATCTGCTCGGATACATAATCCAGTTACCAGTTTAAAGGTATAATTTAAATTCATGGACACAAAAAGTCTCTTGCATACATACATGCACTACGGGCACCACTGTGATGGAAGTCAGGTGGAAAAGTGCAATGGAATAACCTCAATTTCAGTTCTGCTTAGGTCTCAGTGATCAGAGGCTTGTTTCTCCCTTACTCCTGATTTTAATATTTCGCTGTTCTTCTATGTTACCAGAACATATCTTTTCTTCACTCTTTCTATCAATTATGTTAAAGGTTGATATCGTTTTTCAATCTCTCATACATAAAAAAAATTTATCAAGAAAATGCAGTTCTTATTTGATTCCGTTAAACTTTGTAAGCACTTCTCAGGCACTGAGAACAGCATAGGAACAGAACATTAGGTCATCCAGGCACCATAAAAGGTGTTATGTAATCAACTTCATGTCAAAGATTTTCAAAAAGGATTTCTTTTCTTTTCTGTTGAGTTTCAAGGTGTGGAATAAAAATTTCCAGGTTTAGTCCAACAAATCCCATCAGGTTTGCAAATTCTGCACTTTTTTAATAGAATCATTTTTTTATGAGAGTCATAAATGAAGCAAATTCTAAAAAAAAGAATGCTTTTTCTAGCTATTGGTACTGCATTCTCCAAAACTTCTTGACTTAAAAGTTATTTTTAAAGAATAGGTGTTATTTTGGACCTCTCTGATAATTCTACATCAAATAATATTATCAGGTTTAAAAAAAAAATTAAAACAATCAAAGTTGCATAGTATCTGTGACTTAGGTCTTGACACTCTTCATAATCAAGTTGCCTTTTGATGTTTCAGAGCATAATTTTTGTCCATTACTTGCATAATTATCCATTAAAACAAATTTGCTTTCTCTTATCTTGCTACTTGGTACATGCAATATATTTCATCCTATAAAAGGGGAAAAATACTGTTCATACTTTCATTATCATTCAATGTAGTCCTTACCTTGGAATCAAATTAAGATATCTTTGGACATTCCTATTAATTATTAATTCCCTTTGACTAAAAATTCATTAATAAGAAAGTCAGGAACAGCACATAGAAACTGTGTTGAAACTTGCCTTTTTAAAAGTCAAGTTCAGGTTGCACTGTGTTGTTGGGTGGTTTTTGTAAAGTATCTATGTGGGAAATAGCTTTTGAAAAGTTCCTAACTATTATTTGGTACCTTGAATACTCATGCATGCTGCCATTTCAACACACTTTTCTCCGGGGTCCTCACATTCTAGTTATTCTTCAAGTGTACTGCATTGTTTTAGAGGGGAAAAGAAAAAACAAAAAGATGTGAGAGCTGTGGAAAATTGGGTAAAAAATTCAACATAGCTAAAGACTTCAGAGTACCCCCAAAATTCAGATGATGTTAATTCAGTCAATTCTTATTGTTTTCAAGATTACTTATCTTTTGGACTAATGCCCTTGATAGAAGAAAGCCAGACACCTAGATAACTTTGAAGCTGACAAAATATACTTTTTTATTTCTCCATATTTTCTGTTCTGATTTTTAAACTTTTCATTAATTTCTTTCCTTTTCCAACCATTTTTTTTTGTCTTACTACAATATGATTCTTCCTCTTTGTAGGCTACATTGAAGCCTTCTTTCTCACTGAGAAGCTGAGGCACTGAACGTCCCGCCCCACTTTTTTCCCCTTTCTTCATTTGAGAACTTTTCCTGTTTGCACAGAAGATTAATGAATTACCTATTCACCTGTCAGTTCTGTCCCCACTGCTTTAGGTCACCTGCAATAACAGTTTATGCATCTTTAGACAAGCTTTTTCCCTCTCTATAATCTTCGTGTGTCATTCTCCTCTCGTTACCTGTGTGAGCCTCTTTTGCTTCTCTGCTCAATGTTATCTCTCAAACAGACCTCTCTGTGCAGATTTCTTTTGATATTTTACTTCATAGAAGCCTATTGTAAAAAGTAAATTGTACTGTATTATATTGTTGAGCCAGAATCTCTGTGAGTCATTCAGAGGGTAATTTTGCCTATTTCAAGAGCTCTTATGTACTTTGTAGCCTTAGCTTTTGTATCTCCAACTGAGCAGGTATCCTCAATACTTTATGTGCTATAAAATTATTAAAATGCACAATCAGACTCAACATTTTTAAACTTCATCACCTATTTTTTTCTTTCAGTCGAAGGAGCTTCTTGAGCCAAGAAGCAAGTGGAGAAGAGAGGCAGAAACAAAAGGATTTAAAATAAAAAGTAAATCTTGGCTAGGATGACTTTAATAGAGTAATAATCATGGTGAGTGGTAAGTGACAAGAAGTGAGAGACTAGAAGAGTCTGATGTTTCAAATGCAAGACTTGGTTTTCATGCGGTGACTAGGAAAGAAAGGGAGAATTTGTACATGGAGTCAGACCTGCACGAGAAAGGGGCACAAATTGTGCTGAGCCAGGGGCCTTTCAGTCCATGGGAGGCATTCAGAGGATAACTTGCCTTCTGGTTAGTGCACACTGCTGTTGAGCAGGGCTTTGGAAACCAGAAGACAGGTGCTTCGCATGTTTCAATTTTCTCTCCAGCTTTAATATCTTACTTAGCTAACATCTATAGATATATCCAGTATACCTCAAATGAAGTTATTCAGAAATATTACTTCTGCTTGGTTGTGTGTCCTTTTACCTGAAATATGTAGGAATTACCAAAATTCAATGCCAGAGCCCCATGTTTGGTAGAAAGCAGCTGAGCACTCTGTTACGTATGATGTACTCTCACAGTTATTTCAAAATAATATTAGAAACACCAAAGGCTGGTGTTGATGCTGTGACATTAGTGTGGTGTTCTGCATGGTCAAAGTAGTTCCTCCAGAACAACGGAGGTAAGAGAAAGCATTAAGAAGACCACAGAAGTTATTGTCATCAGACCTTCACGATAATGTGGCCCAACACGTACTTCCAAAGGAAGTTTTGCACTCAAGAAACGAGCAGAGTTCATGGAAGGCAGACACAATCTGAGAAGATTTCAAAGATCTATGAAGAACTCTGTTGACAAGCAGGAGACTTGGGAGTGGATCTAAGAAACATGAGGTCTTTGCAAATAGCCAATATATCCACACATGATACGTGTTTAAAGAGCTGAAATTCCCAGGAATTGTGTGTTTATTTTAAGTAAGAATATGTAAAGGTGAAATATTAATTTGCTGGAAAAAAATTCTGAATAAAGAAACAAAGTAACAAGGTAAACTTTAAAAAAACCCCACCAAACAAAAACGTAACCCAGAAACTAAACAACACCAAACAAAACAAAATACGAAAATCTGAAAATATTTGAAATATATGATGGGTAAAATTGAATGTATACAACTAGTTTCACATCATTATCTATATTGATTTTCTTAAATAGAAACCGCTATATAATAACCAATGTTTGATCTTCGAAACTTTCCTATAAAAATTAGAGTCTTATGGTGTTTAGTTAGTAAAATATGACCACAACTATTTCTGCTATGACCATTACCAATTTATATTAGTAACTTCTATATGTGTCTCTAAATTCAGCCAGCAACTCGTGAAGAGCAGTAAAAAAAAGCATAGATTGTAATTCCCATCCCTCACTGTGTTAATTACTATGTTTGTGAGAGACATGGAAGAAATTCCTCCAGAAAGTAATGTTTTAATAAAATCTCAGCATAGGATATAGGAGACCTCTTCATATTTTCTAAAAGTTATGTACAAGACTTTGGGTACTTCTTTCAAAATTAATCCCTTCACAGTGGTACACAAAAATTTGCAGTGAAGAAATTGTGCTTCAGAGTTCATTGAAATGAGTGGATATTTTCAAATCACGTCTTGGCCTTGGACCTGGCCATTGACATGCCTGCTTCATAGACATTTCCTTTCCTTCATCAGGCTCTAGAGCATTCTTTTGTTCCTGTGCAGCTGAGTGCATAACTTCAACGCATATAAACATGCATGAACTTTCAGAGATACCATGATTCACTAAATCATCACTAAATGTTTAAATTTCCCCCTCAAATAAGTTTTTACAAAAGAAATTACTGTAATAGGTTTCTATGGATATCTCACTTCTTTAAAGCCAATATCGTCCACATAATTCCTTTTCTTTCAGGAGTCTGTCCGAGTTTCTGACTTTAATTCATTGCAAGCCAACTGAAACTGGAAAGTCCATGAAGTTGCCATAGTAACTCAATGGACAAAGACTTAATTCACTAGTTTATATAAGCCAGAACTCATATCCTGCAGACAGTAATGATCTTAAATTATTTAGATCTATAAAGTCAATGGATTATATATATTTAATAAATAAGTGTCAGTTCCTTAGTTAGCGAAAAATGGGCTTTGATTGCTCCAAACTGTCTCAAAAGTATGTTAGATAGTAAGCCCATCAAAAAGTCAAAGAGAATGAAAAGGATCAGGAAACCAGGGTATGGTAACACTAGTGTTAATGGAGGTTATGAGTTATGTTATTAATTTATTAAGATTTTTTTTTTTAAAAATCCCCAATTTAGCTCTTAAGCTCCATAAAGGCCATGTGGATTTAACAGAAAGAGAGGATGGCATACTTATAAATTTACAATCTAGTGAAAACAATGGGACTAGACTCAATTGTTATTGTTCCCATTCCACAGACATAATTTGCAGTAGCAGTGCTGAGGTAACCAAATATGGAACAGCAAGACTGAAGGAGAAGTCTTTGGAACAATGTGTTATGAACCACATCATTTTGTCATGGGTATCATGATTTACTTAGGGTCACTTCATACTTTTGGATTAAGAGTATGGCCTAGTCAACAGTTATGCTGGGTGGTGTCAAGATGGATGTGACAAAACTAAGTAATAAAAAATAACTATATATTGGCTTAGTTCAGACAATGCCCTACTTCTCAGCTTCTTGATCACAAACTGAAAATCTTAGAATTGATTTAAGATCACCCACTAACTCTGAGAATGGTAACAGGGTTTTTTTCTGTCTGATTTTTCCCTCCTTCCCCACACCTTCTGCTTTATGCCACATTTAGGAACTGGGCAGATTGAAATCGTAAACCAGGCCTCCTGCACTGCAACTTCTCTAAATAGCATTGGTAAATACTATAGATATAATAAACATTCTTTGGGAACATTGCACTAGTAAGAGGATAGGGACATTTTAATCATCAAATCTACCTATAACTTCAAATGTCTTAGAGAACAAATTGTATTTCATTTAATTCCCTCAATTAATGAATTCTGTATTACTTTTTCATGAGATTCCTAAGTATACAAGTTATTTATTTTAACCCTGAAAATGTGAAAAGACCACCTCAAATGGGAATTGCCACTACAGCTTCCATGTTCCTTTATTTCATTCTTTTCCTGTATTTTAATTCTAGTTCCAGCTTTCAATAGGATATTGAACCTGCAAGTTTCCCCTGCATATTAAATTCAAAGAGCAGATTGACATCTATGTTTCTCCCCAGATGGGAGCTCATCATGCCATTAGATTTTGTCCCTGGATTTGTATTTTGACTCGTTCCAGTTATCTCCAATCATTCCAGGTAGTTTTGGTCCTTTTATAGTTTTCTGTCTGGGACTTGTAAACAGTAGATAAATGGTATGAGAGGCAACAGGATATGGAAAACTATTCAGGCAAATAAAAAGAAGATTGTTAACAAAAGTGACAAGATTGTTGACAAAAGAAAACAAGAAATAGTTAGATATACCACAGTCTGAATTNATATGGGTTTGACTTTTAGTTATATGTTTTTTGGTTTTTTTCTCTCAAAAGGCTATCACAGAGCATATGAACTTTGTATTGCATGTGCAACAGCCTATTTAGTCTCCAACTGTAAGCATTAATTTTAATGAAAATATCTGTCCTCCAGACATTCAGAACCAAGGGCCACTCTTAAAGCTAGAGTCTAAATCACAGAAATATACTTAACAGCTTTCACAAAGTACGTCATATGCGTTTTCTTTGCAAGGTATTGGCAAAATACAGACATGTTCTTGTTTAACTTGGATGAAATTTCATTCAGTAATGCATCATAATTTTATTAGAGCTTTGTTTGAAAAAAAATCAAAGTACTTAGACAACTGGCTGAAAATTCAAGAAGAAAGAAACTGGGATTATTCCCTGTTTTCAGGGTTTTGCTACAGAGAAGCATATACAAAAGAACAATAAAAACGTTTTAGTCCTGAGTTCTTGCTGTTATTGCCAGTGCCTGTCAGCCAGGAAAGTAAATTCTGTACATTTTCACTCTCATTTTCCTTCAAATTACTTTTTTGACCTTCTTGCCTGTAACTGAAATATGACTCAAAATAGAAGCCACTAATGCTGATTATGTTATTGTACTATTTCACCCTCACTGTGTAGTATCAAAGGAGTAGAAACAGGGACAGGGTATTGGCATGGAGCTATGGAACCTTAAACACAGCACAGAAATCCCGCTCTCTGGGAAGGGGCCAGGGCCATTATCCATTCTAAGAGCACTAGCATAGCAATGTGAAAACAAAACAAAAAATCCCCACTGGATAGAAAGCATCATTTTCCAAATAAAGAAATACAAAGGTTTCAAGTTTTCTTAGTAGAACATTAAAATAAGCTCTCCTCTGTAGAGTAACAAATAAATCTAATGTGTTGATTATACTCATTGCTGAAATAGTGTCAAGAAGGATTAGGTAAAATTGAAAGAAACAGTTGCATGAAACATTCACACACAGCCTTCCAGAGAAAAGGAATATATTTCTCTGTGAAAGAGAATGAGAAGGGAAAGAAATGATCTCATACAAATCCAGCTGGTTCATATTAAACAAGAAAAGATGGCAGGCATTTTTTATCCGTGGATCAAACCACTTTTTTTTTTTTTTCCAAATATTGATATCAAACTGGATGTTGAACTGTTTGCAGCGGGGATCAAATAGAGACCAAGCAAGGTTTGTGAAAAGGAAACCTTAAACCAAAATATGATCTGTTATCAGGATTCTTGCAATTCAGTCTTACAATGCCATCTTTGTGGAAACAGCAACTGATTTAATACACAGGGCACATAATTCCTCTGTAATGAAAGCACTTCACCTTGAAGAGCACTTTCACCAGCTTTCACTAGAACATTGTTCAGTATTGAAAATTCAGGAGGGTTTTGTCATTAATGGCAAATAAATTGTAAGAGTCCCCTTTTTATCCCCTTAGAGGACTACCTTGCTCTTCTGCAATCCTCTTGAAGGACAGTTTACAGTTTATTGCTTAGAGTTTCACAACTTTTTTCAATGGCACCGTGACTTTAGCCTGCCTTTCCCCTCTCTCCTGTCTAACACCAGACACTTTTGCTGCCCCAGTAAGTCCCTCTTGTTCTTTGAATGGAGAAATTGTATGCTATGAGTTGAACAAACTAAAACAAACAAACAAACAAAAACCCCTCAGAAATAAACTTCAAAACTAAAAAGCTGCTCGATTTTTTTTTTTTTTTTTTTGCCATTTTATTTACTACTTGGACAATAGAGGAGAGGCTTTGAAAGGAGAAAATGCCTGATAAGGTAGGATGGTGACTGGGTTGCTTGCAGCATGTTTATGGCTTCAACTCCTTAGTAAATATGGTTTCTTTTGAAGCCTACGGTCACAGGGCTTTTTGTTGTATAGTGTTGAGTATGTTGAGCAACTTAATATGATATCTAAGAACTACTTCCAACACCATTAGATCTAAATCCAAATGCTCATTTCTCTTTAGAATGCTTCTATGATATCCCCAAAACTACTGAATGTAATTCTGTATAAGAAGCAGAGGGATGAAATTAACTGAAATAAAATTATAATTTTAAGATAACATAATGTTATATTATTTTAGCACAATATCCTAACTGATATATAAATATCACAATGCAAAATAGCAAATACTCAGAGCTTAATCCCTTTATCCATCTGATAACTAAGATCCTTCTTGATTTTCTTTATAGAAGGAGATCTTTGACTGGGTTGAGTTCAGTGGAGTAAATTGAACTCTATGGGTTTTACTTATACTGTCAGCAAATGGTAAATTAATTACAAAATCTGGCAATAAAATTCCCCTGCTATAATTGTAACCTGCAAGAAAATTGCAAGTGAAAGAAGCTATAATTATTTTTGTTTTCTTTATCACAGATGCAGAAATGGATGAGTTAGAGTGCATTATGACTACTGAAAAACAGAACAGGAACTAAATGTATGCATACTTCTAGAATTAGTTCAGAAGTTCATCGTATAAAATAGCTTCCAACACTAAAAGGGATACTTTGTAACACATTCCTAGCATCACTGGTAAACTATTCCTGTACAGTCAGGTTGTGCCTCTGTAATAGACCAAAAAAAGAACACCAACTGATGTTTGCAAACTGAAGAGCGTATATGTGATCTAATGAGCATGCTATCAAATTATCTTTTATATATTTGTATATATTTATATAATTTATTAAAAAAAAATGATAAATAGTTTTAAACCTACAGACCTCTATGCAAACTTGCCATTACATGTCTATAGCTAGCTAACTAATGTCCTGTAAATATAAAGCAATTACTGTTGAGGTATGCCCTCTAAAAATCTTTAAGTCATTGTGTTGTCAGTGTTAGGTACTTGAATGAAACTTTTTTTAGAAAAATAGAAAATTGTTTCTGTGGTATTTTATGACCATTGTTTATAAATATGTTGGTATTTAAAAATTAAAGCAGCTGGTTTTGTATGTGAAAACGATAAAGTTTAAGATTTTATTTTTTCAAAACTTGTTTTCTTTAAATTCATTCCCTCTCTTGAGAGGGGGATGTGGGAATATTCATCCTTACATTTGATCTTTTTTAAACCGAGTTATAACTAATTGTTAAGGAATTTCAAACCAATCTTTAACTAACTGTTAACTTCACGAAGCAATACCAGGCAAGACAGACCAGCTTTTGACTAATAAACCCCCCGTGATTTGTCAGCAGCACATGTCTATCCCGCATGCCTGAGCTCAGTGGTGTGACTGGCTGCAGGGCTGGGCTGGCTCAGAATCCCAGTTATCTTCTTCCCCCAGCTGTGGGAGGCAGCAAGCTGCTACTGAGGTTGTCACCCATGGTGCTGCCTTGCACCAAGCAATCCATGTGTCTGATGGGCAAATACCTTACAGTGCCTTTTACACAGATGAACTTGCTGCCACTTGACAAAGTTCCAACCTTTTACACATATTAAGGAAGGAAACAATGATGCTGCCCTCTTCTCTCCAGGGTTTTCTATATGCTATCTCTGACTGTCTCCTAAACGAATCAAGAAATCAATTTGCAGCCTCTCACCTCAGTTAAATCAAACTCATTCGCAGTTTCTACTGAGTAAAAAACATCCAGTGCTTTTCCTCAGCACCCACTGTCACTTTAACAAGATATATCAGTGTCCAAAATGTATATTTTGCTTTTTTGTTTTTTTTTTTTGCTCTCTTTTTAGCTTTTTACTATTTTATTACATTACCCTTATTAATACTATTTTTGTCAATTAATTCTACTACTAGAATCATCGTCAGCTAAATACAACTGAACAATGAGGTATAAAATTAATTTTATCACCAGAACAACAAACCATAGTATTGAAATAAAGTTCTTTTATTGAAAAATGGTGACTACAAACTGAAATATTACAGTGTTTATTGTGAACTCATAGATATTGTAGGTCTGGTAATAACCTAAGAGTTTATCTAATTCTTTTTCATGCCTGTGAATGTTTATTTTATGGCACTGATAGTATTTTTGCTTTTAATAATATAAAGCCTGAGGTTCCCATTTTTTCTTAAGACGGCATTTATTAATTTAAGCACCTGAAAATTAAACACCTAGTGTAATGTACCTACACAGGCTCCCTCAATATTCAGTGGAAAGAGAAAGGCATCTATGTTTTACAACACTGTAAGAAAGGTAACTAGCATGTGGAGTCTAAATCACTCTCTTTCTGCCCAGAGCTAATAAATTACTTAAAGACATCTACAAACAGGTCGCAGTTCCTCTGTTCAGAATGTTTTGCATTTTAGGTAAAGAAAGATGATTCCAGTAAAGGAAATTAGACCGAAACAAAGATGTTTCATAGATTAAATAATTAAAATAATGTTTGAAATTCTTAAAAAAACATGCTATTTATCCTCTTGGTACTGATTACTTTGAATTATAATATAAGAACCTTCTTAAAATCATTTGTCTCTAGATTGCACTAGAGGAATAATGTTGACCAAAGGAATTGACTTTTCTTCATATTTTCCAGTAGATTTAAAAAAAAAACCCGAAAAACAAAGCTTCAGTTAACATTTTACCTACGCATTTTGAATCCCTGCTTAACACAGCTGACTGCTAGAACACTTTTCCTCCATGTGATTACTAAGATTTGTGATCGATATGATTGTAATATCATAATATTATGGTGTCATACTATCACATGTAAATCCTAAATGCTACGTGATGAAGAAAGAAAAGAAGCCTCCAACTTTTGGATATGAGAAAACATTGAATCAGAACTAAGTTTTCTTTATTACCTCATTTCAGAGTTTCCTTTGATTTTGTCACATATACATTAAAACCCTCACATTTTTCACTCATTACAGGTAAATATGATTTAGTCTTTTATTGGCATCAATTAATTCTCCAGAGGTTCTGCCACATCAACTGTAGGTTCATTTCATTTCCCTGGTTTACTTGTAGTGAGCATTGCTCCAACATATCCAGACGTAAAAAATAGTAAGCCTACATGCAACAATTATGAATTCCTAGAAATCTAAAGTTGTTACCTGTGAAAGGCCACTGAAATTGTTCCAAAAGAGTGTATCTTGAGATATCCTACTGAAATAGAGTACTTTTTACTCTCTCTGACATTTATGATTAGTAATGCTCAGGAGTACAGTCTATCATTTTTATGATGCAACAGTTTTTGCTGTGCTGTCTTGTTTTCATTTGAATCAAAATGGACTGAATCAGATTGTAGTAGCTCAGACTTAAGCAGTATTTCTTCACTTAGAAATCAGCTATTATTCTGGAGAGGCTATCTATCAAAAAAAAAAAAAGGAATAAGCAAGCAAAAACCCAATGCAGAGAAAAGCAAAAAGCCATGATTTATTACAACTTACCAGTTATTCACATCTTTAAATTATTTACTTTTTCAGTTTGTATAATATATCTGGCAAATGTGAATATAAATTTATATTTCAGAGTGTCTTTGAAGGTTTCATATATGCAACAAACCCATGCTTGTAGGTACTGCATTTGGGAGTAAGCTCTTGCTCTTTATTTTCTTCTCTTTCGAGAGAATAGTTTCATTTGGAGAAATAAACAGTATTACCTACCAAGAAGAACTTTTTTTTAAAAAAAATTCAATTATTAGGGTTTTTTAGGTTAATTCTTAGGTTTGGTCTTTAATGATTCAGTATAATAAAACTTTTTTTTTCTTTTTTATTAGTGCTGGGTTGCTAAGAGGAAGCTGTTGTATGCCTGTGTTGTTCAGAAGGTGGTGGTGGAACTAACTAGCTCTGCCCATCAAACGAGGATACTTCAGGATCCAGTCTCGGGTTGACACTTGAGGGGGGCTTGAGTGCCCATTGCATGCAGCTTGCAGTGCTGCTTTGCCTTTGCTGATGGCCCCTGCAGCCAGGGGAAGCTGAGAAGAAAAGCTCAGAAGGGCCCAAAACAGCCACAGGCATGGGCTATGGGTATTTGAATGAGGAATCTCAGTCAGATATTGCCCATGGAACCAGTAGCTGATGGGGCTGAGGTTGCTCAGAGAGGTACATAGAGGAGGGACCCCAAAAGCATGTGAGGAGAGAAACTATTTGTGTACATGTGGGAGGACTCTAAGAGGGAATCAGAGAGACCCATCCAAGACTAAACACCACCGGGTGGGGACTGCTCTACTGACTTGCACCATCTCTGCCCCTGCCACAGGCTACAGGCCAGAGGAGTAGTGTCACTTGTAAAATAGCTCTGCTTAAAATGTTTGGGTAACTGAGCCCATTTAGTCTCCACACTGTCAAATAGGTCTTAAACCGTGTCAGTCTTTGAGTCTAGGCTCTGCTTTTCTGTAATCTTTGAGTGGGGAAAAATCTTTTTTATAATATGATCACTTAACAAAACAGTTGAGATAAAGAAATGAGTAGAAGAAAATTGCATGTAAGGCACCAGAAAATGGGTCTAATTTTATAACATTTGCACACTCCTGAAAGCATGCATATGAAAAGCTGAGCAATCATCACAGTTTGTCTCTATGTGTCATTTCCAAATGCTATTTATATGTTTTCTGGGTCAGTCTTTTATGAAAATAGCCATGTATGCCAGCTGCCTAATGACCTGGCATTTGAAACCAATTCATTTTACACGTTAAATTTTATCTGAGGGGAAAACCAATACACATACCACATTTTTGTGCAGTAAGTCCAGTTTTCATCCTCATTTATCTGGAAACATCTTTTTTATTTTTCAGGGGATATAAAGTAGCATAAATCATTGTGTCTCATCTACCATTGGGAATCAGTGTTGAGGGTAAATTTTGGCCTAGTCGATATGCATCACAGTGGTACACAAAAACAGTACCACCAATACCCTTAATCTTCTCCAATAACTATCTGCATCTCATGGAGAGAGACAGAGTAAGAAGTCAGCTGTTTGTGGTTGAACAGAGAAGTAATCAAAACTAGTACTGGTTTCTAATTTCTTGGCAAAGATGGGAGCTTTATACTTTGCACTATATTGGCATATGCCCTTCATTCTATTCTTTCCCTGAAGTTTTCTACAGGCTTCATGGGAAGCTGAAGTGCCTGGGAAGGGTGTCACAAGAGCAAAAAATTTTTGTAGCTCGTGGACCCATGGACAATGATCTCCTTTTGTTTTCTTCATCTGAAGTGTGAAAGAAGAAAGTCTCTCCATTTAGAGAAAAAAAAAATCCCATTTCATATAGCTTCAAATTTCATAAGTCAAAAAGCAAGCAAAGTTAGGACTGATCCTGTGAGAAATATCTCTAATTAAATTTCAAAAGACAGCCAAATAGAGTGAAACAAAGAACTTTAATCTCAGCGCGCTGGGTGCAGTCAGCCGCCTGCCAGAGTCTGAGAGCACACGTGGATGGGAGGGACGAGTCCTTTTTAGGTCCCTTGATTTACATAACCACTCCCTCACTCCTCCAATGTCAAGCCTTGCTCCTTTTCTTCCTAAAAAGGTGATATAACCTTGTTCTTGAATCCGATTGGGTCATCCAGGGCTGGCTCTCACCTTCCTTCACCAGTCTATGGGTTGTCTTCTCCGACCTATCAGGATGTTTCCCTGTCCCGACCGCATGGTCCCTTGGCAGTGAGCCCAGACTGGTCTATCTGCCTTACAAGCTTTCCGGCCGCCTTTACACTGTCACTGTGAGGAACTGTGAGTGGACCTACAAGCAACAACCAGCAACTGCAGGCAGCCCACCAGTCCCTGACAATTAAACAAAACAACCTCCAGGCACCTCAACGTGAGGCAACCATGAAAACTAATGCTTGTAATAAAACCATCTTATTTATTTCTTACAGATCCTAATTTGTTTCCATCTCTTCAAAAATACAGGACAAGGCATCAGGGCACTAGGGAGATTCTGTAGGAGTTTGCACAAACATGCTTATACCAACATGTAACACAGAGTGTGTTTTTGTGTTATCAGCATATGTGCTTGTATGACGATTTTCACTAAATTTCTAAAAAAGATGCTGAAAATATTTAGAATATTTTGGATTATATGAATTCTTACATGTTGCTGTGTTATGATTTTATGAAGTTTCTTGCTTTATTTATGATGTTTGCTGGCGGATTTCTTGAATTTTTCCGAATGTTTCCAATCATCCAGAAATCAGAGATTAATGATTTAATTCACGCCTTTTCATTTTGTGGATCCCATGTTTACTCACTGTGGGTGAAGCTTCTAGGGAGTGAACTCCGTTCACTTGTGGCTATATCCAGTGAACCACAATCTATTTGCAAAGGAAGATAAGACATAGATCCTTGTTCCATCTCCCAATAAATTATATTTGGGATGCCCAGATCTCATTTAACAATTTAAAATTGATAAAGAGATATTAAAAAATCACACTTTGCAAATTTTTTGATCCTGTTTTTTTGTTGGTTTTTTTTTCTGATAATCTGTTTTGACAGATTGCATTATCCCACTTCTGCTTATGAACTGCAGGATGTTGATATTCCCCACATACTCTAGATGTCTTATTCATCATTCTTAGGTGGTTCTCCACAGGGAAAGGAGTGGATAACTACAGTGTCTTCACAATTTGACAAGACTCGTCTCGTTAAATCCCTTTTAATTTTTGTAACCTTTGAATTAAAAAAGAATTCATCAGTTTGACTACACCATCAGAATGCTAACAATGAAGTCACAAACCTTCTTTATGCTGCATGACAATGAGGGCAAAGTGTTTGAAATATTTTTAATATAATAACAATATATAATATTGCTTAATATACTTGTAAAAAAGAGTCTTAAACAGAAAATTGTCAAAGCAAAATAAAACTTCAAAAAACTTTAGTTTTCTATTTTCTTTACCATTGTCTAAAACCTCTGTAAAATACTAAAAAGAGTTTTTTTGCAGATGTATTTATCCTGGCTACGTTTTAATCACAATCAATACTTAAAGACAGTGCTGAGTCACTTAATTTAGTTATTCTCTTGTTATTTACATTCTATAATTTACTCTACTAGGATGTGTTTTGCCTTCCAGTGTGTCATAATTCCATGTAAAAAGTAAAAGAACTGAAGAAAACTTGAGGTGACATCTTACACTTCCTCTACGGTTTAGGTAACAATTTTAAGGTTGCAACAATGGTCTCTCATATGTTATAAAAGTATATATAGAGCCAATGCAAAAAAGAGTTTGACCTGCACAGATTTAAGATTGCATCAGAATATATAGGATAGTCTTGGTAATCTTATTTCGGGTATTATTATATTTTTAGTTCCAGTACTATATTTGCAGATACAAAGTCTGAGGTTTTACTTCCTTTTTTCCTACTTTTTTCCTAATTGAATATCCTTTTTCTTTAATTTTGTTGTGTCAAAAGCAGTTTGCTATAACAATTAGGTCAGTTGGCCTGGGAATGAGGAATTCTGATTTAATACCACCTCCCATTGACAAGGTCTTCACTATGTTTTTGTCCCTGATAGAAAGCCTGGGAGTAATGTTCTTTTGCAAACATTGTTAACAGTTACATCTTGTCAGCAGGAGAAACTGCTATTTCTTTTGTGCTACAGGCAATGAACATGCGGAGGAGACCTTGATATGTGTCTCCAAAGCACAATTATGTTCCCAGGTCTGTCCCATGTGGTCTAGTTGAGATTGCCCCATCCGCATCAACTTCCTCTGTAATGGATGTGCACCTTGTCCACTTACCAGGGTCTGGAATGGATCCAGGATAACCAGGATAGCGGAGGCTACCATGCACAATCTCTGGCCCTTTGAATCATTCATTTTCAGAAACAAATATTTTGTTAGGTGAAGAACATTGGAAGGACGGATAAGAAAGACGCTGTGTTACATCTCTCTCCCTTTAACATCAAAGGGGCCAGAACAAAATTGAAATAAAAAAAAAAAAAAATAAGGGACTGTGGTGGAACATATCTCCACGGCCTGCAGTAGAAAGCAAAACTTTCTGTGACTTACAGAATAAAAGGAAAATAATGGTTTTCACCTACAAAGGAACTAACACTTTAATTCTATATTGTCTACTGTATCATTAGATTTGTTGGTAAAATTATTTCTTTTAAATTAAAGTGGTATAAGAAATAGCCAAATCTTTCTGATTAAACTAAACAAGAAGTTTTCAAATATATTTATAGTGAATGTGATTCAAAGCCTGCACAATGGAAATTTCACCCAAAAGAATTATAAAGTGTAAAGCAAACAAACCAAGGGTTAATAATGAGAAACAACAGGCAGCTTAAACCATAGGCATCATTAAAATCTGCCTGTATAAAATATCAAATATTGCTTTCCTATTTTAATATCAAATTGTACTGTTATTGTCTGAAATTTACTTCATGTTGGTAATTGTAAAACATTCTGATGCAGAGAATTATATTGAGTTCATTTTTGAGATATTATACATTTTTGCAGTTTTGAATGTGAAGTGCACATTATAATTTCATAAATTACCTTAGACCAGGCAAAAATAGTTATATTTTAGTTCTAAAAATGCATGGCTTTCCATAATATATTTGTGACTTTGTTCTTTGATTTTAAGCTACTTTTCTTACAGTATTTTGTGAGCAAGTCTCTCTTTCATCCTCTCTCCATTACCTAAAAAATAATTCTAAGAATGGGTTTTCATTTTATGCTAGCTCTTACACCGATGCATTTTTTTTATTCTGTAAAAATGAAGAAAGTCTGAACTCCAGACACAGCTCTATATTCATTTTATGTAAGGACTTGCTTCAACACTTCTAACAGAAAAATGCTGAACATTGAAATTTATAATTATAACTCCTAAAATTGAGTCCACAGATCAATTTTTTCACCTTTATACAAATTTATCCAGGTATAAAATAAAAGTAGTTTATCTGGAGTGCTTTTGCAGCCACAACTGATTCTAAATAACAATCTATTAAAAAATAATGATATAATCCAAAAGCCATGTAATTCCCAAAAGTTTCATACCAAAATAATTTGTAGAAAGGAACAAGCTGACAGATATTCAGCATTTTAATAATAAATCAACAGCTATTAAATATCTCTGGGCTATATTCTACTAGATGTTTCTTGGCTAGTCTATTTGAAGAGTTTGAACATGAGAAATAAATTCTAGCTATACCTCCTAATAGAAGGGTTACAAAAGAAACATGCAATGCAAAGAGTTTGCCAGTAGATATACTGCACTGCTATTTGAAAACCTTATTAACAAATTACCATTTAACACTCCAGACCTGACAAAAGTGGAGGCATACATTTTTTGTGGTCTGAAAGACTGCAGTTGTTATGTGTAGGATTATAAAGAGAAAAGGGAACAGAAATGTCAATGGAAACAAGACAAAAGAAGATATAATTACTGTTACATTAAGAAGAAGAGTATCAAGGCAGGGAGTATTTCCTGTAAAACATGAGAGTTTTCCCTCTTCTTGATGTCACCCTCAGAAATTGTAAACACACTTTAGTGACAATCACTTGCGTGAGTGTAGCTGAAGCAATCACAGGCACTTTTGTCAGAGGTGGTAGACTTGGAAAAACAGACTGATAATCAGCGTGAAAATTTTAATGTGAAAGTTGAACACAAAACAGGCTTAGTAAGTATTTCCTCTGGTAAATACAACTTAGGAAGTTGGAATTTTACAGATGTGGAAGTTAGATGGTGGACTCTGAGAAAACAACAAAAGCAGATTTCTCTTTCTAGAGTTTTGAGTGTTTCGGGGTATGTCTTTGCCTTTTGTGGTTTTTGCACTGGAGACACCCAGATACATTTTTTAAATTTAATTTTAGAAGATAGTAAAGAAAAAATATATAGATATCTTACCTGTATAACTTCAGGGCCTTCTAGGTATAAAGAAGTGGCTATTGCAAATGTTGAATGAAAAGTGATGCAGAGAAGTAAGAAGTTCTGTTTTACTTCATAGATCCTCAGAAAGCTTTAAGAGTTACAGCTTCCTTCCAGTATAAGTCACTTCTGCTTTTACTTTTGAAAACTCACAGTATGACACTGCTTACTGCATGCTATTTTGGGTGCCCTGAGTAAAACTATGAACACAGGCACTTTTGTGCAAAACATCATAAGGCCTCTCTGATGTTCATTCAGAGTTCAGAATTAAAATGCAGAAGGCTCTAGCAAGAAAAATACAAGCTGATTTTCTTTTTCCTAGTGGAAAAATAAAGTACTCCTTGGCAAGTAACCAGGGTGGTGGGAAGGTAATTCATTTTGTGTGAGAGCATTTTGCAAGTGAAAGGGATATGCCCTCTGTTTAGAGATTAGTCAGGGAAACAAGTGGTCAATTTAGAGTAGTCACAAAAGTTAGTCAAAGAAGAGAGTTTCTACAGTCTGGTTTTTGCCCTCCAGCCATTTTCCCCCCAAAATAATTTAGTTTCAAGAATCATAAAATCTTCACGCTGAGAAAAAAAAAACAAAACACATGCCCGAGATTCTGGTTTATCTCCTTACGTATTTTTAGGGTTGTTAAATAAATCCTTTTATTTTCTTACAACTGTCTACAGAAGTTATCTTTTGTCTACTAGATAGTTTTGGGGTTTTATAGTCAAATGAAAAATATAATAAAAACAATATTATACCACCCCCCCAAAAAAGGGGAAAAGACTCTCAGAATACTTTGGATTAATTATGCAACAGGTTATAATTTTTTGTAGAAATTAAGTTTTATCTTAAGTCAATTTAGGAAATTTTAAGCAATAATTCAAACATGCATTGTGCTTTTATAAAGAAATGAGGATATTTTGGGAAAAACAAGAACTGTGTGTTACAGCAACACTTCAGTAATTATTATGGAAAACATATTTATGGTGAGATAATTTCGAGCTTAGTGCTACATCAGTTATAGCACCAGGCCAAGAAGATTTCTAAGAAGTCCTAAATAGAAAAAACCCAAACATGACATTTTATCAGACATAATGTATCTTGTTAATGATAAAACTAAAACAAGCTCCAAGCAACCCCTCTCAAGAAAAGTTCTTTTTCCCTTTTTTCTGTTCCTCATCCAGTCTTGGAAAATTTCGCAACTGTTTCTATGAGGAAATTGAAAAATCTTATCTGTACTTTTGTCATATATTTTTAACTTTTTTTTTTCTAATTTTGTTTTTCTGGAAAGGAAGGAAAATAAATTCTGACCAGCCCTGCAAATCTCACTCAGATGTTCAAGAATTTCATGACCAGAACACAAGAACTGGCAAATGAGGAAATGTGATTCTTTAGCATACATAATACTATGAGACAACATGACTAGACCGTGTTGCCAAGTCAGAGAACAAGAGCAGAGCAGAACATGTCACGCAAAGGGAACAGTTCTGATTGATGCGGATCTGAGCTCTGGTACCTCGGTTAACACTGTATCACTGTTTACTGTATTTATGTCCAGATGTCAAGGTCAAGTCAGCCGGTTCTAAATAAATACAGCTCCC